>CM068761.1:316993-362292 GCA_035084275.1 Hydrolagus colliei | reverse complement strand
TGCACACATCTGGCAACCTCTGACCCGACCAACACTACACACACATTATACATTGTGTGTATACAGTATCATACACACACACAGTACTCACACATACACAGTACACACATATACAGAGTATACACACACAGTACACACATATACACAGTACACATAACACACACATATACACAGTACACACACACAGTACACACACAGTGCACACATATACACAGTACATACAGATACACAGTACACACATATACAATACACACACACAGTACACACAGTACACACATATACACAGTATACACACGCACAGTAATAATAATAATAATCCTTGTATTGATATCGCAGCTTTTCACATCTTATCGACGTCCCAAAGCGCTTCACAGAGTATACTGTAAAGTGAATTGACTGTATATTTGTGGGAGAGCAAAACGCTGCAGCCGATTGCATACAGCAGCGTCCCCCCCAATAAGTTATTGTGGTTTTTGGGGGGAGGGATTATTATCAGGAGTGTGGAGTAAGGAAACTTGCCCAAGTTTGGCCCTGACCTGCCTGGATTCGATACACAGGTCTCCCCAGCTTGCAAGACAAGTGCTCTAACCACTGAGCCACAGGAGCTCCACACATACACATATACATACAGTACACATACAAAGACAGTACACACAGTATACACACACATAGTACACACATATACACAGTATCCATACACAGTACACACAAATACAGTACACACAAAAACACAGTATACACGCACATACAGTACAAACATAAACACAGTACACACATATAGTACACACACAGTACACATACAGAATGCACACATACAATACACCACAAATGCAGTACACGCCATACACAGTGTACACTCACATATAGTATGCACATATACACAGTATATACAGACTGTACACACAGTATACACATACACACACTACACAGAATACACACACCGTACACAATATATATACACACACTACACCGTTTGCAAAATACAATTCACACAATATTTACATATACTCTGTACACACAGTATACACATACACACAGTACATACTGTACACACCCACATACACTACACACAGTATACACATACACATAGTATGTACACAGTATATACACACAGTATACATATGTATAGTAGATACAATACACACAACGCACTACACATAGCATACACATGGTATACACAGTACACACATACTTACACTGTACACACTATGTACACACACAGTATACACAGACTGTACACACAGTGTACACACACCACATACTGTATACACACTTACACTGTACATGCTGTATACACACACACCAACACTGTACACACTCACACCAACACTGCACACACACATACACCAACACTGTACACACACACACACATTCCCACCCGTGCACAATGCCAGTGGAGTGTGACAAGTTCCCGCTCCCTACACTAGTGAGGCAGTGATCCTGGCAAAGGGAGAGAGCTGGGCGGTGGTGGGAGAGTGTTGAGCCTCACTGGGACACTGGGCGAGTGAGTGTGAGCAGGGGGTGGACTGCACAGCCAGGCTTCACGTTGCTGTTTGCTATGTCAGGCAACTCTGTGAGAGCATTAATAATAATAATAATAATAATAATATATTGTAGAGTGAACTGACTGTATGTTTGTGGATGAAACACTGCTGCCCAGGGCTGGGGGGAGGTAATGTCAGAGGTGCCGTCCTTCGAACAAGACGTTAGACCAAGTTCTGTGTTTCCTGATCATGTGGATGTCAAAGCTCCCGTGGCGCAATTTGCAGAGGGGAATTCTCGTGAGTTTCTCCCAGTGTCCCGGGAAAGCAATCTGACTGGCTGTGTGTGTGTGTGTGTGTGTGTGTGCGTGCATGTGCGTGACTGGCTGTGTGTGTGTGTGTGACTGCCTCTGTGTGCGAGAGAGAGAGACCGACTGCGTGTGGCTGGCTGTGCACACCTTGGCTATCTGTGTTCACCAGCAAAGGCATCAAACAGCCTTCGCCACACACCATCCAAGGTGCCCAATCCAGCAGGAAAATGGTGTTAATTGTGTAACAGTTAGGGCCTTGTCAGCCTGGACAGCGGACTGTGGACTGAGGGAAATTTATACCATCCTGTGTGATGGAAAGGGGAAACCATTAGGGTTCTCATTGATAAATGGCCAGTATAACTCAGGTCAGGTCATTAACTATGGTAATCAGCGAGCTTGAACTTTATTAGCGCTCGTAACCAGAAACTGTGGCTTGCGTGTGGCCGCTGATAAGCAAATGATACAGATCAGCGAAAGGGTAATGTTGGTTTAATGTGATCTCCCAGGGCCAAAACAATTCAGCGTTTAACATATAAAATTATGACTGATGAAATACACGGGGGTCGAGATGATAGGATTTAATTGGTCACCTTGTTCCGTGTGGCTCATGTAATATATGGTATAATATCCCCTGGTTTGCCCACAGGCTCCAAAATCACTCACTCACTCAACAACAACAACAACTTTGATTTATATAGTGCCCTCCTCGCCGGACAGTGTCTCAGTGTGAAAGGCGCTCTGGAAATATAATTTTATTGTTGTTTTTATATAGGAGCTCCTGTGGCTCAGTGGGTTAGAGCGCTTGCCTTACAAGCGAGAGACCTGGGTTCAATTCCAGGCAGGTCAGGGCGAAACCTTGGGCAAGTTTACTTAATCCACAGACACACACACACACACACTTGATAATAATCTCTAAAAAAAAACAAAGCAATAATAAATTGGTCAATTCAATCCGTGACTGTTTGTGGGGGGGATCCTGCTGTGCGCAATCGGCTGTCGTGTTTCGCCCACAAATATATACAGTCAATTCACTTTACAGCATATTCTGTGAAGCGCTTTGAGACACAGTCTAGAAGATGTGAAAAGAGCGATATCAAATGCAAGGATTATTATTGTTATAAATTGTTATTGCAAAATCCTGTGAAGCGCTTTGAGGCGACCTCCTCGTGTGAGAGGTGTGGTATCCAGTATGAGGATTATTATAGGACTGTACTCATTTTGTGAGGACAAAATGCAGAATTAAATTTTAAACGTTTCTTCACCTGACGGCTGTGGAGTTTCAGCTGCAACAGGAAATTTATTTTGAGGCTGACCCTGGCTTCCTCAGCCTGAAGGTGGGGCCTCTTTCTCTCTCTCTCTCCCTTGGATCACCCACATATGTGGCAGGCAATAATTAAGTAAAGTTTCGCGCGAGAGGAATGGTTAATAGGGCACTTTTTATGCATTGTTGTATTCCACTCCGTCCGCACGTAAACTCAGCAAAATGGCTTGTTCGTCTCCAAATGCCAGGCACAAAACAGCAACACGCTTTGACGTATTTTATTCTTCTTAAAAGCAGCAGCGAGGAAACACTGCTCTTCACAGGCCAGCGAACACCAGCAAGCGTGAGAGAGTGAAGAAAAGGCCCAGTGTGGTGATTGGGAAGAGGAGAGAGAGGCTATGGTTACAGCCTGGCATTATAGAGAAGTGTTTCCATCCCTAATACACACAACACAAGAGAAATTCCTCGATCATCAGCGCCATCACAGCAGAGTCATTCACTGCTGCCCACGCCAAACCAGCTCCAGTTTTCTCTCTCTCTCTCTCTCTCTCTCTCTCGGGCAGTGACACAGTGCCAGTTATTCTCTGGCTGTCACTGACCTGACTTCTCGGCTCTCACAATGAAAGATAACTTTACTGAAGAGAAGCCAACAAGCGAGACTGACCCTCCCCACAGGTCCTCATCCAGACGCCCCAATCAGTTTCACAGGGTTTTAGTGTAAAGTGTAGTGACTATGTATTTCGCAGGGAAACACACACACACATGCACACACCAATCACACACAGACACACAAACACACGCACACATTCCCATGCCCCCACACACACTCGATCGCTGGGGTAGACACCCCCAAAGGCAAAACCACCCCCCACCTCACACATCTCAGCCATTCAGTATTCAGCGGGAGGGGGCGGAGTGGGTGCAATGAGCAGGTCAGACATGATGGACCTAATGCCCCCTTTCTGTGCTGTACGTGTCTCTAGTTTCTCTGGAACGATTAATATTGTGTTTTATTAATTGGGGGGAAAATTGCTGATTTGACCAGTTTGCGATGCTAATAAAAAGGCCAAGTAGAGAGGATTGTATCAGGCAGGAGCCAGCGAAGCCAGTGGGAGGGTGGGAAACCAGCAGGCCAAATGCTGTTTGGTGATGGCCCTGAGCTGGCGAGTACGTGACAATATTTACCGACGGCTGTCACTTTAATGACCTGTGAACGAGAGATTCACGTTCAATATCTCATTGAAGATAAGAAAGGAATTGTGTTTGAGCAGGGCCAGTGGTTATTGAGGTGAAACGCGCACTCACCACTCTATAATCTGACTAAATGTGTACCATTTTTGTCCAAACCGATTGTGAAGAGAATGACTTTGGGTGGGAAACGCGGAGGGGCAGAATGGCGGCCGGGACCTGCACTGGCCTGTGTGAGCTGCAGAGAGCAGCTTGATTTATCATCCAGCCAATTAAATGTTACATTTAGATCTGCGGAGTGAGGGAAAGATCAGGTAATTAAGGCGAGGAACAAAAGCTCGCGTTGCGGTTATAAATCAACTGACTGTAGTGGAGTCAAGTAAGGAATAGACGTGAAAATGAACCGGGGGCAGCTTTATCGCCTGTTAATTACGTCTTTCACACTTTCACCGCGGCTCGGATATTAACTCACCAGTACAGGTACTCGTGCGTTTAAGAGAAAACCTGACACGTGAGAGCGAGAGAGAAGGGAAGAGGAGGAGTCGGGGTTTGTGAGTATAAACACTGCGACAGACCGGTTTCCTTGGGTCTGACAACGTCTTTGACCATTTATCAGTTTTCTCCGGCTCGGCCGGTTTGTGTGTCTCTCGTGTGTGGCCTTGACACGCCGGCGGCACGTGCGCTCCTGTGGGGAGGTTAGCAATGGCAGCCGCCTGCGCCCGCTGCTCTGCCCCGGCCGCGGCCCCGGCCCCGGCCCCGGCTCTAACCCCCTTTACAGGCGCCAACCTCGGACCTTCCGGGGTTTGATCCCATATATTGCCATCCCAATCTTCATTCTCTTCCTCTTCTAACACCATTGCGGCCACGGAAGGGTACACGGAGGTACCCCGGTGCGGTTGCCTGTGTTGGCAGTTGCTGACTCCCTATGGCCTCTCTGGTTTTCACCAACTCTGCTTTAAGTTTCTCGATGTCAGCGTCCTGTTTATCGATTGCGACTTGCTTTTTATTCAGTTGTTCCACCATTGCTGTTAACTGTTCTTCAGTTCTCGTGTTGTCCACACTTTGTTGTGTCATTCTCATTATTTCACTTCATTGTCTTAGCTGATTCATTGCCTATTTATTTTGACTATCCCCTTTTAGTCTTGTAGTTTTTGCCTACACTTTCTGGATACTTGGCAACGCCCATTGACCCCCTCCGATGCCATATTTGTTTTCAATTCTATCTTGTAAATCTTGAAGTTTTAGATTTTAGATTCGTTTGTAGTATCTTTGTCAGATCTTCAAGCCTGTCTTTTTCGTTAACATCAGGAAGTGCCAGCCCTCCTTTGACCATAGTTGGTTTAACTAAATCTCCCATGGTATCTAATAGATTACACTACCCTTGAGACCGTAGGCACCTAAATGCCGTGGGAGGGTTTCAATTTACCCCCGTAGCCAAATATAGGCTCTCAAGTCAACTGATAATGTCCCAACAGTTCGTTTAAAGATCGCGAGAAAACTTACCTCAGTGTCACCTCTGACCGATGTGGGTCTCTGGTTAACAGTTTGTTTTCTTGTCTTCTGCGATCCTGCCGACTACGCCAGAAAATGTTGGATCATCAATGTCACCGTATGTCGAATAAGCAATCCTCAGACACCAAGTAGATTCAAAAGTTCTCCTTTATCACAGCACTGAAACAAGGTTACACTCCAGGCATGCATCTTGTGGTTTGAATAAAAAACAATACACATGTGTGGGTCTATATACCCCTCCTTAACCAATGATAGTTCCTAGACAAATCTTCCTTAATGCTTTAAGCCAATCATTACTTGCATGCTAAACTTGTGTTTTACTTTTCCATTGTCTGCTAGTCTCACCAATGTTTTGGCCACATTCCAGACAATGTAAGATAGCCTTATATGAAAATGTTTTTGACTTTTCACTTTTGCACTCCGCTCTCTACCTTGCGGTTTCCTCTAACTAACCCATACTGGTTTATTCAGAATTCTTCTGCCTGTGACCATGTCAGTATTTTCCTCCAGCAGGTTTCCTCTGAGACTCTCTGTCAGACATACATTCTCTTATAGCGAATAGTCTCGCCACTTTATATCATAATAATAGATTAATCCAAGCCATTTGACTTGTACCTTTCCCGTTGGTTCCTGGAATGAGAGCTAACTTTCTACAGTTGAATGTCAACAAGACCAAGGCTCTCCCGATTGGCCCTCCACACATCAGGCACTGGCAGCATCAACCTCCATGGTTGCTCACTTGACCTCACCAAGCCAGTCAGGAACCTAGGTGTCCTTGTTCGATCCTCAATTGTCTTTCCTCCCCCACATCCAAGCCACGACCTGCTCTGTCTTACCTCACCTCCACAGACCTTCCTCTTCGACGGTCCCATCGGTCACCCAAAATCCTTCCCTTTCCCTCTCTCCACCCTCCCCCCTCCACCCTCCCCGGCCCCGACCCCAGCTCAGGTCTGAAACACCGACTGTCATTAGATAGTGAATATTAACAGATGATCTCGGTTCTTTATCAGCCCCTCGTATCTGCAGGCCTCAAGCTGTGAAAGATGGGGTTTCCGTATGGCAGGGTGGCCGGTGCTGTGATAGTTTGGCTGTGAGGCTGAGCTGGTGGAGTTGCCCTCAGGTGGGAGCTGAGGGAAGCTAATGGGACCCATTAGCCGTCAAACGTCTCCCAGTCCGTTTGAAGACGAGCCTTGAAGTCCAGGCCCAGGGACATAGTCAGACACTGTGGTCATCAGGACCAGATGTTTATAAAACTTACTGTTTTGTCCATAATGACCAAGTGTCTGCGTTTGCTGATAATGTTGTTCTTTTCCTGCTCTGGCTCTGGCTCTGAGGGTTTGTGACGAGGAGATCAGGAGTTGAGGCTGTGACCAGACTGGCCTCCCTGACACAGCAACACCCTCTCCTGGCTCGTTCAAATAAAACACAAATACACCAAAGGTTCTGTCTGCAAATTAAACCAATAGTGACAGTGAGCAACAGGCCGCATTGGTAATGTATTTGCATTATGCTGTGTGTGTGTGAGTGTGTGTATGTGTACAGGTGATGTGGTACCGAGTGATTCCAGTATCATTAATCCTGACTGTTTGGTACTTGGGAAGACTTAATGAACCTATTGGTCATTGTGCTGCTGTTGGCTATCCATTAATACATCGACTATAATGCTATACATTAATGTCTGACTGCTCCTCTGCTGTACACTGCCTTCCATTCCCACTCTCGTCTACACTCACAGGCTGGGGAAGGGGAGTGGAGGCCAAAGGCTCCTTCACTACGAGAGAAACCATTCAGCGAATGAACTGGTGTCTGATTCATGGTCAAAGTGCCACTTTAACGATGAAAGGGTGAAATCAAGCCTTCGCTCTTCGATTGGTGGTCACGTTTGCCTATATAAACATGACATTCTCTCCCCGAGGTGATGAATGCCAATGAAATGCTTGACAGCTGGTGCGGTGTGTGGCAAGATGTTCTGATTTTATACCAATTTATTATCCCATCGCTCAGCAAGATTGTGTCTCGGCTCCGTGCCTCACCTCCACATCCATTATACTTCACTCACAAGAAGTGAGCCATGCATTCGATACACTGCCTCCTTTGCGTCACTTTCAATGCCTTAACGCAGTTCTCTAGCTGAGGCCTAACCAGCGTTTTATTCAGGTTAATCACACCCTTCTGAGTTTTGTACTCTATGCCCCTATTTATAAAGCCTAGTGTTCCGTATGCTTTTGTAATTTACTGCAGCAAGTCACTGATCTTCAGCTCACACTGTTTCACTGCCATTAATTGGGGAGAGATGGAGCTCCCACACTTTCTGTGATAATACCATTGGTTTCTGATGCTAATTGGACAATGCGGTTTTACCTCGAGTGTGGAATTCTGCGGATTAACAACACAAACGTGTGAACGTTGAGCCCGGTACGGTTTTTAATTGATTCTATTTCCGTTTAAAAGTTGACGGTGCCTGTCAGTGCCTCTCGGAGAGGCTCCTTCACTCTTCACTAGCTGAGAGTCACCCCCCCATGTGCTGCCCCTCGCCCGCCCCCTCCTCTGCCCCCCCTCGCCCACCCCCTGCCCCCTCCCCTACCCCTTCCCCTGCCCACTCTCCTGCCCCACGATGCAGGCAATGACGATGAAGTGCAAACAGCTTTAAATTCTGGAAATGATTGAAGTCTCATCAATCCAGCCTATTGATTTCCCGGTTGGGTTCAGGAACTCAAAATGATTTAAAACAACATTTTCCTGGGGAAATGGATCCCGGTGTTTCTCTCGGTCTTTACTAAATGGCTGAAGTGCCATGGCTGCTGTTTCCCCCTCGCTCTCTCACTCTCAATTAACCTCAGTCTGACCTTCCATCAGAAGCTGAGCAGTGACTGTGAACAGAACAAGGATAAACGCACAAGTTGTCTTTCCTCTGAAAATTGTTAGGAGGTGGAATGACCTGCGCGTGTGGGGAGTGGTGGGCGAGGCAGGAGGCTATGTTAGCTTTAAAGAGGGAACGAGACAGAGACGTAGAGAAGAGGCTGTACAGGGGACAGAGTCTGCTCAGTTCATTCCGGAGATTCAGGAGGGATTAGGAATAACAGGACTGTCTGTCTGGTGACTTTGATGTGTTGTTTTCAGGTTCTCAAATGGGAGCAACCTTAGACCGATGCCATCTTCCCAAGCCTCAGTGTTCAACCCGAGTACTCGGTGTCTCCCCGCTACGGTCTGTAACCGTCAAACAACAAACAAACTCAAGCCATGGCTTGGCGTCTCGGGAAATTAACCTTGTAAATAGCACTGAAGCTCACAGTGTAATTTGCTCGCATTGATCTGAAATCTGCATTGTTAGCGCACGAGGCGGCTCATTCCCACTGCGTCCGGCGATCGGAGGGGCAAAAGGCAGGGGACACCACCTTATTAACCAACACAGGTCCCGTCACCGTGTGGTGACAGCGCTGGTCGTCGTAGCCAAACAAGCCACACAGGACAGCAGAGGAAAGGGTGAGCGTTCAACACCAATATAGGGACAGGACAGGAGCTGTGTGAGAGTCTGGTCTGTGCCAAGTCTCTCACCAACCCAGAGCTGTCCGCTCTCATCTGCCAAACCTTCCGTGTTAACGTTACACAACAGCTTTCAAGGTTCTGCGTCTGCCGAGCGCAGGATGCACTTGGTACGGTACGCATGTGCCTCACACCCCACACAGGCACTGTACATGGCAGGCCATCCTCTGTGAGCTCCCGACATGAAAAGCGTCGTTATCAACAACAACAAAATTACATTCATACAACTACAATCACAACAAGAAAATTACATTCATACAACCACAATAACAACAACAAGATTATATTCATACAACCACAATCACAACAACAAAATTACTAGAGACTTTAGAGAGCCTTTTCATGTCGAGAGGATGTGCCAAGACACTGAACAGTTAGGGGTCGGGATGTAAGGCTTATCAAATGTAAGGCTTATTATAATAATTGTTTGTCTGGTGATTATTGTGAGAAAGTATTTTACCCAGTGTTTGCCTGTGTGGGTTAGTGAGACTCCCCAGGGAGTGGGGGTTTGAAAGCTGCTCTCACAGGACTGGGTACTGCTGCCATTAGAATTAGTTTGATTGCTATCCTGCGCACATGTCACATGGCAGTCAGTCAGCACGTTCATCTCTGGGCAAAATCACACAAACCCACACAGTCTAACAGCAGCAAACCCTGACTTCCATCTCAACGCAGAGATGGCTGAGTCATGGGTTCGTACTGACCCAAATGGCTGCTCTATGTGTGTGTGGTGTGTGTGTGTGTGTATCTGCATAGTGAGGCTCAGAGGTCATGACAGTGAGTTTGCTATGGAAACTGTATGAACTGCTGGGTCAACAAGCAATTTAATGATCTCGGCTGCCGGGGTCGGTAAATATATGGAGGATCGGTAGCTTTTAGCTGAACACTTTCAGCACCGAGGAGAAGCACATCACTGTACTGTACAATACTATACAAGTCCTCAGCAAAACATATTGACCAATTCTGTAACAAGCGAGAGACCTGGGTTTGATTCCCGGCAGGTCAGGGCGAAACCTTGGGCAAGTTTCCTTACTCCACATACACACACACACACACAAGTGCACACACTGATAATAATCCCTCAAGAAAAAAGGCAATAATTAATTGGTCATTTCAATCCATGGCAGGATTTGTGGGGACGCTGCTGCGCACAATTGGCTGCCGCGTTTCACCCACAAAACATACAGTCAATTCACTTTACAGAACATTCTGTGAAGCGCTTTGAGGCGTCTTAGAAGACGTTAAAAGCGCCAAATGAAATGCAAGGATTATTATCATTGTTGTTAAACACTGTACAGTATAAATCTTTAGCTGAACCCTGTCAGTACCAAGGACAGTACAGTGCTGACCTTGTCAGTACCATGGACAGGGCTGAGCTGACCCTGTCAGGAATGTATTGTCCCTCAGCAGACATTGGAATCCAGGTCATTCAGATTTTTTTTGAACATTCAAACACCCCAAAGCAGACACCACCGTACAGTAACTATTGGCATATGTAGTGACTGTTTTGTAGGCACGCTGGTATAAGCGCTCTGAGACGCTGTCCGGCGTGGAGGGCGCTATATAAATTGAAGTTGTTGTTGTTGTTATCTGCAGGAAAACCATTCGCTAATTGATACTCAGACACAATGGGACGGTGTGCAACTTCTTCACACCAGAAATGGCCTGACGCACGCGACACGCTGAAACCCATTGCCCGGCTTCAAGGCCTCCAATCCAAACTGAGGATCCCATAGAAATTCCTGAGTTATTTATTGGAATGGAATGTGCACTTGCTCTACATATTTGTGTGAATGTTTCATCTCTAGCACAGTTTTCGCTTCAATCTCTCTCTCCCTCTGATACCCAGTGGTCTCGAAATGCTTATTCCAAATCTATTCATACCATCATCATAACCAATGCGGGCAGTGAGCTTCTAAAGTTGCCATATCCTGCGAGGAGCCAACACCACTGTGTTTGCTGGTAGTTTTAAAGCAAAGTTACAATTGCAATGGCCCACTGCTTTAACCCATTAGACTGACAATGATCGGCAGGAATCTATCTGCTTTGCATCTGAAGCAGAACAAAGTTCTGGAGTGTGTAATGTAAATGCAGGAATATGTTTTACGGTGTCACAGTCTCAATCCATCTCCTTGGGGGTCTCTCTTTGCTCGCTGTGATATCGTCAGACTCTCACCCCTCCCCTCCACTCCTTGCTGTTGTCTTCTAGCCAGCCTGACAAGTGTGTGACTGTAACCTCACATCGTAAAGTACCTCTGTCCTCGGTAGGATCTCAACCGAAATCAAACCAAATAGAGCAGAGGACGAAATTAACATTAAATTCCACTTCCTGTCGGCATTTGTTCAATGTCACCTAAAAACCATTTCGATGCTCGGTTAGTACCCGAATCTTAGGCTTTGGGATCGAGTCAATTTGTCTGTCCCACAGCAGCCTAGGGAACAGGCAGATAATTCAGGCGTGTGGAGCAGAGAGCCCCATAAGATGGATCTTGTGTCGGAGAGATGAGTTGGACTGTAGAATAACTAACCAGAGTAACCTAGGAAACCACCCCAGGGGACGCAAACCTTTCACTGGAATTGAGGCAAACCACAACTGTCTGGTTAACTCTCTTCATCCAGTTATTCCCCGTGTTAATAAGCTGCCAGCTGCTTCTCCTGTGTGAGGAGGGATCTGTGAGAGGAGAAGAGACCAGAGTTTACTGTGCAGGGCAGCCGTTAGCACTCGTTATCTGTTCCTTTACGATGCTCAAGGCCAGACTTTGCTTCTAAAAGGAATGAATCAACATATGCTGACTGTTCCCTCAGACCATTTTCTAATTTCTCTGTGAGAAACGTCATTTCTTCTAATCTGTGGCCTTGTTCGATTTGATACGGAATCCGCTGTGTGACTGGCAGCGCCAATCTCCCCCCCTAATGGTTGATTATTTGTACAATGTGACGGGCCTCATCTCTCAGCTAACCTCAGCCAGTCCTCGTCACTCTCTGTTTGGCTCAGATCTCTGTGCAGATGAATGAGTCTGTAAACACACAATACCACAGTCACACCACTTTATACTGTATCCTGTGAAGCACTTTGAGACCTTTCAATGATGTGATAAGACGTTGAATCAAATGGAAATATTTATTTTTGGTATTATATAATAATAATAATCCTTGCATTTAATATAGCGGCTTTTCACATCTTATCAACGTCCCAAAGCGCTTCACAGAATAGACTGTAAAGTGAATTGACTGTATATTTGTGGGCGAATCATGGCAGCCAATTGCGCACAGCAGCATCCCACACACAGTCGTGGACTGAAATGACCAATTTTATTATTGTGCTTTTATTCATTGTTATTTATTGTGTATTGTTAATGAGAGAGGTCATAGATTGTGACTGCTACAAGCCAAGCTTCTGGTTGACGAAGAGCTCATCAGGATAAAAGTTTGATGAGATCTCTCTGCCCCACCCTCATGGAGGCTGAGGCTCTGTGTGTGTGTGTGTGTGTGTGCGCAGAGCCACCGGAGGTCAGAGCAGCTGTTTAATTGCTTGTGACATTCACAAGCCTGGGGTAATCGGATGGGGGGGGGGTGGGGGACATGAGATGGAAAGCTCATTAACATGCGTCAGGGCTCACCCTATTAGCTAGGGAGAATTGTCTAATGAAAACATAAATTATCCCATATATTAAGTGTGACATTAATTTTCTTTAAATTTCTATCATCTATTGTGTGCGCACTGTAACAGACCATCTCTAAATTACAGGCGCAAGACATGCGTGAAATTGAATTCATACTGGTTGTGTTTGACAGAGTGTTTTACTCTCTGCTGTACAATATACGTTCTGTAATGATTGCTTTCCCTGCTATAACATCAGCAAACGGAGCATAATCGGCTTTTGCGAGGGTGGGCAAGGAGAGGGAGGGGAAGGGGGTGGGGTGGGGGGAGGGAATTACCTCCCAGAGGTCAACCCAGAACCATCGGCTGAGCAAAAAGGCCAAACAAGCGAAACAATCCGCCCCTGCCAATAATAATAATAATAATGCTTCCATTGGATATAGCGCTTTTCACTTCTTCTGGACTCCTCAAAGCGCTTCACAGAATGAATTAACTGTATATTTGTGGGCGAAACGTGGCAGCCAATTGCGTCCCCACCAAACATTGAAATGACCAATTTTATTATTGTGTTTTCCTTGTGGGAGGGATTATTATTAGCCGTGTGAGAAACTTGCCCAATGCCAGCTAGTGCCAGACCATATCACCCACTGCCATCCAATGCCAGCCCATACCAGCCATGCTGTCTCTCTCTCTCTCTCTCTCTTTCTCTCTCTGCATAATTATACAGTCATTTGTTTGTCGGTTCACTTCCCAGCGCCTTGCGACGTGCTCCCAACATGAAAAGTACTATCCAAATGTAATTTTTCTTTTGTCGTCATGGTGTTTAGGAGCTGAGGGAGGGAAGCAGTGAGTGAGTGAGTTCACATTCCCTACAATCCAAATCTTTTCTCAGTGATCTTTGTCAGCAGGTCAGAGGAGGCCTGATGGGGGCTGGGTGGGGCCCAGATATAGCCACTGCCCAGGGAGAACTGGACATTAAGAACCATCCAATAGGCCAGTGAGATGCTCTCGGGCTGTGGTCACGGTATCATTCCACACTCGCTGGCCCACAGCGCACACTGCTCACCGCGAGGCCTCATTACAGTGATTGACAAGTTCTGCCAATTACACGAGGACCCTGCTGAGCCAATCTCCCGCTTCCCGAGTAAGGCAGACCGGCTGTTCATCAGCCTCTCTCTCTCTCTCTCTCTCTCTGTGAGAATTAATGATGCTGGGGAGTGTGGAGCTGTCCTCATTGCGAGAAAAGCCTGGCTGGACATTGTCATCGGTTCTCACCTGCTTCGCTTAGAGCTGACGAGTAACCAGCAAAGCATGCGAACGAGGGACGGGGTGGAGCAGGGCAGGGGGGAGAGAGGCAGGGGGTAGAGGGGTGGGGGAGAGGGACAGGGGGTAGAGGGGTGGGGGAGAGGGGCAGGGGGTAGAGGGGTGGGGGAGAGGGGCAGGGGGTAGAGGGGTGTGGGAGAGGGGCAGGGGGTAGAGGGGTGGGGGAGAGGGGCAGGGGGTAGAGGGGTGGGAGAGAGGGGCAGGGGGTAGAGGGGTGTGGGAGAGGGGCAGGGGGTAGAGGGGTGGGAGAGAGGGGCAGGGGGTAGAGGGGTGGGAGAGAGGGGCAGGGGGTAGAGGAGTGTGGGAGAGGGGCAGGGGGTAGAGGGGTGGGAGAGAGGGGCAGGGGTTAGAGGGGTGTGGGAGAGGGGCTTGGGGCAGAGAGGGTGTGGGGGAGAGAAGCAGAGGGGAGAGAGGTAGGGAATAGAGGGGTGGCGGAAAGGGGTGTGGGGCAGAGAGGGGCATGGGGCAGAGAGGCAGGGGGGAGAAAGGCAGCGGGTAGAGGGGTGGGGAGAGAGGGCGTGGGGGAGATGGGCATGGGGGTAGAGGGGTGGGTGAGAAACAGAATCGGTTTTCATGCTCACTTTTGCTTCAAACACGCTCCCAGGGTGTGAAAGAGAGCGATGGTGAGGGAGAGTGACAGACAGGCAGAGAGAGAGAGACGGAGACAACAACAACAACATTACATTTGTATAGAGCCTTTCACATCAGGAGGAAGAAGAGGCAAAGACAAAGAGAGAGAGCGAAGGAGAGCGAGGTCAGTGACGAATGGTTTAATTTTGTTGTGGTTCGGCCGGTGGATGGCTAGGGGTGGGGTGGGGGGGGGTTGGTGTTGAGTGGCAGGAAGCACAAGGCTGGCTTGGAGAGTTTCCACCTTTTCCATGTGAGAGCTCGCCAAGCCACAGCTGCAATTAGGACATCAGCAAACTGACAGGACATCTTGGTAATCAAACTCAGACACTCATCTCTCTCAACAGCTTTGATATAGGGAGCCCTTCATCCCATCTGTCTCCTCCTCTGGACATCAGCCCACCTGCCAGCAATTAGAGTAGAGCCTCGTAAACGCTCAGCGTCATTGCCTTCTCTCACTTCCCCATTGTCAGCCCACACACAGGCCTCCCCCATCATTGTATCACCTACATTGTACCTGATGACACAGGAACGTCAAGAACATATTGGGAATAATCGATTGGAAAAGGGAAGCCTTGTGTGTTTGTCTCCCAACCATTACTGCCCCCAAAAGACAAAAAAAAAACTGCAACAAGAATCTAAACGCTATCAGTCACGCCAGGCCTCAACATGAGAAATCATGCATTGTTACACTTTGTAATGAGACATATCCATCTCAAATGGAATCCATTTATCTTGCTGCAGAGAGGAATACAGAGAAGCCAGGCTGATGAGTATGTCTGTGTCTGTGTCTGTGTCTGTGAAGTGGAGTGAAGTGAAGTGAGCGTTACAGTGAAACACGTTTATAAATGGCTCTACATGTCAAATCTCTCTCAGCCAACTCCCCATCTCCCAGGGGAACCTGGGACAAGAGAGAACCATACACAACATGGGGACAAGAGCATTTGGTTCATCGTTAAGGTAGCAACCAGCAAAGTTTTTCATCTCCAGTTCATGTCCTGAAACCCAGGCCTTGCAATTATTGCGTGGGCCAGAGATCCTGAGTGATGTGTCTCTAGTTAGACTTGAGATCCCAAAGGTTGGTCTAGATGATGAAAGCGCTTCAGCCAAATCAACCTCATCCCTTAAGACCAGCCACACCCCCTATCAAGGTTGTTCCCAGTGTCCCTGCTTCAGCCGCCCTCCCAAGAGTGACTGCTTGCCCTCCGCATGAAGAAAACCTTCCTGGTGCCCATCCTGACACTGGTCCTTTACAGCTCTTTGGGCCAAAGGAGGCATCTTTCTCCCAAGCGTCTTCATCTGAGGTGAGATGAGGTGAGGTGTGTGCTGAGGGGAGGGGCTGTATCAGCACCAACCCACCCTGCCCCATCAGTGTTAAACCTATAATCTATTATAATTATAAAATCTGACAGATAAAGGCAGAACAACATCCTCTCTCCCAGCTTCTGTGGGATAATGTGACACATAGCATGGTTTGCACTGATGACAAGGGCCTGGGGAAGATATCTGTCAGCTGTCAACTCTGAGCGCAGTCTACCACACAGACAGGAAAGGAAATATAGTCAATTCATCCTGGTGGCATAACATCAATAGGGCTCATCTGTTCACACAGATAAACCAGTCAATAAACCAGTCTTTGTGCCTGGTTAGCAGCTTGGTGCGTGGTGTGTGGTGGGGTCTGTGTGAAGCAAATGGGAGGATCGCATCCTACTGCACAATCACAATTGATTTCAGCCTCACTATTTTTCATTCAGTTTCAAGGTAAAATGTGGATTGATTTTCTGAGCAGCAAATATAATGTACATCTGATAAAAGCAGACTTGGTAAGGCTCTCTCTGTATCTCTCTCCCTCCCTCCCTCTAACACTGTCTGACTCTGTAGATCTTCATCTCTTCCTTTCTCCCTCTCCCAACACCATCTAGCTCAGAACCCTTCGCCCTCTCTAACTCTCTCGCCCTAAATCTCTCTCCATTCGCTCCCGAGGTTGAGCTTCATGTAGGATTGACTTCAGTCCTGAGTGGCTGAGAGCAGAAATATTACTCGCTCACTTAAATCACCTTCTAAATGGTCTGCTCTTTCCAAATTCCACCCAGTCTTAGCCACTAAATCCATTTTGATTCATTCAGGATTCATTTGGAAACCTTTTTTTTAAACAAAAGTACAGAAATTGAGCTGAGATAGACTCATCCCCCAGAGCGACTCTTGCTTGCCACCTGGTGGCCAGCCAGTGAGAGGCATGTGGCAATTCAGTCATCCTTGGCATTTCATATAGTCAATCACTGAATCACCACATGTGAAACGTCTCAAAGCGCTTCACAGGAAACACTGTAAAATGTATTGAGTGCGCATTTATTCAGTAGGCAAACGCAGCAGGCAATTTTCACTTAGCAACGTCTCATAAACAGCCGTGGAGTGAGGGAGCAATTGTATTTGGAGAATTTTTATTTCCAATGAGCGGCTGGTTTCAAGTAAGCGCTGGTGTTCGATGCTGAGGGAAGTGAGGTGTGAGACAATAAGGAAACTAACTGTCTGCAGTGGCTGATCCATTCCCATTGGAACACCACCCACTGCTTCAGGTTAGAATGGCAATAAGGTACTATATCCCCCAAATGACATATTTTATTATGCTGTAGAGAACAGAGCAGTGATAGTTTCACGCTGGTTTATGTGTCCTGTATAATTTGTTTCCCGGCTTTGCATCAAAACGTAGACTAGATCTTAACTGTTCCAATTCTAAGTCGCATTAGCGTTCGAATTAACACAGCTGTAATCTGGCAAAGGCAATCAATGGCAGGAGGATTACCAACACTGAGGGTATCGTGACAAATGAGGCAATTTATTTTCCGAAAAAGGAAAAGTGATACAGATAGAAGCAGCTCTTCAGTCTGTTCATCCCTTGCTGACTTCCTTTACGCTGATGCACATGGTGTTTGCATCAATCATTAAGGTACCATTCCAGCCACAGTGTGTAACAGGGTATCGAGTGTTCAGCAGCCCATCGGGTCCTAATCAGAACAGAATGGAATAAGGAAAGGATTGGAGTTGAGCCTGGACACTCTACGCTTTAAATTAGATACACAATTTAGCGATCGGATCAAGCCAATCGGATCCCGGTGTTAGTCGATTGGTGGATTGTTTTCCGTGTAATAATCCCTTCAAATAATAATAATAATTTGCTCATTTAAGCCACAAGTGTCATTGTTCATTGATTTACTCTTATTTTACAGTTAATCCAATTGATTTAATCCGATCCGATTGGCTCCCAGGGAATATAATAATAATCCCTGCATTGGATACAGCGCTTTTCACATCTTCTCGACGTCTCAAAGCACTTCACAGAATATACTGTAAAGTGAACTGACTATATTTGTGGGCGAAAAGCAGCAGCCAATCAGATTAACTCTAAAATAGAGTGAATCAATGAGCACTGCCACTTGTGGTTTAAATGACCAAATTATTATTATTTGAAGAGATTATTACACAGAAAACAATCCACCAATTAACTAATAACCGGGATCCTGCTTACTGCTGGTAAACAGAGGCGTGTGGAGTAAAGAAACTTGACCAACATTTTGCCCTGACCAGCCGGGAATGAAATCCAGGTCCTTCACACTTATAACGCAATTGTTCTGAGCCACAGAACTCCACTGTTCCTTGTCCTCTGTAACTCAGTGGTTAGAGCACTCGCCTTACAAGTGGGAAACCTGGGTTCAATTCCCAGCAGATCAGTGCGAAACCTGGGGCAAATTTCTTTACTCCAACATGCCTAATTTACAGTTGCCCACAACTATACAGTCAATTCACTTTACAGTATATTCTGGGAAAGTGCGTTGAGACGCCTAGAAGATGTGAAAAGCCGCTATATCAAATGCAAGGATTATTATTATAAATGTAATTTTGTTGTTGTTGTGTACAGACTATAAACACACACTGCCCCTACACTCACACTGTACACACACTGCCATTCACTGCCCCTACACACACTGTCACCACACACATGGTATACAGTGTGTCTCTACACACAAACCACCGCCCATATTCAGCTCTGAATGTGCTCAGTATCCATTTTTCTCTTAAATTGATGGATAAAATATGAACAGCGCTACATCAAATGTAAGGATTATTATTAAGGATTATTAATAATAATCCCTCGAAATAATAAATGTGGTCATTTTCAATCCACGGCTGTTTGTGGGGGGGGACGCTGCTGTGCGCAATTGGCTGCCGCGTTTCGCCCACGAAATACAGTGAATACACTTTACAGTATATTCTGTGAAGGGCTTTGTTGAGGGGGGGGGCGGGGCCGTGCGGCGGGGGCGGGGCCGTGCGGAGGGAGGGGGCGTGGCTTTATCACGGGGTGGGTGGGGGCGGGGCTTTTTCGGGGGCGGGGCCGTGGCGCGGGGGGGGGGGGGGGAGCTGGAGGACCAGGAGTCCTCCCGGCGCGGCGCGGGCCGGCCCGGCATGCTGTGCGGCGGGCGGTCGCGATGGAGCCGAGTGTGGGGGAGAGTGACTGGCGGAGCGTGGCTTTCCGGCAGAAAGTGGTGGCGCAGATGTGAGTAACCGCGGGCAGGGGGGGGGGGGAGGGGTCGCTCAGCGCCGCCTCACACACTCCCCTCGGGGGGAAGGGTCGCCAATCCCAGCCCGAGGCCTCAGCGCCGCCTGGGGGCCGACCAGGCCCTGTACGCGAGGAAGCCTCGGACTTTCCTAACACTAGTCTTCCCGTCTCAGTGCCCGCTCCCTCCCTCTTCCCTGCCCCCTCCCTCTCCGTCCCTCCGTCTCCTTGCCCCTCCCCCTCCTCCCACCTGCCCCCTTTCCCCCTCCCTCTTCCTCCCACCCACCCACTCACTCTCATCCTCTCTCCAAACCCCCCCTCCCTCTCTCCCTCCCTCCCTCCTACCCACTCACTCTCTCATCCTCTCTCCTCCTCTTCCTCTCACCTCCCCCTCCTCCCATCACCTTCTTCCCTCCCACCCTCTTCCTCCCCCTCCCTCACTGCCTCCATCCCACCCACCCTTGCCCCCTCCCTCTCACCCACCCACTCTCTCCCCCTCTTCCTCTCACATCCCTCTACTCTACCTCGCACCTCACCCTCCCTTTTCCACTCACCTTCTTCCCCCTCCCTCCCTCCCTCCCTCTCCCGCCCACCCACCCCTCCCTTCTCACCCACTCTCTCCCCCTTCCCTTCCCCTCTTCTTCTCACACCTCCCTTCTTCCCTCCCCACTCCCCCAATCCCTCCCTCATACCACCCCCCCCCCCCCCCCCCCCCCCACTCCCTCTTGCCCTCCCTCACCTAACTCCAGTGCCTCACTGTCCTACCATGTTCCTGTGCAGTGACGACGCCATGCGGGCAGCGGGGACTCCCATCACCAAGTCCAGCAAAGACATGGAGCATCACGTGTTCATGAAGGCCAAGACCAGGGTGAGTGAGTGAGTGAGTCCACACTGCCCTGCAATCTTGCTCTCCCTTGTGCCAACTGATCTACCTCACTGCTTTGAGCTGTGCTTCCCAACCAACGTGAGAGGCTCTGTGTAAATGCAACATATCAATCAGTGCTTAATGGATAAGTTAAAAGGTATTTGGCGGGGACGGAGCAAAAGGAGAGGGAGAGACGGTGTCGCGGTGAAACATGTGTGTTCATGTATAGCGGCTTCTTTAATTATACTTGTTTCAAATGCAACTCGGTGTCTTGCTGAGCAGTCAGGAAGGTTGTGTACTGTACGTCAGTCAGTGGCTGTCCCATTAATGGCAGCGTTGGTTGAGAGGAAAGGTTTACCTGTGCCCTGATGCTCAGCGATGTTGGGCGCCAGCACGTGGCTCACAGGACGTTGGGTTTTACCTTAATTGGGAGGTTGCTTCCCGTTTTTTAAAAAAAGTAGGCTAAGTATTGAAGAGTGGAGAGATGGTGAGATGGAGCTGGAAGTGAGTGTGACTGTGTGCTCACAGTGAGTATGGCTGTGTGTTCACAGTGAGTGTGGCTGTGCTCACAGTGAGTGTGACTGTGTTCACAGTGAGTGTGACTGTGTGCTCACAGTGAGTGTGGCTGTGTGTTCACAGTGAGTGTGACTGTGTGTTCACGGTTAGTGTGACTGTGCACTCACCATTACACAGAGGCTGCAGAGTGTCAGCACAAAGTACTGATACAAAGTACAGTTGAGGTGTTCAGTGTGTTTGGCTGCGAGGTGCTGTGTCCTGTTTCTAACACGGCTGCCCTCGGGGAATGCTTTTCCTGCCGTGCCATACAATTGAGGTGAGAAAGATAACGTTACTCATTCTGCGCATGTGTGTTACCGGGAGTGGTTCATACCATCTCTGATTGTGACAGAGTTACAATATATAATTACGTTGGTAAAGAGCCTTTCATGTTGGAAGGACATCCCAAGGTGCTGAACGGGAGGGAGGTGGGCAGGGTTGGGATTAGGGAGGGTAGGAAGGCGAGACTCTTCCTCACTTTACATCTGACATCTTTATTCTTCTCCATTTGTCAACAGGAGGAGTATCTCAGTTTGGTGGCAAGGCTTATTCTGCACTTTCGAGACATCCGTGAGTAATTGCCTCTAGCTGTTGCAATGGTTTCTCACTTTATTGCATACGAAAGATGATTTTCTAACAGTGCAGAGCGGGGAGAGGTGCCCTGCCTGTCTCGCTGATGGTGAAAGGTTTTATTCTCAGGAAGAGATCTTCCTGACACTCTTCTCCTAAGTGATCTAGTTGATTGATTCATAAATAATTCCCAAAACATTCTGTCAGTTTGTCGGCGGACACAAAAAAATGCCACTTTGCATTCATTGGCTGCGCCTGTCAAAGCCGCAAGCAACTGTGTAATCTTTCGACGTTTCATGTCTTTGCAGATAAGAAATCCCGAAGTGGTGGTAAGTAGTGATTTCATTTCCAACTTTTCACTTTGAGAAATCACAGGGTAAAAACCACGCAGATCTGATCTAGCAGCTGCCTCCTGTGCCTGCGGCAGCCCTAACATGTCACCAGAGTTGGCATACCCTGGGGATCTGATCTACTGGGATTGAAGTCAATGTCACATCTCCAACAAACAATATTTATTACAAAACACAAAACACCACAGATGCTGGAAATCTGAAGTTCTCAGTTCTGACGAAGGGTCGTGGACCCGTATCGTTGACTCACTTTCCTTTCTCCATGGATGCTGCCTGACCCGCTGAGTTTTCCCAGGAACTTCTGTTTTTGTTAAACAATACTTATTGATTGGCTGACAGTGGTGTCAATCACTATCTGCTGTGTCACTTTCCTCAATTCCCAATGCGAGAGAGAGAGAGAGAGAGAGAAAGAGTGTGTGTGTTGGGAAGCGTGATAGTTATTCACACATCCTCGCAAGAAAGGGAGAGAATTGGGTAAAAGGCTTTTTAGAACCATAGTAATTTACAGCACAGAAGGCAACCGTTCAGCCTATCATGTCATTGCCGCTTATTTACAGACGATCTTTTCAGCCTATTCTCATTTGATTAGCGCTTTGGGACGTCCTCCCGACGTGAAAGGCGCTATATAAATGTAAATTGTTGTTGTTGTTGTTGATGTGTTTCATGTGTATTATGTTTCTAAGTCTTTCCCACTTCTTCTTCCCTGACATCTATCGTGTTTCGGCCACAAAATACACAGTCGCTACATTTTACGATATATTCTGTGAAGCAATTTAAGACGTCACAACGATGTGATCAGGCACTACATCAAATGCAAAGACTATTTATTACTTATTTATTAGCTCAAATTAAATTTCTTCCTTTAATCCCCAGCCTCCCGTCTCAGAATCAAGCAACACATTCCTTATCACACGATACCGTTGTGAATAGGAGAGTTGCCGCTGTAGGTTAAATCTTAGCGGAGGGACACAGTGGGATGTGTGTTTGGACATCGGATTGTAAACCTGTACCTTTGTCCTCTGTTGTTACAGGGGATCCCATCAATGCTTTGCAGAACCTGCAAGGTGTCCCCGCGGGGGGCTCGGGCGGGATGATGGCCTCCCGGCCCCCCGGAGGACCCTTGCCTGGAATGCCGGGCCTGGCAATGGGGCAGGCAATGCCTCTCCCTGGACAAGCTCAGCCGGGCACTTCGGCGATGCTCCCTCACATGCCTGGTTTCCAGACAAGTGCACAGCAGCAGTGTGAGTAGTGCGTGGAAGTAGCGAAGCTGATTTCCCCGTCGTTCAGCTCAATGTTTGCGCTGCAGCTTTCCTTTCATCGCCATCGGGTTGGTGGTGGGGGGGTTCTGGGGGTGGTATATCAGGCCTATATCACTGCTTCATTACCCTGACTGCGATGTGAGGACATCCTTCCTTGTTGCTGGGGTGTCAGCCACCGTGATGTCGGGATAAAGGCGTCTCACTAAAGCTGTGTCTGAACGGCAAAAGCATTAAACCCACCTCTTCACTCGTGCCTTTTGCTGCCCTCCCAACCCTTCTAACTCTCTCCTGCCCCTCCCTATTACCCTGCCTCCCTCCCTCCCTTGCTTGGGTCCTGTCCTGACTGTTCAGTGCCACGGGATGTCCTCCCGACATGAAAGGACGTCTACAAATGTAATTTGGTGGTTTGTTGTAAACTTGCTGACAGTTCTTTTATGAATTGCCTCCTCCAGCCCAGTTATCGATGCAGCAAATTGCTCAACAGCAACAACAGCAGTTTCACCAGCAGCAACAACAACAGCAACAACAGCAACAGCAACAACAGCAGCAACAACAACAACAGCAACAGCAGCAGCAGCAGTTCCAGCAGCAGCAAATCATCAAGCTACAACTTCAGCAGCAACAGCAGCAGGTATGGTCAGGGCGGCTGGTGGGGCTGTGGGCAATAACTAGTTCTGTGCCAGTCCTGTGTGGAGACTGAGGGATGTGGCACCTTGGCAACAAATGGGGCAAATGGCTGCTTATCTCCCACGGGAAGCTCGGCTGTTTACCCGCTCACATCAGTCCTGTTGAGTAGGAAGGGCCCCATTTGAAGGCTGCTGACCCTTAACTGCTGGACCCCACTGTAAACTGGCTCTGGTCACTGTCTCCCTGGGTATGTCTGAAGCCACATGTGGGGCAGGGGGAGGCGGATCTCCACCAAGGTTCTGATTGTCCGTCATATTAAACTGTAAATGTTCCCGGCTTCACACAGCTTTCTAAGGGTGATGTCCCATTGCCTGATACACCCAGGCCTTGGTGTGACACAGCGGTGCCTGGGCGTGAGGCCTGTGTGGCTGATATGCTGGACTTTTTAACAGAAGCAATGCTTTAAGTTGCTGGGATATCGTGTGGGTTATACCCGCAGTCACACTGAACTGCCGTGGGCTTCATCAAGTGACTTTACCACGAGCCTGACAGTAACTGGCAGTCGCTGCTCTCAGTGGGAGGACTGAGGTGGATGATGTTTGAGGGCAGGTCGGAAGTTGGAGTTGAGGTACCGATCAGCACCATGACCTTAGAGAATGGTGGAACAGACTCGTGGGGCTGAATGTCCTCCTGTTTCTGTGTGAAACACTACATCTAGCTTAAGAATGTCTTTATAATCTTTTTGATGCATATGTTTGTTCCTGCTTTATTACTGTCTTTGCCTCTTGTTACAGAGATTAATCCTGCACCAACAACAGCAACAAATACAACAGCAACAGATACAACAGCTGCAGCTCCAGCAACAACAGCAGCAATCACAGCTTCCCCCTCAGCCACCGCCCATGGTCTCCCAGCCACAGGGGCCAGGGCAAATCGCCTCTTCCCTCACACAACAGCAGCAGACACAGCAAGTCAAGCTCTCTTCCATCCAGCAGGTACATTCAGCAGCTCCGCAGGCAGGAGCTACAAACCTCTGAAACCTTCATTAGTCACTTCAATCATACAATACTTAATGCAAAGGTCCAGATCTCCTCTGACACAGTGCTCTCTCTCTCTCTGTCTCTCCCCGTCACAGCTGTCTCTGTTCTCTGACACAGCACTCTGTCTGTCTCTCTCTCTCTCTTTGACACAGCACTCCCTCTCCTGATGATTGTTTTGTTCCAGGTCCGGACTCAGTTTCCTCAGCAAGCAGCTCAGGCACAAGCCCAGGCTCAGGCCCAGGCCCAGGCACAGGCACAAGCACAGGCACAGGCACAGGCACAAGTACAAATGGGAGCAGGAGGACAGGTAAGCCTGGTGATGG
Source organism: Hydrolagus colliei (assembly GCA_035084275.1). Taxonomy (NCBI): domain Eukaryota; kingdom Metazoa; phylum Chordata; class Chondrichthyes; order Chimaeriformes; family Chimaeridae; genus Hydrolagus; species Hydrolagus colliei. The sequence goes on along the minus strand of CM068761.1, from coordinate 337,304 downwards.
AGCGCAGGCTTTCAGTTATTGCATGATTGATCAGCATGGCGAGAGGGTGGCGTGTGAGGGAAGTGATCCTGTCCGCAGGAGAGTGAGGGACGGTGTCATGTGGCCTGGAATGAAAGTTCTGTACATTTAATCCACTCTGTGCCGTGTTGCCAAAGGTTGTAACACCACAGAAATGTTTTAAGAGTTAACTGCTTTCCATTTTTTAATATAGTTTTTGGAATTACAGAAACTTGCTGAATTGATAGTGAATGAAAGTGTTGTCACACATATTCACTCGCTCTTGCACTCACACAACACACACACACACGCGCAAACAATAGGGAAGTCAGGTGGAAACTGCTCAATTAATATCTTATGAAATGGCTAGTTATGTCTGGTTCTCTGCTGAGATCATGTTCATGATCCAGCTCTGCTTGTCGACATTCAGGTGTAGGGTTTGATGGATTTGAGTCTGGTCACCAGATAGAAAGTGGATGCGTTTTGTCTCTGTGGTTTAACGATACTTGAGGAGTGGTTGGGAGATGATGGCACGCACTATCCAACGACAACAACAAAATTGCACTTATATAGCACCTTTCACGTCCGGAGGACGTCCCAAAGCGCTGAAGCACAAATGTTCAACATTTTCCAGTTTACACTCAATCCTGTGCTTGAGTTGCCAGTAACACAGCACATGGCGTCTTATTACAGTCGGGAAATTGGTGTGAACAGGATTTCCGTGAGCCAGGTCTTCAGTTTTTCTGTCCTAGTTTCCAGCGCAGAATTCAGTGTTGAGGTCACTGGGATTCTCCATGGATTTTGAGCCCTTGCCCTGCTCCGTGCTGACACTTGAGATGTTCAGGGAAGCCCAATGAGGCTGTCCTCAGCGAGGCAAAATGGCCGCCTTCCGGGTTTGACCCGTTGCCGTTTGCGTGACTTCCTGCGCAGGAAGTGATGTGGATGCCACCTCCTCACGGTTATCCAGTAGTGACCTGATAATCCAGAAACCATCTTGTTTAGGCAGGAAGCCAGCTGGCTGTGCAGCTAGTTATTGTGGATCACTGTACACACACACGCACGCACAGAGCCAGTGCTCTAGGGAAAGGGTTTTCCATGTACTTATCAGCACAAGACAAACCCAAGGATTGAAACACTATTGTGCTGTCAGATCCCAAAGTTTTTGCAATTTCTCCAAAGTCTTGTTGAACTTAAATTTGAGACGTTGGGTGGGTGTCTGGCACTTTGTGTTTGCTCAGTGTGGTTAGGTGTGTGTGTGTGGTTAGCTGTGGGTGTGTGTGTGGTTAGCTGTGTGTGTGGTTAACTGGGTGTCTGATGCCCTGAGGATGATTAGCTGGGTGCTAGTGACTGTGTAATATAGCTGCAGTGTCTCAGTCGCCGACCCTTTATGGTCCTCTTGACTTTGATTCACAGATCCCTTTCCCACCAAACGTTGTTACCAAATTTGTAGTATTTACAGGTTCAGGGTGATATATATACTCAAAGCTTTGAAGCTCTGAAACTGTGGACTGTTGTGTAGCTGGTACCATTTGTCGTACAGAAATATCTGCCAGTGTGCTGTTTGAGTGGCCTTTGAGCTGCTTTAATATTGCATCCCTTCCTCTCACTGAGTGGTGCGATGTGATGAATGACCAGGCTGTGCAGTGTTAATCAGGGTTTAGCCAGTTACGCTTTACAGGGAGAGTTTCCTCCCTCGGTTGCCTGTTTGCTGCATGCTGTGGTGCCTTCCATGTTAATCACCTTTACATGCACATTACTGTCTTGTTTGTCTATGCTGCTGGGAGCTAATGGAGTCGCTGATATAACCACACTTGCGGGCTTTCTCTCTGCTCTTTTCAAGTTTAAATATTGCCATGTCTCAGCTGCTTTTTGTTGTTATATAAAGCACACGCGTCCTGGGGAAGGAAGGAGTTCAAGCCTGGGGCTGGTGTGACTGATGTTTGCTGTGTAAAGCTCTCTCCGTGCAGCCCCGTGGAATAACAGTTCTCAGAGCCACGAGGGCCTGGCGTAGGAGCTGCCAGTGCGTACAGCTTCAAACATCACAGAGAGTTGCCAGCTTAATGGGCTGCATCTTGTTCCAGCAAAACCGCTTTGTGTTGTGAGATGTTAGCGCTGCTGAGGTTCATTGAGAACTTCTGTAGACCCATCACACACTTTGTCTGGCCAATTCCTGTCAGGTAGAGGAGGGAAGCTCATTGGTTTACACCAAAGGCAAAAAAAAGACTTGACCCCCCCCCCACCCCAAAACAAAAATTGGGATAAATTATTCTGCAGATCGTGTGGGATCTCAGTACAGTGATTTTTACCTGAATCGTGAACAATCTTCTTAAAGGTTAGCGCTGTCCATGTCAACCGTAACAAACACACAAAACTTGAAAAAGAAAGCTCGGGAATATTGGAGTCAGACTGAATGCCACGCAGCAGAATCTTGTGTGGGTGGGTGGGTGGGGGGATGGGGCAGAGTTGGGGGACGTGTGTGCTTTGACCTTGCTCTGCAGTGCACTGCATTCTTGTTTTGCGATTACCTATTTGTTGTCCCTCTGTCCTCAAAGATGATACCTACTCTGGCCCGCTCTGGGATCTCTGGCCGGCCACGCTTCCCACCTGCTTCTGTTGCCTCGTCCACGCCTCAGAGCTCTGCTCCTCTGGGAGGACAGCCCACACCACAGGTATTTAATGCTACACTAGCCGCACACTGTAGGTTCATGTGTCTGGGCGCTACTTGTTTTGTCCTCGTCTTGACTAAGAGTTTAAGAAAATCCTTGTATACTGAGCTGCACGCACAGGGGTTGCTTTTATATCCTTTTGGGATGTTGCCAATACACAAAAGAAATCGTCCTTTGCCTCGAGGAACTTGGTTTATCCATCGCAGACGCCCTGTGCGGGAATGTGACCCTCACTGACCCTGAGATGATCAACCAGGAAACTATGAATAGGTGTAAATGTCAAGTGTAATCACAAGAGATTGCTGGTGGGTGGTGTGGGGGTGGGGTGACGGAATGAGGTTGAGCTGTCGGCAGGGAGGAGAGCAGTTGGTCTGATTCGATGCCTCGGGTTTCAGCAAATACTTGACCATAAAGGAGCATTGTTGTTGTGCACAAATGCAGCTTCCAGAACATTGTGTTGTGTTGGAGCCAAGCTCTCCCACTGGGTCAGTGAGATTGGGACAGGCTGGTGGTCTCTCCTTCGCCTCGATTCACTAATAATCATCCTTAAAATTTATTACAACTCCTTTCACACGAAGGGAGACGTGCCAAAGAAGCTTCACAAGAGTTACTGTGAGGTGTAGTGATCGCTGGGGAGCCTCGGCACCTGTCTTTACCAATGTTCAGCCCTCCTCCTCCTTCCTGACACTGTCGCTGAGGTCCCCTCACTGGGCAGGGGATTTCACTGTTCCTGGCGTTGGCTCTGTATTCACACATGGCTTCCAGCAGGCGATGACTGAATAGTCATCAGCAGAGAGTTGTCTGAGTTTCTATTCCCTCAAGTCCAGGGTGCTGGAGGCCAGATAACAGAATCCGGACGTTTCTCTGCTCTGATGGGCTGCGCTGGTCTGTTGGAAACGCTGCGGCTGCCGGCACAGACTAGTATTTATTTGCTGATGTGTCGCGGAAACTCGGCAATCTTGAAACGCTTAGGTTGTGAAGATCATTGGCAGATGTGGAAACTGAGAAATCCTCCCCCCTCACAGCTCATCTCCCGGCTTGTGACCTGTAAACTTGGGAGCGGGAGGAACAGGAAGGATTCTTTGTGAATTCAAAGTGTTTCCACCTCTGGATTGTGTTCCTGTGTAAATACAGGAGCCAGCGAGAGGTCAGTGAGACTGTACTTCCTCACATCACGCAATCTCTTGTTGGCCATTAATAGCCCTCAGCGCCCACCAGCCACCTGTGGAGCAAATTGCTGGTGAGGTCCCAGGCTACACATGCTCAGCACTGCTCCCACTGCCTCCTAACCACCCGAGCACCTCGGCTGCCCTTGCTTTGCTGGTCTGTGTTTTCGCTGTGGCCTGGAGTGTTGGCTTCAGGGTCTGTGATCCCAACCCTGTGCCAGCGGCCAGGCAGATGTGTAATTACCCTGAACACTGAGCGTATAGTGATGCCTTTCCCACCGGAGAGGGTGTTATAACTGAACGTATCCTCGTGGCTGGCGTGAGAGAGCAATAGACGTGGTGGTGAGGGGACGCAGCTGCTCTCCATAGCGCTGGAATGCAGAGAATGCAGTTGTTATTGGTTTAAAAACAAAATGACTTTTGGAGTAATCGTGCTCTGAATTGGCAAGTTATTGAATTGTACTCGGTTTTTTATTTAGCTTTTACTGTGAATTAGGCCAGGCTCGCACTGCAATGGCTCAGGGAGTTTTGAAATCTTATTTCATTTAACAAGATTGTCAGTCACTTGCTGACGTTTTGAGAGATTTGGGTGCCAGAGGGGGCTATTCTCACCGTTAACCTGAGGCCTTTCCTCGGGTTCTGAAGGGTTGCCGAGGATTATCAGGTGAACATGAGGTGAAGATGTACATTCGGCAAATCTGTGTGACATACGGCAGCAGGTCAGAGCCACAATGCACCTGCCATGTCAATGACTCTCAGTAACCGTGTAACTCATCACGAGATATCGCAGGCAGGCGGTAAGTTATAATATACTAGAATTGGGTTAGTGGTAATTTGATCCTGGCAACAAGCCTGTGAGGGTAATTTCTAGCGATGTAGGCTTCACACGTTGTACCTATGGGAGTTCCTTCCCTCGGCTGTGTGGGGTGTGAGGGGGTATGTTTGAGGTCTGTCTCTTGCCGTTGCCTGCATTGCCAGTGTGTATCTGCCTGCAGGTTAGCAATGCCATCGCCATGATCCCATCTCCAGGGCAGCAAACTCAGAGCATGCCTCCCCCGCCCCAGCCACAGCCCTCACCACAGCCTCCAGCCTCACAGCAGAGCTCCGTCAGGTAAGGCATCGCTGGCAAGAGAGGCATGTACAGTTACTGCTATTAACACCCACACAATGTGGCTTGTGGCTGCGGGATGATTTTAATGGGAGTGTGGGGGGGAGAGAATGAACAGGAGCCAGGATTTACCAGCGGTGTGATTGCTGGCACGGCCTGTGAACATCTCAGCGGGAACTTTTTCAATCGCTATTACACAAACCCCTTGAACATGTCGAGCTTCACAGGGCAGTTAGACACGTACAGTGACCCCGATTTAACTCCACTTTGTCTTTTATTTCACTCACCCCCTACAATGTCACTGTCTGTAGCCTTATTACAGTAATAACCAATATCCCTTTTAAAGTAAACTGCAAGTCAATTTCTCTTTAGTTTACTTGCAGGTCTGTGTCTGTGGGTGTGTGTACAGGGATTGGGTGGGGTGGGGTCTGTGGGTGTGAGTGGCTGCCTCTTATTTCTTGTGTATTTGGGTGTGTGTGTCGCTCAGTGTGGCTGCCCCCAGCAGTGGGCGAGATGGTAGTGAGTGTGGTACCGGTGAGGAGGGAGCCTGCTGCCGGGTTGCCGACTGTTTAGCCGAGGCCCGCGATGGGCTCCTGTTTGTGGCCGCCCGGATTGTTAGACTATTGGGTTTCCGGGTTTAGTTTCTGCCGGTCTCGGTGTCAGGTGATTCCCACCTGGCAAACGCACGGCTTCAGCGGGCATGTGCGGAGAATACGCCTGTCTCGGGGAATGTTTAACAATCGGTGGTTGCTGTGGAGACCACTGCCTCTGTATAATTCCCTCAGTGTGTATCTCCTCTGTACATTTACACCCAGTTTCTCCTTCCAGCTCTGGCCCAGCTCCATCACCGAGTGCCTTCCTGCCAAGTCCCTCAGCGCAGACCACACAGAGCCCAGCCGCTCGGACACCACAAGCCTTCAGCGTGCCTTCCCCGGGCCCCCTCAACACTCCAGGTACCCAGCTACACACACACACACACATGCAGCATAGTGTGTCCAGCTACACACACACATACACACACAGCAACCAGCAGGAATGTCCCCACTGCGCTTGGTATTTCATTCACTGAGCGAGGGTTGGGCTGGTGACGAGTGTGAATCCTCACTCTGTAGTGAAGAGTTTCAGTGTCTGACTCCTGGTGTAGAGTGTCTGTCCTGCTGAGCCAAGCAGCTGCTTGTGGTTAAGATGGTCAAAGGACTAGTTATGGAGCGATTGGTGACAGATGTTATGGTGGTGAGGTCCAGGTGACGGTGACTGGCTTTGTGTTGTAGGGAACCCTGGATCAGTGCCCAGTCCTGCCGGTCGCACACAGACAGAGGAACAGCAGTACCTGGACAAGCTCAAACAACTGTCTAAGTACATCGACCCCCTGAGACGCATGATCAACAAGATCGACAAAAACGAAGGTGAGTGTTGGTGGCCAGGGCTCGCGTTGCCTTGGTATTTGTGAAGCCGGGTGTTTGTGAAACGTCGCTGTAAGTGTACAAAACCTTTTTTCTTCTAAGTTTAGGGTGTGATCAAGCATGTGTGCCACATTGGAAAGGAAACCCCTATTAGTGTCTGTGTGTCTGTCCTCAGCCCAGTGAATGGGGGGTGGCTGGGGGCTGTCAGCGGTGGGAAGTGGCCTGACCCTCTGTGTTGTTCTGTCTTGTGTGGCCTGAACCTGCACTAACCAGGTTCACTGTTTGCTGTTGTTCGGTTTGACTAACCTCTGTGTCTTACAGACAGAAAGAAAGACCTGAGTAAGATGAAGAGCCTCCTGGACATCCTCACTGACCCCAACAAGCGGTAAGATCCCACCCCCAACACTGCAATTACACCTTCCACTGTTTGGGGGGTTTCACATCAGGACATCGGCAAGCGTTGGGGCCCATGGGGAGGGGGAAAGGACCAAAAGCGCAGTCTTGTGTTATCATTCGGTGACCTTCCCCATCAAAACTATTGGTTCAAACCTCACAAATACTTTGTTATAAACAGCCTTGTACAGTCAAAATATATTTTTCTTTGTGTTCTATTGGAGAACTGATCTTGATGCTGATATGTAAGCTAACTGTGTGGTCTGCGTGCTTTCTCTGTCTGTCTCTGTGTGTGTGTGTCTCTCTCTCTCTGTCCCTATCTCTCTCTGTTGATTTCTCTAGCTGTTCGCTGGCGACGCTACAGAAATGTGAAATTGCTCTGGAAAAGCTGAAGAACGACATGGCTGTGGTGAGCTGCCGCTTCCCGCCCATCCACCCACCCACCCACTCGCCCACTCACCCACTCGCCCATTTACAAGTTGTAAAATATATTGTGTGAATATTAAATTAGGATTTGGGACTTTTAAAAAAAATTAAACAATAACAAAACAAATCAAAATATTCTCCCTCACCAGCTCTTCAACTCTGATAACTAAACTAACTAGTTAGTGTAGTAAAGTGACTAATATAGAAAAGTGACTTGCTAATGTAGTAAAGTAACTAACATAGTAGAGTAACTGGCTAACATGAGTGTAATGTTCCCTGTCTGCACGAGGAAGGAAGCCGTGTGTAATGAGCAGCGATAACTATGTTTCTCTCTCCCCCTCCCACCCCAGCCCACGCCGCCCCCACCACCGGTGCCCACCACCAAGCAGCAGTACCTCTGCCAACCCCTCCTGGATGCCGTCCTTGCCAACATCCGCTCACCAGTCTTCAACCACTCGCTGCAGAGAACCTTCGGGCCGGCCATGACTGCCATCCACGGGCCTCCCATCACGTATGTAACTTGTCCCCTCACCGTCATGTATGTAACTCGCCCCATCGCTATCGCACCTCACCGGCAGCTCCATCACACGGCCACACAGACACGACGGGCCGAGCGGCCTCCGGTGCTGTACCATCATGGGGTTCCTGCACCTCCAGAGACCAACTGAAACTCTGCCACAGAGGAGATTCACTGGCCTCCGAAGCTCTGCCGAACCACACAATGGATTCATATTCACTCTGGAGTGAGGTAGTCACAAATATACCAGCTCAGATTAACACTCATCAAAGCCACCAGGCTACATGCCCCCAGGACAAGTATTAATGTGTTAATCCTGGAGCCTTTGGTTCATTCAACTTCCCTGAGCACCTTCCCCTCCCCCACCCCAGAGAGAGGATGGTTTGTTTGCTAATATTTCTGCTCCCCCACTGACTGGCTGCTGTCCCCCCCCCACCCCCCCAGGGCCCCTGTGATCTCTTCACGTAAGCGGAGACATGAAGACGACGACAGGCAGACCATTCCCAACGTGTTACAGGGGGAGGTGGCCAGGCTCAACCCCAAATTCCTGGTCAACCTGGACCCTTCCCACTGCAGCAACAATGGAACCGTTCATCTCATCTGCAAGTTAGGTGAGTGGAGCCCTGTCCCCTCCACAGACACAATGAATACTGGCACTTTGGGGGTATTTTATACCCACTCCCCCACCCCCACCTCACCAGCTTGACTTTGTGTTCCTCAGATGATAAGAACTTGCCCAGTGTGCCCCCGCTCCAGCTGAGTGTTCCCGCAGACTACCCCGACCAGAGCCCCCAGTGGACAGACGACTCCTTCCAGTACGGTAAGGTTCTCGTTGGCGGGGAGGGGTGTGGGCGGGTGAGGATTTGGTGAGAGACGGTTCTACTGGTTACAGGTCTCTGCGTTCAGTGTTTTTTGTTGATGAATTTTAACGCCTTAACCACAAGCCCCAGGGTACCATGGCTCCACAGACAAAGGAATTCAATTATTATTGTTTATTTCCTGGCCGCGTATTGTCCGGCTCCCTGTCTCCAGTTGGTCCCTCATCCTCAGGACTTGTTCCTCGGTTTTCCTCCCCCATTCCCTGGCGTGTAGTGGTCGGGCGGGTGTGGATTGTGGAGAGAAGACGCATGTTGCTCGGGACGTTGGAGTTTGGTTAATATCCAGCTTTCCCATTCAATACAATTCCCCAGTGCCGGCTTTCTCAGGCACCACATGACCCAGGCCTGGGGGGGGGGACCTTGGTGTATATTTACACAGTGTTGTGCTAATCGCAGGCGGGTCGGCGTTTGAGAGAGTGTTGGCAAATGTCATTGAGGATGGAGATGAAGGCGTTCAGTAACCAAGGCCGCTGTCTTTGTTCACCACAGACGCCAATCCATTCTTGCAAACAGTTCACCGCACCATGACGTCAAAACTGCTGCAACTCCCCGACAAGCACTCGGTGACAGCCCTGCTGACTACATGGGCACAGAGCATCCAGCAGGTCTGCCTGTCCGCAGCGTGATCAGGACCAGCCAGCACTGAGAGTCAGCAAGGACTGCAGCCTTCAGCTGTTGTGATCACTGTCAGTGAGATGGGACTGTTTTCTAGCATGTATTGGATTATAAGATATGTATCGAGAGTTATTTACGTTTTATTTACACTTTGCCCTGTCCCTCATCCGTTTCTACTTCAGAAAGTGTTTTGCTGAGAGTGACTCCCCCGGCCGGTGAGAGGGTGGGGGGTGGGGGGGTAGAGGCGCAGCTCTGTGTACGTTACCGGGTTTGTACAATGTCTATAATGTAACCCTGAAATCCGCACTGGAATAAATCCTCGTTTTCCACACGTGTGCAGCAGACAGTTTATCTGGGGTAACACGGGGTTGAGGGAATGATTTAACATCTCAGTCAGCTCAGCTCCAGGTTAAACATCGACAGGAACTCCACATCAATGGGCAGGCACTCCCCAGGTAACCAGCGACGTCCGTCCCACAGACAGCCACAAGGACAACGGCTGGGACAGAGAAACCGTGTGTGTGCGTGTGTGTTTCAGTATCACTGTCGGCAACTTTAACATCAGCCGCGACATCAGTGTGACAGTCCCTCTCCCCTCACGTGGAAGGCTCCCCCCCCCCCCCCCCCCAGCCACACTTCTGTACATCAGGGCACCTCAGCCTTGGACTGAACTCTTAACATCAGCATTGTTTCATGGTTTTGAACGATGTTTAATAAAATTGCTGCCGTCGGCTTTCTGAATGTTAGTACTGGCGACAATAATCTCACACAAGTTACAAATCCCAACCCGACTGGTGAGAGGACAGTTGGATTGTCTGTGGATCGGTTTCTCCTGATTGACTTACTGCTGTGGTTTCGTTGTGCACGTGTAATTTCAAGTTGTCTTTTTGTGTGAAGATGCTTCCGATGTGAAAAGCGTTTTTATAAATGTAATAATTCACAGCGCCTTGGGATGTCCTCCCGACGTGAATGTCATTTTGTTGTCATTGTCATCCTTACCTGTGGAGCACCAGAGTCACTCTCTCGCCTTACAAGTGTGAGACCTGTGATCGAATCCAGGCAGGTCAGGGCTAAACCTTGGTCAAGTTTCCTTTCTCTCCACACACACACACATTCAGCCCCCCCCACACACACACACACACACAGCCCCACACATACACACAGCCACACACATATAGCCCCCCCCCCCCACACACACACACACACATATAGCCTCCCCCACACATACACACAGCCACACACATATAGCCCCCCCCCACACACACACACACACATATAGCCCCCCCCACACACACACACACACACACACAGCCCCACACATACACACAGCCACACACATATAGCCCCCCACACACACACACACACATATAGCCTCCCCCACACATACACACAGCCACACACATATAGCCCCCCCCCCCACACACACACACACACATATAGCCTCCCCCATACACACACACACGTACAGCTGTATAGAGTGACACCCAGACCCTGAGGGGCGGGGTTAACACCCTAGCAACCATCATTCTCATTCCCTAGCAACAGCGTTAGCAACCGCCACTCTCTCCCTTAGCAACGGCCGCTCCGGCCCTTAGCAACGGCTGTTGGCGCCGCTCAGGCTGTGGAACTGGTGAGTCTCTTCCCCCCCGGCCCCGGCCTCCCCCTCAGCCTCTCCCCCCGGCTCCGGCCCCAGCCCCGGCCTCCCCCTCAGCCTCTCCCCCCGGCTCCGGCCCCAGCCCCGGCCTCCCCCTCAGCCTCTCCCCCCGGCCCCGGCCCCAGCCCCGGGCTCCCCCTAAGCCTCTCCCCCCGGCCCCGGCCCCGGCCTCACCCTCAGCCTCTCCCCCCGGCCCCGGCTTCACTCCCCACTGACCCCGGCCCCGGGCTCTCGGCCTCTCCCCCCGGCCCCGGCTTCACTCCCCACTGACCGCAGCCCCGGCCTGTCTCTCTCTGTGGCCGCGGGGCCGCCGTGACTCCGAGTCCGTCTCCAGAGAAGCCGAGAGCGGCCACAGCCCCCGCCACCCCCCGGGGGGGGGTTCGGGATTATAGTATATTATTGTTATTAATGATCCCACCTTGTCACAGTGCAGACTGACCTGTTGCCGTCACTCCGCCAACATCATCCCCACTGACAATATTAGTGATTATTTGTGATATTCACAATAGTATATTTGCCTCACACACTCACACACACACAGACACAGACACACAGACACACACACACAGAGACACGCGCACGCCTTCCAATAATAATAATCCTTCCCCCCCAAAAAAATACAATAAAAAAAAATTGGTGATTTCGCTCACTGGGCCTGTATTGATAATAACAATAATCTCTACATTGGTACAGCCTGCGCCTCTGTCACCTCAGGGGGGGCGTCCCAAAGCGCTTCACAGGATTTACTGTAATGTGGAGAGAATGTGGGGAGGGGTGGGGGGGGGGGGTGAATCTCAATTTTATTAATCCAGGAAGCAAATCTCAGAACATAAGGCCTGAATCCCATCCCGTCAGTCTCTGCGCTACATCTCCATCAAATATATATGTAATACAGTATATGTATATAATACAATATATAATACAATATATATACTGTACACTGCACACAGTCAACTCCTCGACCCGTGCAATTATCCAAACCAATTATAGAGGTGCCACAGAAATCAACCGTCAGTTCTTATTCAGTTAAAGCCGATTGTGTAATTATCTGAGCACAGAAGTCACGCAAAAAAGCCACGCAAACAAACGGGGAATTTTCAGTCGGTAGAAAATCGAGTGACGATTTAAATAGACAATTAAGTGGGATCACTGAATGTGACAGTTGTTTGTGAAAAGTTTACAACAGTTTTTACAATCAATTAATTTAGCGTTTTCCCTTCTCCCACAGCAGTGGAAAGTTTTGTGATTCTTTATGAGACTATTGTAAACGGAGAGCGATTCGCTCAGATTGATCCCCGGAAAATGGGCTGTTGAACGGATTCCGCAGCGAGCCCTCCACCCCCTCTCCTCCCCCACCCCACCCCCCCTGTCCCCCCACGCCCACACCCCCCCCCCCCCCCCCCCCACACCCACCCACCCCTGCCACCAAACATGTTGAAAACAGCCGGAAAAATTTATTTGAAAATAAGGAAACCTGGAATTCAAAGTCGATTCAGCAATAAGAGGCCGGAGATAGAATCGTCTGAGATTCAGTTAAAGACCAAAGTTTGTGCTAAGGCTTTTAGAGTTTTTTCCCTGGATGTTTTATGAGGCTACGTTTAACTATTTTGGGGGGGGTGGGAGTGGGGGGGGGGGGGGGAAACTAGTTTTGGCGTTGGCGATATAAGCATAAAAAGTGCGGTAAAACTTAACAGTCTAGCAATTCTTATTTTTAAGATAATACAATAATAACGTCTGAAAGTAGGCGGTTTTAATAATCGAAGGTAAATCTGCCACGTATTGGTTTTATGTAGATACTTTAAAGTGTTTCTCGTGCGGAGGGAGAGAGGGAGAGAGAGAGAGATGTCCCACGGTAACTTGCCTCCTCTCGGCAACCTGCCTCAGTGGCCTCGTGTCAGGACACTGGATAAATCCCGTTACCCTCGTGCTTTCCTGCAGGACAAACTCCAGCCTCTGCCTCCTCCTCCTCCTCCTCCTCCCCCCCCTGCTCTGGCCACAGACACAGCCACAAGCGGAGCGGCTGGCAGGTGTGACCTGCTGTTTGGCTATCGGGATGTGGACCCCTGGCAGAGGGTCTCCACCCTGGAGAAAAACCTCACCTTCCTGCAGCAGGAGCACTCGGACACGCTCGGCAAACTGCACCAGGAGATCGAGCTGCTCAAACAGGAAAACAGAGGTCAGGAACCCCCCCCCCCCCCCATGCCCCACCCCCCCCCCCCCACACCCCCAGCCCCCCCACACACCCCCTCCCCCCCCACACACCCCCTCCCCATGCCCCACCCCCCCCCACACACCCCCTCCCCCCCACACACCCCCTCCCCATGCCCCACCCCCCCACACACACCCCCAGCCCCCCCATCACCACCAACCCCCCCCCCCCCCCACACACACCCTCCCCCCCCACACACCCCCTCCCTCCCCACACACCCCCTCCCCCCCCACACACCCCCTCCCCTAGACACACTAGTTTAATCACTGGCCTCAATCACTTCCCCCACGCCCCCCACCCTGAGGACTTTGCCTCAGGCACGAAACACACTCACCCCTCCTGACATTTCCTCTCCTCACCGTACATTGTTACATGAGAATTATTGTTGTATTTTTCTACAGATCTTCATTTTAAGATTATTATGAACCCGAGAAGCCCAGATGGTAAAGTTCCTCGTCAGTAAATGTGTCTATGTGTGTGTGCGTGTGTGTACTGTGTGTAGTGTCAGTGTGTTTATTGTGTATGTGTGTGTGTGTATGTGTATGCTGTGTGTTAGTGTGTTTACTATGTGGGCACGGTGTCTGATTATGTTTACTGTGATTGTGTGTACTGTGTGATTGTGTGTAGGGTTTAGATTGTGTGTAGTGTGTGGTGACATGTAATATGATTGTGTGTAATGTGGTATTATCAGAATAGAATCTAATAGAATAACAGAACAGGCTCAAGGGACTGAATGGCCTCCTCCTGTTCCTACATATAATGGGCTCATTGTGCCGCTGGCTTTCATCATGTAGTTTGGCGTCTTGGGTTGTGTTGTATGGGGTTACTTTGGGTTGTGTGGGTTACGTTGGGTTGGGTTGTATTGGGTTGTGTGGGTTACGTTGGGTTGGGTTGGGGTGGGTTGGGTTGGGGGTTGGATTGGGGTGGGTTGGGTTGGGGGTTGGGTTGTATTTTTAACTGAGCTTGTTCTATTGCAGGAAGGATGTTCTGTGGGATTTCTCGCAGTAGTTCACTCACAGACTGCACTCAGCTGAGTCCCAAAGAATATTCCACAGGTAAACAGCCACCACCATCTGTCCTCGGTCTCACACTCTCAGTCACTTGTTGAATCGTGTGGAGATTGACTCTGTTGATATCACCATCAAGGTAACCAGGTTTCACCTTTTCACAGGTAACCAGGGCGTGTAAGGCGAGTGATCTGAGTTTGCTGTAGCCTCGCCAGTCCCTCTGTGGGATGAGCTGAGACAATCGGGATTAGCTGACCAGTTCCTCTGATTGTGTTGTTACAGACAGAGCTCTGGCTCGCCCCGGCCGGCTGGCCTGCCCAGCACAGCTGGACGAGGGGCCCACACACAGACTCTGCCCCGACAGAGACGATCACAGGTAAATAACAACAACCACAATACCTGGCACATCAGAGCAACGTCTCAGAGCGTTTCACAGCCGTCACTGTACGGTGTAGTGACTGTGTATTGGCTGTATGGTGCAGTGACTGTGTAGTTTACTAGCCTGAAATTCAGCATAAATCTGGCCGATAATAATAATAATAATAATAATAATCCTGGCATTTGATATCGCGGCTTTTCACGTCTTCTAGACTGTGTCTCAAAGCGCTTCACAGAATAGACTGTAAAGTGAATTGACTGTATATTTGTGGGCAAAACACGGTGGCCAATTGCGCACAGCGGTGTGTGTCTCTTTCCCCCCCCCCCACCCCCCACCCCCCCACCCCCACACACACACAAATAGTCATGGGATGAAATGACCAATTTTATTATTGGTGGTTTTTGTTGGACAGATTATTATTAGGTGTGTGTGTGTAAGTGTGTGGGGAGTAAGGAAACTTGCCCAAGGTTTGGCCCTGACCTGCCTGGATTCGAACACAGGTCTCAGGCTTGTAAAGCGAGTGTCTCTAACCACTGAGCTCCACAATCTGTGCACACACACACACACAGCCAGCAGGGGGCAGCGCGGACACACCGAGCTGTGACAGGCGTGTGTTTCTCTGTGGCAGGAGCTGGAGAGCGGAGGAGGTGCAGCCGGTGCTGGCCCTGCCTGGAGACCTGGACCACACACAGATCCTGATCAATATCCCTGACCCCGCTCCTGGTTCAGATCAGTACCTCACTGCCTCCTCGCCCCCCCCACCCTGCAGGAATGCCAGCTCATCATTCAGCACTTGCAGAGCACCAGCGACCTGCAGTCTCAGGAGGTAACTAACCACAGTGTGTGTGTGGTGTGTGTGTGGGGGGGGGGGGGGGGGGGGGGGGGGGTTAATCACAGCCCATTCCCAAGCACTCCAACTACAATCTTCTCCCGCGATTCTCTGGTGACGTTTACTGCACACGGCCAAGGCTGGCGGCTGGTCAGAGAGTAAACAGTGTGACGGCTCGCACACAGCAGCTGAGACCCTGCGCCATGGGGATGGGACCCTCTCCTGTAGATCCTGTTGCTCAGGTCACTGGAACAAGCGGACTGTCAGGCCTGAGGGGGGAGGGGAGGGCCAGTGTAATGTTGCTGTTGTTGTCGGGAGGTGAGAGCTGACCCCTGATGTGTGTAACGGCCTTTCTCAGCTGCTGCGGCTGAAGACCAGCCTGGGGGAGATCCTGTTTGCCAACAAATGGTCTCCAGACGCCTATCTCCTGACCAAGGCCTACCTCGCCGAGCACAGGTCAGCACAGTGTTTAATCTCTAGAGCTGCCCACCAAACAGTCTGTGGCCTCCCTCACCCCCCCCCACCTGAGCTGCCCACCACACAGTCCTGTGCCTCCCCTCCCCCCCCAATGCGCACTAAAGTAACTAAAGTCCATCTGAGATGTTCTCTGATGATTATCTAACTAATTTACCTCAGTGAGTATTGCCAGTTGCTGATTACAGGTTATCTGTGAATACGTTTCAGCCTCCTCTCTCCTCTCTCTCTGCCCCCCCACACTCTGGAACTCCATCCTACAGTCCCTTCGCCTCACTCCCTCCCTCGCCTCCTTCAAGGCCGGTCTCAGGACCCTCGTCTTCGATCATGCCTCCTGCTGCCCTCCCAACTCTCTCCCCCACTCCCTCCCCCCCCCCCCCCCCCCCCGTTTAGTTACTCGGGGAGTGTTGCTCACAGGGAGTGGTGGGGGGGGGGGGGGGGGGGGAGGGGGCTGTGCTGGTGTGACACGGGGCGGGTGGGAGGTCTGTGACTGACGATCACCTCACTGTGTTTGCAGACAGAGCGAAGGGATGCGATTGCCTAAAGTACCTCTGAGACATTCATCCAAAAAAATGTAAGTCCCAGCGACACGTCTGATCTCCGCCAGGGAGGGGCCGACACTGACAGCAACAAAACTCAATCAAATCTCTCCTTTCCTCCCCCCCCACCCCCACCCACCCAACATCTCGGTGAAGTGGAATTGTCTGAAACAGACACAAACAGCTAGAGAGACTGACCACAGCACTGAGGTCCAAACCTTCTCCCCTGTACCCTCCCCCACTCCCCCTGTGCCCTCCCCTCTCCCCCCACACCCTCCCTGTGGTTACTGTCACTGTCTCTGGTCCTCCCCCCACCCCACCCCCAGGCCTGGACAGCCGGCTGCCCACCACAGACAGGGTGTGTTGCCGCGCTGAGCAGACGGTGGACACAGAGCCACTGAGCGGCAGAAGCGAGTCAGGCCGTCCAGAAGAACCCGCTGCCGGAAGGTTTTATTGTGAAGCTACAACACACAGCCATTGCTGCCCACCCAGTGACACTCACACACACTCACTCACTCACTGGACTCACACACACACACTCACTTCACTGACTCACACACACACACTCACTCACTCACTCACTGACACACACACACACACTCACACATACTCACACACACACTCACTGACTCACACACACATTCACACATACACACACACACACTCACACATACTCACTCACACACACACTCACACATACTCACTCACTCACAGACATACATACACTCACTCACAGACACGCACACAGATACACACACCAGCCGACGTGGTTTCTGTACAGTACAAATCACCTCACTATGGATTAAACTTCCTTATACTGTTGGCCACGACTCTGCTTGTAGTACAGTAAAGATTCACACAGCGCCTCCGCACCAAACAAACACACTGAGAAATTATAAAACTAACCTATCTGACCTGCCACTCCTACAATATTATTTCTTTCTTTATTTTATTAATGGTTAAGCAGAATAATCCAGTTCTTTTCTCCTTCACCACAAGTGATCGATCACTGGATGAAAAAAAAAACACCTCCAGAGTTTTCTTACGGAATTATCAGCCATTTAATTTAATAGAAAACACACAAAAAGCCACGGCCTGTCCTAGGTTTAAGTGGTTTTTTTTCCGACATTTTACATATAAAACAGATTTCCACTGTAGAGAAAACCGCGTAAAAAAAATACTTTTCTCACCCAACGAAAAGGGTAATTTCTGTCGGGTTAATTTAGTGTCAGGATCGGTGCGGTTTCCAGCGCTCGGCGAGGAGGGTCTTGACAGCAGCGTAGAGCAGACCCCCGCACAGGAGGAGAAGCAGGGACAGGGCAGGGCAGACGCTGAAGTAATGGCCCACTAACACCAGCAGGCACACCGAGGTCAGAGTCCGGTAACTGGCCAGGAACCGGAGGCTGAGGCGCGGCTGGGGGGGAGAGGGACGGGTCACCCAGGCTGCGCTCAGGGGGCAACAGGCACCAGCTCATCAGCTTTCCCCGAAGCCCTCCCTCTGGCACAGAGCGGTCAGCTCTCCGCAGAACTGCAGCAACACACAAGACAACACAACAGGTCAGGTCAGCTCACTCAGGCTGCTTCATGTCTCACCGTCACCTCACAACAACAACAACATCACACTTGTGGAGACAGCGCCTTTCATCTCACGTCAGGAGGGCGTCCCAGGCGCTTGGACAGTTACTGCTTCAGACCCGAGCTGAGGCCGGGGGGTGGAGGGGAGGGGGAGGATTAGATGTTGCAGATGGGACCATTGAAGAGGAGTCGGTGGGGGTGAGGTTGTGGGGCTTTATATGTGAGGACCAGGATCTTGAATCTCAGCGCTTTTCTCTGGTGTTATCGCTCAGTATGATGGAGAGCGAGAACGGACAGAGATGGGGAGACACAGAGAGATGCAGTGGGGTGGGGGGGAGGGGGGGGGAACAGAGACACACACACATAGACTTACTCGCTGGTTGATGGCTGACGAGAATTTAAACAGCAGGCGGACGAGGACACCTGCTCTCGAAGCTCCGGATGGGCTGGAGCTCGGGGTCTCCCTGATACTCGATCTCAAAGCGCCGAGACCATTGATGATCTGCAAACAATCGCCCGAGTCCCGTCACTCAGTCAGCGCTGAGCTCAGCCCCTCCCTCAGTCACCGCAAACCACATACACACACACATCCTCACAGTCTCAGCCACAAGGATAATAATCCTGGCTTCCGTCAACAGAGCCTTTGTCACGTTGTTGAGACGTCGCAAAATCTTCGCGGGATCCAAAGGAAAGTGAAGCCACTACTTTATGCGCAAAACATCCGTCACCCTTGCCCATATACACACACCCACACACAGTGTAGCAGGTGAAGGATATCGTACCTGGTACCTGCCCAGTGGTGTGAGGATGAGCCCGTGTTCTCCCTGCACACAGTCGGGGAGGCTGGGCTGGCTGCACTCCTCACTGGCCGCACCCACACTGCTGGACAACTGGCTGACCTGAGAGGGGTTTAACTATACACACACACACATAGACACACACGCATAGACACATAGACACAGAAACAAAGTCACTTGCCTCATGTTGCACCAGCTCCCAACCCCCCTCCAGGCCGCGATGCCCACCCCACATTCAATCCTCACCCCCAACCCCCCCCAAACCCCCCCTCCCTCTCAGCCCCCCCCCCTCCCCGCGCCCCCTCTCCCCCCCCCACCTCTCCCCCTGAACCCCCACACCCCCACTCCCTCTCAGCCCCTCCCCCAGCCCCGCGCCCCCCTCTCTCCCCCCCCCGCCTCTCCCCCTGACCCCCCCACCCTCCCCCTCCCCGCGCCCCCTCTCTCCGCCCCCCCCGCCTCTCCCGCTGACCCCCCATCCCCCCCCTCCCTCTCAGCCCCCCCCCTCCCAGCGCCCCCCCTCTCTCCCCTGTCCCCTCCACCCCCACCCCCGCTGAGGGACAGGGGACCCTGACGTTTACCCGGAATATGTGACACAGATACTCCAGTGACTTCTCCAGATACTCGTCCGTTTTCCTGATGCCATCAGGTCCCAGGTCGTACATGTCAGAGCCGCAGTAGCCGGCGTTCCCGAGGCCGGAGCCAGACAATCCCAGCATCGCCAGCAGCCCCGCCCCCGCCGTCTGCTCCACACTCTGCTTAGAGATGGACTTGGCCGTCTGTTTGGCCAATGCAATCAACTGAGCCAACTTCAGCACCTAGCGAGAGAGAGAGAGAGAGAGAGAGCACCGTATACAGCCAGACTCAAGGGTCAGGGACAGGTCAGTACACACAGTGACACACAGCTCAGTGCAAAGTATGTGTTTATAGCAAGATCAGAGCTGATTTGTGTATAACACAGGACACCATGTGTGTGTGTGTGTGTATGTATAATACAGGATGATGTGTGTGTGGGTGAGTGTGTGTGAGTGTGTGGGTGTGTGGGTGTAGGTGAGGGCACTCACCAGGCTCCTCATCTCAGTCCCGAACATGGGTTTATAGTCAGAGTTCTGACCCTCCAGGTTGTAGACGTGACTCTTGACCCTGAAGGAGGCGTCCAGCACCGGTGACTGCCAGGGGGGTCAGGAAGCTGCCGCCAAGCGCCGAGGGACCTGTACGCTCGGTGTTGCCGGGACGGGTGCAGGTGATCAGGCTCCAGCAGCAGCGTCTCGGCTGTCGTCACAAACACAACTGCCATCACACCGTCACACAGCAACAGCCCCCTCCCTCCACCCCTCCCTCCCTCCCCCTCCTCCTCCCTCCTCTCCTCTCTTTCCCTCCATCTCCCCTCCCTCCCTCCCTCCCTCCCTCCCCCTCCTCCTCCCTCCCCCTCCTCTCCTCTCCTTCCCTCCATCTCTCCCCTCTAGAACTAAGCGCATTTCAGAGTGGCAGCTTTACACACACACACACACACACACAGCCTCTGTGCCTGGCTGGCTGTGTGTGTGTGTGTGTGTGGGGGGAGGGGCTGTGCTGACCTTCGCTGACCAGCTCGGCCAGGTTGGGTTGACTGTAGACCTTGGCCACGCGGTAGACCATCAGTGCGCTGCGGGGGGCTGACCAGGTCTGTCCTCAGGGCGCGA
>CM068761.1:290000-316793 GCA_035084275.1 Hydrolagus colliei | reverse complement strand
TACACAGGCACATACACTAACACACGATACACACATATATACACTAACATTGAATATACATGCTAACACACACTGACACCAACACAGTAACATACACAGACCACACACACTACACACACATACTAACACAAACTGACACACTAACATATACACAGACACACACAAACACTAACACACTCATACACTAATACTCATACATACACTAACACAGACACACACTAACAGACACACACAGACACTAACACACTAACACACACACTGACACTCACACACACACACTAACACACAGAGACACATACAACACACACAAACCACTGACACATACACAGACCACTGACACATACACAGACACACACACACTGAACACCCAGCCCCTGATGATGGGGGGGGTGGGGGTGACTGACCAGGAGGTAGTTGGGCTGGGGAGGGGGAGGGGGGAGGGCGGCCATACTGTCCCCCGCTCAGCCCTTCAGCAGCCGCTCACACACAAGCCTCCAGCCCGGCCCTGGGGGGGGGGTCTCTGTGTGAGGGGGTGTGTGTCTGTGTGTGAGGGGGTGTGTGTCTGTGTGTGAGGGGGGGGGTGTCTGTGTGAGGGGGGTGTGTGTCTGTGTGTGAGGGGGTGTGTGTCCCTGTGTGTGAGGGGGGGGGGTGTCTGTGTGTGAGGGGGTGTCTCCTCTCTCTCTCTCTCTCTGTGTGAGGATGTGTGTCTGTGTGTTGAGGGGGGGTGTGTCTCTCTCTCTCTCTCTGTGTGTGTCTGTGTGTGAGGGGGTGTGTGTCTGTGTGTGAGGGGGTGTGTGTCTGTGTGTGAGGGGGGGTGTGTCTGTGTGTGAGGGGGTGTGTGTCTGTGTGTGAGGGGGGGGGTGTCTGTGTGTGAGGGGGTGTGTCTCTCTCTCTCTCTCTCTGTGTGTGAGGGTGTGTGTCTGCACGGTGAGGAGCGGGAAGTCTGCAGTCGCTGACAGTATGGCGTCATCCACCCCGCGCCACAGTCAAGTGTGAGTGTGGAGTGTGTGTGGGGGAGGGGGGGGGTGGGGGCTGGGTGTGAGGGCGCTGCTCACCATGGGGGGCGCTCTCTCACCGCTCCCTTTAAAGCAAATATACCCAGAGTCCAACAAACACACTGTAATTGAATAAAAGCACAATAATAATGACCCTGGCATCCCTCCCAGCGCCTTATCCCGTCCTCTAGGCTGTGTCTCACACAGCGCTTCACGGAATAGACTGTAAAGTCAATTGACTGTATATATTTTTGATATGGGCTGAGCGAAACGCGGCTGCCGATCGCTCATAACGGCATTCCTCCCCCCCCCCCACCCCCCCCTACCACACCCCCTCCTCACCCCACACAAACATGGGTTGTGTGGGTTGAAATGTCCAATTTTTGGAGAGGTTTATTATTCGGCGTGGGTGGGGGAAAGTTAGCTGACTTGCCTAACCAGCCCGGAATCGAGCCCGGGCATGACATGATGAAGGAATGAATGCTCTAACCACAGAGCAACAGGGACTCCAATTCATGTTTTTTTTATTTTTAAATTACCACAACCCGCTAACAAAACCACACAAGCAAGAAACAAACACCACCACCACCGCCCCCGCCATTCACAACCGGGGACGCGAACGCGACTCGTCCTTCATTTCCCCCAACGAAACATCCACATACACAAAACCGAAGCTTCCACTGCCTTTATGGAACGAAAAACTAAACCCGTCTCAGAACAGCAAAAAAAAACGCATCTATTTCCTCCTTCCCAATGTCAGCATCCGTTAAAAATGGTGCTGGACACGACTGACTTTCAAACCTTCTGAATCTTTGAGACGTCTGGTCAACGTGATAAAGCCTTTTCACCAACACCAACACCACCAACAACAACAACAACAACTTGCAATGAGCCAAACTCACACAAAGAAAAATTCACAACTTCCTGAATGGAACTCACTCGAGGAACACTGCTAGTGGGTGGTGGTGGATGAGTGAGCGTTTGTGTGTGTATGAGAGTGAGGGCCTGTGTGTTTGTCTGTCTGTGTGTGTGTGTGTGTGAGTGAGTGAGTGCATATGTAGACGAGTGAGTGTAAATAAGTTGTTATTGCGAGATAGTGGATGAGGAGGTATTGTTGAATGATGGCTCGAACCTCTGATTACAGGCAGATAAGTGAGGCCTCAAATTGACAACCTAACATAAAACTTTATTGTTCCTGGGATCAGATATTCTCCTATCAGCACTCGAGCATTTAGCATAAGCTTTCCTTCCTTCCTGAGAAGAACAATCCGATATGTAATTTACAGGATAGAACCGTGGTGAGAATTTCTCTCTCTAATTCCTCTGGTGTCCCGTCCTGTGCTCAGAGAAACTTCCCGATGCCTGGCACGCGTCACTAATCGATTCCGGCAACTCACACAGGAACCCAAGGCTTCAAAAACAAAACCATAATATTTATATAGTGCCTTTCGGGAGCACATCCCAGAGAGTTCCAGACGTGCTCCCAAACACTATGCAAATAGGGAAAGGAGGGGATTTGGGTATGAACGATAGCTCCGTCAAAGAGGAGGATCTTAAGGTGCGACTTGAAGGAGGTGAGGGAGAGGGGCGAGGCGGAGGATAGAATTCCAAAGTTTACGGGCAGGAGTGGCTGAATGCTCGCCCGCCGATGGTGGGGTGTGGTGGGTCGGGGGACATGGGCAGCCTGAGGCCCGGAGTGGGCACGTTGATAGGGAATTAGGAGGTCATGGAGGTAGGGTGAGGTAAGGTGAGGACTAGCATCTTGAATTTAATCCCCCGGGTGATGGGGAGCCAATGGAATCGGGAGAGAATGAGGGAGATGGGTTCACGGAGCTCGGAGTGACAGAGGACACGGGAATGCTCAGTTCTAATGATCTGCAGCCTGTGCAGAGAGGAGTCAGGACAAACTGGGCGTTGACGTAACTCAAGCCTGGATGTGATGAAGTCATAAATGGAGTTTCGGTGGCCTGATGGGTGAGGCAGTGGTGGCGGCGGCCAATGTTGCGGAGGTGAGGAAAGAAGAGTGAGTAATGGTACGGATGTGGCCAAGACTGTTGAGGCACAGATATGACACCCAGATCCTCACTGGCTTGTGAGGTGGAGGCTGAAACTATGGAAACTATGGAGTTTGATGCTGCCAGTGCCTGAGTTATGAAGGCGCTGACGAGGGCCAATCAGGATGGCCTCGGTCTTGTTGGCATTCAACTGCAGAAAGTTAGCTCTCATCCAGATAGTCTTGATGTCTGGCAGACCGTCCAGCACAGTAGTGGTCCCGGAAATAAGGGTGGAGACAGAAAAATAGAGTTGGGTGTCATCCGCTTGCAGATGGAAGTTGATCCCATATCTGCAGACGATGACACCAAGTGGGAGCATACCAGATGTTGAGAAGTAGAGGGCCAAGGACAGTGCCCTGGGGGAACGCCACATGTGACTGTGCGGGGGCTGGGAGAAAAGCCGTTATTGGCAAGAAAGTGGAGTCGGTGGGAACCAGGCGAGGACAGGTCTGCGAAGATTGAGCTGAGAGGAGAGGTGGTGCAGGAGGATGGAGTGGGTTGACAGTGTCAACACGGCAGAGAGGCCAAGGAGGACAAAGAGGCAGAGAGAGCCCAGATCACAAACATTTAGAAAGTATTGTACAGTAGTTTGAGACTTTGACCAAGTTTGTTTCTGTGCTGTGGGCAGCACAGAAGCCGGATTGGAGGTTTACCTCATCTATCAGATATGCATTTACAGCTTTTATACACTCTTTCCCCTGGTTCAAGGTCCATCTCACCACCTTCCTCTGGCGGGGGATGCAATGGAGCTGGGTGTTGGGGGGTTTGAAGGACGGCTGAGGGTCTAACAGGAAACACCTTGGGACCTCTGGACATGTTGTTGTTTTACACAAAGGTCCTACACTCCCTCCCTCCCTCCCTCCCTCGTCCTAGGACTTGGCTCTGGTTTGAATTCCATCCCTGAAGTAATACAAAGCATGTTTAAAACAGTGTTTTTGTTGGCCACAAGTCACTGCCTGCTTTGAGGAGAAAATGGTGTCTCAATAGCCTGCCAGCTAAACCTCCATAAGCCAAGGATACAACACGGAAATGCTGTCACCCCCGTCAAAAAACAACCCAAACCATGTCTCCCGGACCGGTAACCTCCGTGTACCGAGGCGTGGAGGTGAGTGTTCAGTGTGGGGTCGCTGGGTAGGAACCTGAGCCGGTTGTGGACGAGAAGAGCGAGGAGAAGCTTGTGGACCTCACAGCAACCCACGGGCAAAAGTAACGTAACAAAAAACTCCTCGCATTTTGGTCTAACCAGGACACAGCGCGAAACTAATTGCCCGTGTGTGGTTTGTGGGTCGAGTGACGTCCCTCAAACAGTCAGGGATTCAAGTGACCAACTATTGTTTGTTTACAAAATATATATTTCGAACAGATTATTACCGTGAGATTATAAAGTCCGTGAAACTGACCCTCCCCCCCCTCCCCCCCCAACCTCCCCCGGTCTGTGTATTCCCAGGCGGGTGTTCGCGATCTTCACCCCGTGTTTCTCACAGTACATCCTGTCAAATTCTTGGGAGATATGATCTCAAACACATGATAAGGCGCTCTATCAGATGCCAAGATTTTACTATAAAAGCGGCGGTCCGCTGGGAACACTCAGCGGGTCAGGCAGCATCTATGGAGAGAGGAAAATCGAGTCGACGTTTCGGGTCCACGATCCTTCGTTCCACCCCGAACTGCAACTGAATCTCGAAACGCTGACTCACTTTTCCTGTCCTCCACAGAGATTTCTGTCATGTTTCAGATTTTTCTTTGCAGGTTTTTGCCAGGATTATTATTGTGATTATTGTTAATACTGAATGTGCCAGAAAGTGAGAGATCGTGTTACTGTTCTGTGTGTGTGTGTAATGGCCTGGCTTCCAGCAGCCGTAATGGAGAGACGGCAATAAACATTCCACAAGCGTGCCGCGTCAGGTTTAAACACAGGCCTCACCTTCCTTTTACGCGTTACTTGGCCTGCTCCAAGCCCCCCGTATGACTGTACTGTATTCCCATGTCATCAGTTTGGTCAATGGTAACTGTTCAGAGACAGCAAAGAGTGTGGGGGTGTTGGGCACAGTATGGGTTGGCGAGACTTCGTGCCACAGCAAGGACAGACACCGAGGGGGTGGGGGGGGTAATAATAATAATAATAATAATAATAATCCTGGCATTTGATATAGAGGCTTTCACATCTCATCGCACGTCTCAAAGCGCTTCCACAGAATATACTGTAAAGTGAGTTGACTGTATGGGTGTATTTTGTGGGAGAAACACGGCAGCCATTGCGCAAAGCAGCGTCCTCCTCCCCCCCCCCCCCCCCCCCCCCCCCCCCCCCCCCCCTCACACACACACACACAAACAGCCGTGGATTGAAAATGATCAATTTATTAAAGTTTTTTTGTGGGGATGGATTATTATTATGTGTGTGTGTGTGTGAGTGTGTGAGTGTGTGAGTAAGGAACCTTGCCCAAGCTTTCGCCATGACCTGTCTGGAATTCGAACCACGCAGGTCTCAGGCTTGTAAGGTGAGTGAGTGCTCTAACCCACTGAGCTACACGTTCCAATCTCAGTTCACCCTGATACTATTGTGTGCCTCCCCCGCGCGCTGCAGCAATTGAACTGAAGTTTTTTCAACTCTCTGGACCAAATGCTTCCTTGTCTAGGAGCCATAACAGACTCATCACCCAAAGCTTTCCTGTGCAAGCTTCAGGACAATCCTTCCATTTGGCTCATTCTCAGGACCATCTCTGCCATGCATGAGCCGACGACAACAACAACTTCGATTTATAGAGCGCCCTCCACTCCGGACATCGCCTCAGAGCGCTCCCTCACCACATGGCTGGGTGCCAATCGGCTGCCGCGGTTACCCGCGGTCACTACACCTGACAGCAACTTCTTGTGAAACTCCTAAGGCTTAGTGCGTTAGAGCCCTCGCCTTACAAGTGTGAGAAAGACCTGGGTTTCGAATCCAGGCAGGTCAGGGCAAAACCTTGGGCAAGAGTTTCCTTCCTCCGCACCCACGTCTAACAATAATCTGTCCCCAAAAAAACACACACACACAATAACAAAATTGGTCATTTCAAGCCAAGGCTGTTTGTGAGGAGACGCTATACCAGTGTGAGTTGTTGTTGGTTTAAGCTGTGAACCGATAGGAAATTGGCCCGAGAGAGAGAGAGAGAGTGTGGGACTGAGGCCAGAGCTGAGACTGACAGTAAATCAGCCACAACAAAAGTTACCTGTACATTTACACAGAGAGAGGACGGTCAAGGAATCTGGATCACACAAAGCTGGGGGGGGGGTGTGGGGTGTGGGGGTGGCGTGGGGTGGGGGGGTTGGGGTGTGGGGGGGGGGGGTCAGGAATCGGGAAGGGTGCGTTTGAGAGGTGCGTTCGAAGAGGAGGGTCTTTGAAGGAGGCAAGGGTTACAGAGAGTGAGGGAAGGTGACTGTGGTACGGAGTTCCGGAGGAGTGGGCCGGAGAGGTTAAAGGCAACGAAGGCGGATTTACACAGCGCACTCCCTCATTCCACGCTAAACGGCGTCCAAATATAACGGATCCCAGGACCGAGCCAGTGTGGGGGGGAGAGAGAGAGAGAGAGAGAGAGAGAAGGGGGTGGTGGGGGGGTGGGGAAGAAGGTGACTGAAAGGCGACGGTCAAAAAGAAAAGTCTTCAGCCGAGACCTGAAATAGGAAAGGAGGGGGGGGAGGGGGAGGGGAGGGGGAGGCAAAGGAATGAGGGAGGGAGGGTGAGTTCCAGAGCCTCAGGATGCAGTCTCTGTGTAAACCATTAGCTGTTGGACTTTCCCACCAGCCGAACATTGAGATATCCCAGCTCATGTCACTCAGCACACGGCAGGAACCAAACCTGCTGGTTGGGTCTGGTGACAACACGGTGTGTTGGGGCCTCTTCTCGACCTGCGAGAAGCTGTACTCTATTATACTGAAGCCGTCATGTGTAAATTAGCCTCCGAGCCCTTGGTTACAATCTGAACTTCACTCCCCCGTAGCTTTTACTGCTCGCAACGAGGTGTGGCGGTGAGGCCAGGGAGACTGTCTCCCGGTAGCCAATACCCAACTCAGCTTCACACCATCATTCTGTTCACAGCTGGGTAGGTCTGTGGCATTCCCTGTGCAGTCGCTGTGATTTGTTTCCCATCGACACTCACCGGCTTAAACACTCACACACTCACTCACACACACACACTGCCCAACACTCACTCACACACACACACACACACACTGCCCAACACTCACTCACACACACACACTCCCCAACACTCACACACACACACTGCCCAACACTGCCCAACACACACACTCCCCAACACTCACACACACACACTGCCCAACACTGCCCAACACACACACTCCCCAACACTCACACACACACACTGCCCAACACTGCCCAACACACACACTCCCCAACACTCACACACACACACTGCCCAACACTCACACACACACTACCCAGCACACATACTGATAGTCAAACATTCACATGCTTAAACACATACACACACAGACATACTCTCAGGCATTCACACACTTACACACACACCCACACACAGATAGTCTCTCCTCATGCATTCACACACTTACACACATACTCACTCCCACTGAAGCATCAATAGAGTAAACAGCTGTGGTGTTAATTAGACTAAACAATAACTCACAATTGAAAGCTGTTGGCCGTGTGTCAGGCTGCTCGGATCGCTCGCTTGTTCATCTGCCATCAGCAGATCTGTTCCCATGCGTGTCTTCCAATTCCTAAAGGTCTTGTCAATGATTTCCTCCACTTTTCTTCCGCTTCTCGTTGACCCCCTGGGACATAGGGAACAGTTGTGGACAAAGATGGGGGATTGTTCTCCCCCCGTTCGCCTCTGATCTCCGGCCTCTCCTCATCGCGGTGCGCGATGCTGATGCTGGCCAGGGCCTTGGGGACGTCTCCCGAAGTGAAAGGAGCTCTACCAATTCAATGTCGTTGTTGTTGTTACTCCAACAATAACCTTACGTTTGGCCTTTCACATTGGGCTCCATTGGGTGTTTCACAATGTAGAGACAATGTAAAGTGGAGAGACTGTGTGCGTGTCTGTGCGTGTATGTGTCGTTGACAGGTGTGACAAGAACGACCCATTTCCTCCGATCATAGATAAAAATCACAGCCCTGAGGATGCAACAGAGCATCCACCCGGAAAATAATAACAAGAATAACGATCCTATCATTCGATACAGCGATTTTCAGGTCTTCTAGACTGTGTCTCAAAGCACTTCACAGAATATACAGAATGACTGGATATATTTGTGGGCGAAAAGCGGCAGTCAATTGCGCACAGCAGCGTTCCCCCCCCCCCCCCCCCAACCACGCCCCCCCCCGCCCCCCTACACCTCCACAAACAGCCGTGGATTGAAATGACCAATTTTTATTATTATTGTGGTTTTTTGGGGGTGGTTTATTATTAGGCGTGTGTGTGGGGAGTACGGAAACTTGCCCAAGGATTCACCCCGCTTGAATTGAACCCAGGTTTATTGCTTGTAAGTACAATCCAGTTTCCAACATATCACAATCCTGAGTTATGCTTTGAGATGTTAGCCAAGGTTGGAGGGCACTGTGTGTAAATTGTACATTTGGGGGAAATGACCAAGATCTGATAGACAACTCCCAGATAGTGGAAAAGCAGAGCAAAAAGCCGGGCTTTCACAGTTAAGAGTTTCGTTGGCAGGAAATTTGCTGAGTACTCGCCTGACAAGCGTGAGAGAGACCTGTGTTTGAATCCAGGCAGGTCAGCTCCAACCTTGGGCAAGTTTTCTTACTCTATACACACACACACACACACAACACACACACACACACACACACACACACAAGCCTAATAATAATAAAACGCCAAAAAAACTCAATGGTTAGAGCACTCATGTCTTTGGTCATGTCCAGGCTCGATTCCAGGCAGGTCAGGGTGACATGTAAATAAGTTTCCTTACTCCACACACACTGACATTTCAACCCACGGCTGTGTGTGGGGGCTGGGGGGGGGGTGGGGGGAACGCTGCTGTGCGCAATCGGCTGCCGCGTTTCGCCCACAAATACAATCACTTACTTCACAGCGTATTCAGTGAAGAGCTTTGAGACGTAAATGTAATTTTGTCTGTGGTCACCAACAGCACAGACTGTTCAACTCGGGAAAGCTCACAGAAATGGATAGGCCTGGTGGCTAGAGCACTCGTCGCCTCACAAGAGAGAGGACCCGGGTTCTATTCCAGGCAAACTGCCCTTACTCCGCACTCACACCTCTGTTCACCTACCTATGGAAAATGCAAGATTATTATTATTATTAATGCTCGTGACATAAACCCTTCAATGGGACCCCTGTAGATGTACGACTGATTGTAGGGTTTATCACGGAGCAGACACGTGTGAGCTTCACAGTCACTGCAATTTACTGCCAAATATTATTATTGTCCATGGGGACAGTTTTCTGACTGAGCCAATCTGCCTGACACCCAGGACGCCCGGCTTCTGTCTCACATCAGAAGGAAATTCGCTTCCACATCCATTTAATTGGTCAGGGACTTACCGATCGACATTCCTCGCAATTAAACCATAATTTTGCAATTCACTGAATATGAATCCAGCTCAATTAGCACTTTTAAACTTGTTGTTTCAACATTTTGCTTTGTTTGTGCCAAACCTCCCACCCCCTCACTTCACAAGCTCTGGGGTTCAGGCTGAGAAGCCAGTGTTGGGGGCAGCACTGCGTTGTTAGACACTAAATCAAAAGTCTGTGTGGTTAGAGCACTCGCCTCGCGTAGAGAGTGAGAGGACCCGAGCTCCATATATATATATATTTTTAAAATACCGTCAACTGACATTACGGTATATTCTGTGAAGCGCTTTGAGACGTCGCAACAACGTAATAAGGAGCTAAGGCAATGCAAGGATTGTTATTAGTATTATTATCCCACCCAACAGTGTAAAAAGGGGTTTCTCTCTCTCTCTCGCTCTCTCTCTCTCTCGCAGTGTCTTGGCTGACAATCCCCCAAATACAACAATGTCTTGTGGGTGGGGCTCTACACAGAATGGCTGCTCCATCCACTGCACACACCGGCACACGGCGACAGTGCATCTTGTGAAGTGTTTGGAGACGTCCTCCGGAACGTGAAAGGCGTCAGGAATTATTATTATTGCGCGAGTGTCTCACTCACTCTTTCATCGGTCATTTTCAATCCACGACTGTTTGTGTGTGAGGGGGAGGGGACGGACGGACGCTACTGTGCGCAATCGGCTGCTGCGTTTCGCTTACAAATATATATATATATACAGTCAATTCACTTTTCGGTTTGTGAAGCGCTTTGAGACATAGTCTAGACCAGTGATTCTCAGCCTTTTTCAGTAATGTACCCCTTGTTAATTTTCAACATTATCATGTACCCCCCACACAACCACACACACACACACACACACCACCCCACTTGCATTTTATGACCGAGCTTTTCTTATATAACAAAATAACTAGCAACATACAAAACCAGGGGAATAATGATTAAATATAACATTTGGAATAGCTATGAAACGCTAAATAAGAAAGAGCCAAATAAATCAATTTATTCTCAAAGTCATTTTGTACCCACTGGTCTAGAAGACGTGAAAAGCTCTGTATCAACTGCCAGGATTATTATTATGATTATTATAATGATTATTACAATTAAAGGGTTAAACACTTACACCCCCGAGGCGCCCTCAGCCAGGGTGACCTGCCCAGCCCCAGGGATATGGCCCAACAAACCACAAAAGTGTCAAGTTCCCTCCATCAAAATCACAGTGTAAACAGTGTAAACAGTGACTAACCATTCCAGGCATATGTCTGTGTGTGTGTGTGTGTGTGTGTGTGCGTTTCTGTGTGTGTTGACTGGCGTGTGTGTGTGTGTGTGCTGATATTACAACCCTGTCAGATAAAAAGCCTCCAAGCCCCCAAAGGCTGTGAAGAAGCCTCTGAGTAACTCAGCAAAACCATGGCCTTTCCCACGATCTCCTCAATCTGTTCCTCATCACACTTTTGTGTCAGCGTTCCGAGCACATCTTTTACGGGAAGCCACACTCATCCCATTCCTCATGTTGTTTATTGGCCAGAAACACTGGATATAAATACACATCTATAACATGTGCGATTGGGGTGGGAGTGGGGGCGGGGAGCGGTACCGTCCTCCCTTTCGATGAAACGCTAACCCCGAGGCCGTGTCTCGGGAGGACGAGTGTTTAAAGCGTTTCTCGCTGCGCTCAATCCGCGGACTGTTTGCGGCCGCCCGCCAGCGATCGACTGCCGCGTGTCGAGCTGCGGAAAAACTGAGACCCCGTGAAGCGACTTTAAAATGTCTCCTGATACGGCGTGTGAGATAGAGCTCCACGTGAGAGGCGAGGGGCATGACTATCATTATTATTATTATTATGATTATCATTAAAAGCTGGAAGCGATTTGGATGAGAATAAATAAAGAGAGTTACCGCTGCCTCAACCTCCCTGTGGGACGGACGCTGACACACATGGGGCTGGATTCTCCCACATTCACTGGTGACTGTGTGCGGCTGAGGATCGGAATGCGACTGCAACTGATCACCCACCACCGCAGAGTCACAGTGAGCCCGAGACCCTCAGCCCCCACCCCGGCCCACAGGGTGTGTAATGTGTGTGTAATTACTGAGTCACTGAAAATCCCCCCCCCCCCCCACCCCCCCCCCACTCTGTTCAGTCTCTCACAAACCCACCCCCCACCTTTCACATTGCGAGTGTAGCAGAAAGCACAGCAGAGGCCCTGCCAATAAACACTGCAGCAGCAAAAGCCGATTACAACACATTGATGCTTGTCCGCAAATTACTGTCAAATGCTGGGGAATTCCACATGCCCCCCCCACCCCGCACCCCACACCCCCCAATCAGGCCCCAAGAGGAGTGTTTCCCATCAGAGCAACATCAGCAACATAATAAATCCTCACTGACACAGGTAGCAACTGAACCTCTGCCTCTTTGGGAACGTGATATCGTTAGTAATAATAATCCTGGCATATTTAATACGGCGCCTTTCACCGTCTTCCAGACAGTGAGGACTTGTGCCTCAAAGCGCTTCACAGGATACACCGTAAAGTGAAGTGACTGAGACGCGGCAGCCGATTGCGTGGAGTAAGGAAACTTGCCTAAGGTTTGACCCTGACCTGACCTGCCGGGAATCGAACCCAGGTCTCTTCACTTGCAAGCCGAGCGCTCTGATCGCTGAGCTACAGTTAACCCCACAGTTAAAGCAAATATGAAACAATCAGTTTGAGTGAGTGAGTGAGTGAGTGAGTGAGGGAGAGAGTGAGTGAGTGAGTGAGGGAGAGAGTGAGTGAGTGAGTGAGAGAGAGAGTGAGTGAGGGAGAGAGTGGGTGAGTGAGGGAGAGAGTGAGTGAGTGAGGGAGAGAGTGAGTGAGTGAGTGAGTGAGTGAGTGAGTGAGTGAGTGAGGGAGGGAGGGAGGGAGGGAGGGAGGGAGGGAGGGAGGGAGGGAGGGAGGGAGGGAGGGAGGGAGGGAGGGAGGGAGGGAGGGAGGGAGGGAGGGAGGGAGGGAGGGAGGGAGGGAGGGAGGGAGGGAGGGAAGCCACTAATTCAGCTCACTATATGCTCTCTCGGTTCCCACTCCCAGCCATCACACACTCCCCTACACTGTGCGTCCATGTCCACCCTCCCAGGTCATCAACAGAATAGGTTAGAGACAGTACAATTAACAATCATCTCTGCCAGTGCTTTGAGATGTCCCACACACCGTAATCAATTATTAAACGCCTGTTTTTCCTGCGCTATTTGTAACGCAGTGTGTGTGTCCAGGGCTTAGGGGTGGAGCACTTCAAACAGTGGTTAGACTAGAGCTTTGCAAGCGAAAGAGACCTGGGTTCGATTCCCAGCAGGTTCAGGGCAAAACACTTGAGCAAGTCCTGTATAAAACGGATTCTGCGAAGAGTGGCTTGCGGATTCGAAAGAGAGTGTGAAGGTTGGTTTGAAAGAGAGCGTGTCTTGTAAAAAGTTTTGAACTCAAGTGGATTCGAGAGAATCTACACGGTGCGTTTTAGTGGATTAAAATAACATTGCAACTCTGAGCCTGTCAGAGACAGAGAGAAAGTGACTATCTGAGTTTGCGTCTGTAATTATAACCTGACAACTCAGCACATTAAAACACTTGTACACTTAGTCATTTCAGTGTGTGTCCCAGGATAAGGCTGTGGAGGAGTTGTGGTCGTGTGGTTACCAACAATGCATATACTGTATATACATTCCGCATGGATTGGGGGGGGGGGGCGGGGGGAGAGAGGGAGGGGGAGGGGAGGGATGGGGGGAGAGGGAGGGGGGGAGAGAGGGAGGGGGAGGGGAGGGATGGGGGGGGAGAGGGAGGGGGGAGAGGGAGAGGGAGGGAGTGTGGAGTGGGGGTGTGCAGTCATCTTCAGTACCATCAAAAAGGAACTTCAGTCAGTGGAATTTCACCCACAAATATATATATATATATGTGTACAGTCACTTCACTTCACTTTACAGTAAATATTCTGTGAAGCGCTTTGAGACGCAGTCTAGAAGAGGTGGAAAGGCAGGCGCCATGTTTCTTTCTTGAGGGATTATGATCAGGTGTGTGGGTGTGGGTGTGGCATGCGTGTGCGTGTGGAGTAAGGAAACTTGCCCTGACCTAACAGGGAATCAAACCCGGGTCTCTGGCTTGCAAGGCGAGTCTCTCTACCCCCCCCACACGCTCCCTCTTGTCCCAATGAGTTTGCAGAATCTAACGATCTCGTCTATGTCAGGGGGGGGCCTCCTCATTTTTCGTCCCACAAACTAACTATTCCCTGAAATCACTAACATGTTAGTTCAGGGTTTAAACAAGACAAGCCTGAACACTCAGCCACACGACCCCAGACACAGAGACGCAGCAATGAGAGATGAGCTCTCTCTCCTCCTCCACCAGCTGCTGATTCAACAACAATAATGACTGTAGCATCTTTGTGTTTGATATCTTGCCTTTTCACACCTTTGAGACGTCCCAAAGCGCTTCACAGAATAGACTGTAAAGTGAATTGACCGTATATATATATATTTGTGGGCGAAATGCGACAGCCAATTGCGCACAGCAGCGTTCCCCCCCCCACAAATAGTCGTGGATTTAAATGCCGAGTTTTATTATTGGTGGTTTTTTTGGACGGATTATTATCAGGCATGTGTGGGTGGGGCAAGGAAACTTACCCAAGGTTTCCCCCTGACCTGCCTGTATTTGAACACAGGCCTCCCCAGCTTGGTCTCCCCAGTTTGCAGGACAAGTGCTCTAACCACTGAACCACAGGAGCTCCACTTGCGCAACGTCCCTCCCTGCTGGGATCGCAAACAAGGTCTGTACAAGGTGATTAAACTCTGATCATTGAGAGTCACAAGCTTCCAACACAACACACTCACACAGGCACATGCAGACCCCATTGCCCACCCTCAGCCACAATCACTGCTGGCACTCTGACAGAGAGAGGAAGAGAGGATAAGAGAATTCAAGGGTTTTTATTGCAGGCGAGAGATGGTAATCTCAGCTTGTGTGGCTGTTAATGTGTAGCTACATGTTGACTATCGCGGCGTGTTTGAGGTCAGATGTTTGTTTGGCAGTGTTTTGCTTTGCAACACTAATGGCTTAAAGAATATCTATGAATGTGCAAATTAATCGTGAGCCTCGGGGGGGGGGGGGGGGGGGGGCCTTCAAGTTTGTGGCAAGGAAACGCTTTGTGAATACGCTACCTCAGCGAACGTGCCCTCACTGCAGTCTAGGCTTGGCTGCACTCAGCCACGGAATCTATCAGTCAAACGTCTGCTCTCCACACGCCACCTGTTGTCCAGCTAGTAAGTGGGAACTCGCTTGTTAGTCAATTGGCGAGTCACTTTCTGGGATGGAGGGGTTTACACGGGTGGAGTTCCTGTAGCTCAGTGGGTTAGAGCCACTCAACTCGCCTTACAAGCGTATGACCTGTGTTTGAATCCAGGCAGGTCAGGGCGAAACCTTGGACAAGTTTCCTTACTCCACACACACACCTAATAATAATAATCCGTCCAGAAAAACACAACCATAAACTGAGTGCTTTGGCTTGTCTCTCCTGCTGTACCAGGTGCGAAGCAATAGTAATTGGTTGTGTGCATTTGTAATTTTGTGTCTGGGCTCCCCCCTCCTGCCACTGTTAAGTGGACTTTGGAGTTTCCTGCAGCTCAGTGGGTTACAGCAACTCACTCGCTCGCCTTACAAGTGTGAGACCTGTGTTCGAATATAGGCAGGTCAGGGCAAAACTTGCACAAGTTTCCTTACTTCACACACACACACACACAGCTAATAATAATCCCTCCAAAAAAAATCACAACAATAACATTGGGCATTTCAATCCACGGCTGTTTTGTGGGGGGGACGCTGCTGTGCGCAATTGTCTGCCACGTTTCGCCCACAAATAGATACACAGTCAATTCACTTTACAATCTATTCTGTGTGAAGCGCTTTGAGACGTCGATAGGATGTGAAAAGCCACTATATCAAATGCCAGGATTATTATTATTACCAGAGCTCTGCAATGCTCCCCTAACTGTGTAAAAAGCATGTTGTCTCCTACTTTTGTGTGGGTGTGTATGTTCAAAGTTTTTAAAGCCACTGATTGATGGGGTGGGGGAAGGGGGGGGGGGGGGGGGTTGACATACTGATGGCAGGGAACAAGAACATCTAGGATTATCAACTGCTGATAGAGTCGGCTGTTAGTCTAACCATCACTGTCGTCAAACAATCAAAATAATTTCCTTCAATCCATAGCTGTTTGGTTGGACGCCATTGCCCGATCTCCCCCAGGGTTGAGTGCAGTCAATGGACAGGTATTTGGAGGTCGGTCCGAGCCTGACTCACCATTAACACAATCCAAACCAAATATTACAGAGAATTCATTATTCCCAGACACAGATTGTTGGAATACAGCTCTCTCTCTCTCTCTCATTCCTTGGCGGGAGACATCCTGCTTTAATTGCACAAAGTATTAGATATAGGTTAGCGAGAGCCAAGGCTGGAGCAGTGAGCAAGTGGGGGGTGGGGACAGAGACTGTGATACTGTGGGGGGGCGTGGGGTTGGGGGGGGACAATATGATAGTGGTGTGGAGGGGGGTGGGTGGGGGGCAGGGGGATGGGGGATAGTGTGTGAGTGTTGGGACATGGCGTTAGTTATTGGAATCACTTGTGTAACCCAAATGTTCATGGTGGGATATGAGGAACTAGAGATTTGCATAATGTGATTAACATTAACACAGCCAGCCAGAGTATGGACTGACTCACTGATTATCAACCCACGGTGTTACACACACCAAAGTCAAAGCCTCAGGGACATAGGAGGACGAGGAGGTCATTCAGCCCCTCAAGCCAGTTCCAACATCCTTTTAGATCATGAGTGATCCATACTTCAACTCCAATTATCTGCCTTTGGCCCCATATATCCTTGGTACCCTCATCTAACAACACAAGGCGAGCGAGCCAGTGAGTGAGGCAGTGAGCCAGTGAGTGAGTGAGTGAGGCAGTAAGGCAGTGAATGAGCCACAGCAGGTCAGAGAAGGGCTTACACATCACAATCAACACAAGCAGAAATACTTCAAAACCTTTGGAGGGAGGAGAGGAGAAGGGAGAGGAGAGAACAGGGGGAGAGAGGAGAGGAGCGGAGGGGAGAGATGTCCGAACAAGTATCTCAAATAAAAATACAAGTTGCTGAGAGATTTTTCTCAAAAGCTGTTTTCACTTTGGTGGATGTGGGAATTCCAAGAAAGAGATTAACCAGCAGAATATTGGCAGCGATCAGTGTCTGTTAGTGATTTCAAAGAGTAAAAAAACCCCTCATGACTGTCAAACCAAGTCAAGATCTTGTGTCCTGGTCACAGAAGGACAACGGTTTGTGTTTGGAGTCCAGTAGCTCAGTGTTTGGAGCACTCGCCTGGCAAGCAAGAGACCTGGGTTTAAATTGGTCATTTTCAACCCGCCACTGTTTGTGTGTGTGGGGTAGTGGGAGGGGGGGGGGGGTGCTACTGTGTGCAACTGGCTACCACGTTTCACTCTCCCACAAAAATATGTATACAGTCATTACACTTGACAGCATATTCTGTGAAGCGCTTTGAGACACAGTCTAGAAGACGTGGAAAGCCACGATATCAAATATTTTATTTGTTGCCGGGTACACACTGTATTTAGGTTGGTCTAAGACAGCGTCCAAACCCATCACAGCCGGTTATTATCCCGTCACAGGAGGAAGGACCCAGCACCACCCCCCCCCACACTTGTGGTGGGGTGGGGTGGGGTGGAGGGAGCCCACACACCCTGATAAGACACACTTTGCTGCTTTTGGCTGTGTGTATCTCTCTCTGTGTGCCCCACAGCCCTGGGCTGCGCTCGCTCGCTCACCGATAAGAGATTTAGCGCTTCCCCCACCCACTGTACACACATATTCACCCCAAACCTGCCAACACCCACACACTCTACTGTATATATACAGTCTCCTTACTCCACACACACACGCACACGCGCACACACAAACACACACATATACACGCACAGAAACACACGCACATACAAATACAATAATGAAACTGGTCAATTCAACCCACTGTTGGCTGTTTGTGGGGGACGCTGCTGTGCGCAATTGGCTGCTGCGTTTCGCCCACCAATATATACAGGATATTCTGTGAAATGCTTTGAGACACAGTCTAGAAGACGTGATTATTATATTATTATTATTATTATTATACCTGGCCAGACCCACCCGTCACAGAGCGGGGGCAGTTACATTACACGGATGGGATAATCCCAGTTTAAACATGGTTACACACATGTTTATTCCGTGTCCCCATTTGAAGACAAGCGTGAGGATCTTGAAATCAATCGTCTCCGGGACACACACTGACATAGACGCTGACACACACAGACGCATTGACACACACACTGACACACACACCCACACACAGTGTGACAGACAGTCTGTGTGTGAGTGTAGTGCAGTGCACTGTATCAGTGTTCAGTGGATAGCTGAGGTTCACATGCACACACACACACAGACTGACACACACACGCAGGGGAGGTGCAGAGACTGAGATCAGCAGCTACAGTATTTAGTGTGAGAGTCAGTCAGTCAGGGAGACAGAGAGAGAAACACAGTCAGTCAGTTGGAGTGAGAGAGACTCACAGTAAGTCAGTGAGAGTCACATACACAGTCAGTGAGAGTGACAGAGAGATAGACACACAGTCAGTGAGAGTGAGTGAGACACAGTCAGTGAGATTGAGTGAGACACAGTCAGTGAGAGTGAGTGAGACAGTCAGTGAGAGTGAGTGAGACAGTCAGTCAGTGAGAGTGAGTGAGACACAGTCAGTCAGTGAGATTGAGTGAGGCAGACAGTCCCAGGAAGCGTTGCTCATATCACCCTCTGCTCTCCTGCCTCCCATTCTCTACTTCTCCTTCTCTCTGTGTCTCCTTCCCTCTCTCTTTCTCTGCCTCCTTGTCCTCTCCCTCTCCCCCTCTCCTTGCCCCCTCTCTCTGTCTCTCCCCCCCCACCCCCCCATTGTGGGATGTTACCCGAGAGGCGGCGACGCTGCTGTTGCCTGGGGCTAGGTCTGTTGCTGTTCCTGGTGTTGGGGTGTGTGGTGTGGCTACTGGTCGCCCACAGGCGCTGGCAGGTGGCATGCCCAGGACCACATGGCTACAGGCACGGCGCTGTGGCTACTGACTCACCGGAATGCTCTGCTATCGCCAGGTAGGGCACCCACTCCCATTGGGAATGTAGGGGCAGGTAATGGGGGAGTGTTGGGGTTGCCAGTGGGGAGTGTTGGGGTTGGTAATGGGGGAGTATTGGGTTGGCAGTGGGGAGTGTGGGGTTGGTAATGGGGGAGTATTGGGTTGGTAATGGGGGAGTGTTGGGGTTGCCAGTGGGGAGTGTTGGGGTTGGTAATGGGGGAGTATTGGGGTTGGTAATGGGGGAGTATTGGGTTGGCAGTGGGGAGTGTGGGGTTGGTAATGGGGGAGTATTGGGTTGGCAGTGGGGAGTGTGGGGTTGGCAGTGGGGATGTTATAGGTTGCCTTGTGGTCAGTGTTCAGTCTGTGTGTAACCCAGGGCTGGACTCATTTCTCCCAATAACGTCTGAAGTGAGGTAGGAGTGTGTTTGTCCAGCCACGTGTGTATGTGTGTGTGCACGTGTGTGTGTGTGCACGTGTGTGGGTACATAATGTTTGTGCAGCTCCTGTAGCTCAGTGGTTAGAGCATTCGCCTTACCAACGTGAGTTCTATGTTCGAATCCAGGCAGGTCAAGTCAAATTTGCCCAAGGTTTCCTTACTCCACACAAACACACACACATACATACACACACAAATTGGTCATTTCAATTGTACGGCTGTTTGTGGGGGACGCTACTGTGCACATTTGGCTGCCGCGTTTCGCCCACAAATATACAATCAACTCACTTTATAGTACTGTACAGATAAGCCTCCATTTAGGACGCTTCTATTCAGACGTTTCGATTGAAGGAACATAATTTGTTAACACCATTTGATTGATATACGACACTTGGATTTGTTTTAACAAACCAAATTTTTTTTGCACATGAGCAGTACATATTTTGAATATTGTGGTCGCACTTCGCGTGTCCTTTTGTCCATACGCACAGTCCGTAATGTATTCGCGGGTGAATCCAAGCGTTTGAACTGGCCAACAGCATGTCACTACGTCAGTTGTCTAAAAGCAGCTGATTTTGAAGTGACACCACGCCACGTCAGTATTACAATCATTCCCAAGCGACTTTGAGCGATTTACAGCCTCTACTGCGTTTCTACCAAGAGCAGTAAGTGAAATGAACAGCGGCAATCCCGCTAACGGCCAGAAACCCCGCAAGGTCATCACTTTAAATACTAAATTGGAGGTTAGAAAGTGCATTGAGTCTGGCGATAAAGGCACAGACGTCGGGAGGGCTTTAGAGCTAGCTAGATTGACGGCTACTATAAATTCAGAGTAAGGTCAATATAAGTTCAAGGTGTGTTACAGCTGCAGGCGCAAGCAGATTAGCAAAACATAGGACTGAGGTGATGGAAAACATGGAAAGAATGCTGAGTGTCTGGATTGAAGATCAGAACCAGTGTAATATACCACTCAACACCCTGGTTATCCAAGAGAAGGCAAAACCATTGTTTCAGGAGTTAAATGATCAGGAAGGAAAAGGCTCGACGGCACCATCTTTCAGCGCTCGCAGAGGGTGGTTTTAAAGGTTTAAAAGACGCTATGTATGGGCTCCACAACATCAAGATGAGGGGGGAAGCTGCAAGTGTCACTGTCACACAGCCAGTATTAAAGTTTGCCAGTAGTTACTGTATTAAAGTTTGCCAGTAGTTACTGTATTAAAGTTTGCCAGTATTAAAGTACAATACTGTACAGTTACCCCCCAGTACCCTTTCTTGCCAATGTGTGTTAATTCGTGTGTTATGTTTTGTGGTTTTGAGTGTTATTTAGTGGGTTTAAGGTCCGAAAATGTTGTGACAAGAACACATCTCTGGTTATATAATGGGATTACTTGGGAAATCGTATTTCGATTTAGGACGTTTCGATATACATACAGTTTTTCAGGAACGCAACCCCGTCCTAAATAGGAGGTTTACCTGTATATTCTGTGAAGCGCTTTGAGACGTTGATATAGATGTTGAAAAGCCACTATATCAAGAATGCAAGGATTATTATTACACCTGTGTGTATGTGTGTGTGTGTGTCCGTGCGCGCACTGTAAAGGCACAGTTATTGAGGTGAGTGTAACACATCACACACAGTATCTCAGGGTTAATTAATGGTGCTCAGACTGTCCAGACTTTGTATGAGATATTCATTATAAAGTCAAAATCACTGCCTCCCATTGAAAGAGAGACAGCACCATTCAGAGCCTTACATCTTGGTAATCGTTGTGGGGGGGTGGGGGGAGGGTTGGAGAGAGGCTATAAAATAGCATTTGTTTGGAAATTCCCCCCCCCCCCCCTCCCCTCTACTCACAGAGACAATGATGGTTATTCAAAGGTTCAAAATCAAATCTCTGACTCTCGTCAATCTTTTACACCGAGTATCTGTGCAAACAAAAGGCTTCACATTAATAAAACTAAACTAGCAATAATTAACAGTGAGCAGTCAGTGATAGTGAGAGCAATCAGTCCTCGTGAGCAGTCAGTGAGAGGGGAGCTGAGGATAAATTATTTCACTCAAGAGAATGAAAAAAGTTGGAATCTTTTTTGGAATATGGAATACATTGCCTGAAAGGTTTGGTGGAGGCCGATTCGATAATAACTTTTAAAAGAGAGGTAGACATTTATTTGGGGAGGACGGATTTGCGAGGTTATGGGGAGAGAGAGAGAGAGCTGGGGAGTGGGATTTATTAAATTGCTCTTTTTAAAGAGCCGGCACTGACTCGTCGGGCCGAATGGCCTCCTTTTGTGCCGTAAGATTGTGTGATTCTGCGAGTCAGTCGCAGTGAGCAGACGGTCATGGTGAGACCCCAAGCCTTGGCTCTTGCCAACCTGCAGCTCGTGCTTTCCTGAATGACGTAAACACGGAATGTCCCTCCCTCCAGGAAGAGAGAAAGTGCTATTATATTCCTGTGGGAAATTCCCTGTACAGCGATGTGTCGAAATCACAGTTTGAGCTGAGGCTCCTGGGACTGAAGCTGTCTTTACTTCTGATGAAGTAGACCCCAAATGTTGACTCCTTTTCCTCTCTCCATGGATGCTGCCTGACCTGCTGAGTTTCCCCAGCAACTTCTGTTTCTGTTTCAGATTCCCAGCATCTGTAGTATTTTGTATTTTGCTATCGTTGCTTTTGTCTGACTCCATCTGACTCACTGCTCCGTTTGTCCCAGCAGATAGAGAGAAGCTTGC
This sequence comes from Hydrolagus colliei, assembly GCA_035084275.1. Lineage (NCBI taxonomy): Eukaryota > Metazoa > Chordata > Chondrichthyes > Chimaeriformes > Chimaeridae > Hydrolagus > Hydrolagus colliei. The sequence continues at coordinate 294,836 of CM068761.1, read as the reverse complement.
TGAGGCTGAGGCTGAAATAATAATAATAATCCTTGCATTTGATATAGTGCTTTTCACGTCTTCTAGACTGTATCTCAAAGCCCTTTACAGATTATACTGTAAAATGAATTGATTGTATATATTTGTAGGTGAAATATGGTAGCCAATTATTATTTTTTTGAAGGATTATTATCAGACGTGTGTGTGTGTGGAGTAAGTAAACTTGCCTAAGGTTTCACCCTGACCTGACCAGCCTGGAATCGAACACAGGTCTCTCACTTGTAAGGCGAGTGCTCTAACCAATGAGCTACAGGACTCCACAATATGACTGTGACTGTGTGTAGCTGTGTGTGACTGGCTGTGTGTATGTAGCTGTGTGTAGCTGTGTGTGACTGGCTGTGTGTATGTAGCTGTGTGTAGTTGTGTGTGACTGGCTGTGTGTATGTAGCTGTGTGTAGCTGTGGCTGTGTGTGACTGGCTGTGTGTATGTAGCTGTGTGTGACTGGCTGTGTGTATGTAGCTGTGTGTAGTTGTGTGTGACTGGCTGTGTGTATGTAGCTGTGGCTGTGTGTGACTGGCTGTGTGTATGTAGCTGTGTGTGACTGTGTGTAGCTGTGGCTGTGAGAGAGGCACAGACTGATGGCATTGCCTGTTGCCCCTGTTACTGGAGCTCCTGTGGCTCAGTGGTTAGAGCAGTTGTCTTGCAATTTGGGGAGACCTGTGATCAAATCCAGGCAGGTCAGGGCCAAACCTTGGGCAAGTTTCCTTACACCACACACCTAATGATAATCGCTCCAAAAAACCGCAATAACAAAATTAGTCATTTCAACCCACAGCTGTGTGTGGGAGGGGGAACGCTGCTGTGCGCAATTGGCTGCCGCGATTCGCCCACAAATGTATACAGTCAACTCACTTTACAGTCTACTCTGTGAAGCGCTTTGAGACGTCGATAAGATGTGAAAAGCCGCGATATCAAATGCAAGGATTATTATTATTATTACTGACACTAACCCTGCTCTCCCTGTGGGCGCCCCGATACAAGTGTAATTTTGTTGTCGTTGTTGTTGTTTCAGCGATATCCTGCGGAAGGGCGGCTCGGCAGTAGATGGCGCTATCGCTGCTCTGATCTGTGATTCGTTGATGAACCCGCAGAGTATGGGTATTGGGGGCGGAGCCATCTTCACCCTTTATAACGCAACAACAGGTACAACAACAACAACAACAGCATCTCTCACCCAGGAAGTGGGGTGGGGGGGGGAGGGGGAGGAGGGAAGCCTCTTTGAGCAAGTAGGAGAGCCAGTGGGAGGGGGGGGGAGGGGGACAACAGCAAAATCACATCTGTAGACTCTACAGTGTAGAGCGCCTTTCACGTTGGGAGGATGTCCCACAGGCTGAACAGTCAGGGCTCTGGACTGGGAGGGGCAAGGTTGGAATGAAGGAGGGCGGAGAGGGAGGGAGGGAGGGGTAGGAGGGCGGCTGAAGGCACCAAGGTCAAAAAGGAGAGTTCCGAGTCCGGCCTTGAAGGAGGCAAGCGATGGAGGGATTGTGGGTTCCAAAGCGTGCAAGGGCAGAGAGGGAGACATGGAGCATACAGGTTGATAGTGTTGTGGGTGGGGTGGGGGAGGGGGGTGGGGGCGTGGGCAACACAGTGGAAAGCATTGAAGGTGAGGATGAGGATCTTGTCGACTGTCCTCTCGGGGATGGGGAGCCGGGTGAGAGAGGGGAGAGAGAGGACACGAGCTGCAGAGTTCTCAATGGCCAATGGAGGGAGGAGTTTCCGTAGTCAGGAGCCTTGAGGTGGCTTATGGGTACGAACAATAACACAATGACCCAAACACAGAAGTTGCTGAGGAAACTCAGCAGGTCAGGCAGCATCCATGGAGAGAGGAAAAAGAGACAACGTTTCGTTCGGGTCTACAACCCTTCGTCAGAACGGGTCGTTTCGGGTTGTAGACCGGGAACGTTGACTCCTTTTCCTCTCTCCATGGATGCTGCCTGACCTGCTGAGTTTCCCCAGTAACTTCTGTTTCTGTCTCAGATTCCCAGCGTCTGTAGTTATTTTGTGTTTTGATAAAATGACCTTGTGTTTGAGAAACGGGAGGAAGTCTGCAAGGTCTTTCTGCATTTCCTCTTTAGGACTTTTCAGCGAGTCCAGCCCAGGGCAGCGGCTCTGACTGATCTCAAAAGGGCCAGTTTCCCTCGGCCTTGGGGGGCCAGGGGTTTGCAGCCTGTGGTTACCTGACAGCAGGAGGGAGAGAGCAAGAGGGGCGGGGACAGGAGCAGCAAGACTCCCAACAGAGAGATAGAGAGAGACGGAGATAGAGAGGGGGGGAAAAAGAGAGGCGGAAAGGCAGAGAGAGGAGATAGAGGGAAAGGGGGGGCCAGGGGGGGGGGAGAGAGACAGAAAGATACAGAGAGTCAGAGGGAGGGTCAGAGGGAGCGAGACCAAGAGAGAAGGAGACATGGACACACAGGGGGAGAGGGAGACAGGATGGAGGCCAGAGATGACTATGGGAAGGACAGCATAGCCCTGCCCAGGAGTGTGGCATTGTCCTTTTCCCACCATTACCAGCGACTGCAGAGAATTGCAACACACCTGAGTGGGTGTCATAGCCGCAGCTTCTTATGTCTCAGCCTGTGTTGGCGTGTCTTGTTAGGTTAGCCCTGTCCTCAGGGCAGCCAGTACGATAGATTAGCTCCCACCCTGCCCAAGTGTGCGTTCCCTACCCTGGAAATACACGGTCAATGTTTCACCCACAAAATACACACTCAATTCCCAATACTATATCGCTATATAGCCTGTGAAAGCGCCTTGGGACGCCTCAAAGACATGATAATGCGCTATTTAAACCCAATGCAAGGATTTTGTTTTGTGTGCGGGGGCCAAACGCGGCAGCCAATGGTGCGCGGTAATGTCCCCACAAACAGTCGTGGATTGGATCGAACAATTCATTATTGTTGTTGGTTTTCGGAGGGGTTATTATTAGGAGTGTGGAGTAAGGAAACTTGCCCCAAGGTTTCGCCCTGACCTGCCTGGAATTGAACCCAGGTCTCTGACTTGTAAGGTGTCTGCTCTAACCACTGAGCTACAGGACTCCTAAAATGGGAACATTTATTAGCCAGGCCCTGCAGGTGACACTAGCTAGTGACTGTGCAGCTTTGAGGGGTATTGACTTGGTACTGAATCTGGAATGCATTGCCTGAAAAGGTGGTGGAGGCTGATTCGATAACAACTTTTAAAAGGGAATTAGATCTTTATTTAGGGAGAACAGGTCTATTAGGCTATGGGGAGCGGGCAGGGCAGTGGGATTGAATCGCTCTTTTCAAAGAGCCGGCACAGACTAGATGGGCCGAATGGCCTCCTTTTGTGCCGTAAAATTCTATGAATCTAAAAATCTATGAACTGGATCTGTACTCATTGCATTTTTGACAGAAACCTTTCTGTCTCTTTAACCGGCTGCAGCGCCCCCTAGTGCTGGGACCGCGTATAGCCACCGCAGCGCCCCCTAGTGCGCGTCTGGAGCATGGCAACCGCCCCCAAAATCAATGCAATCTTTACAAACCACAAGTACAATGCAATGTACAGTACATTGATATAGTATCACATCTGTGTGTACATGTGTGCACAGGCGATGCTGTGTGTAGCTGTGTGTACAGTGTTTGGTTGTTGTTGTTACAGGCAAGGTGACGGTGATAAACGCCAGAGAGGTCGTCCCTCAGAGTGTGAAAAAAAACCTCCTCTCAGAATGTCATCCGAATTTCCAACTGCAGCCAGGTAACCCTCACACTCACCTCACACTTACCCTCACCTCTGCTGTGGGGCGCTCACACTATATATGCTCACTGGGTGTGCAAGGCTGTGTGTGACTGTGTCCCCCTCACTGTGTGTGTGTGTGACTGTGTCCCCTTCACTGTGTGTGTGTGACTGTCCCCCCCTCACTGTGTGACTGTCCCCCTCACTGTGTGTGTGTGTGTGACTGTGTCCCCCTCACTGTGTGTGTGTGTGTGACTGTGTCCCCCTCACTGTGTGTGTGTGTGTGACTGTCCCCCTCACTGTGTGTGTGTGTGACTGTCCCCCTCACTGTGTGTGTGTGTGACTGTCCCCCTCACTGTATGTGTGTGACTGTCCCCCTCACTGTGTGTGTGTGACTGTCCCCCTCACTGTGTGTGTGTGTGACTGTCCCCCTCACTGTGTGTGTGACTGTCCCCCTCACTGTGTGTGTGTGTGACTGTCCCCCCTCACTGTGTGTGTGACTGTCCCCCTCACTGTGTGTGTGTGACTCCCCCCCTCACTGTGTGTGTGACTGTCCCCTCACTGTGTGTGTGTGTGTGGACTCCCCCCCTCACTGTGTGTGTGACTCCCCCCCTCACTGTGTGTGTGACTGTCCCCCTCACTGTGTGTGTGTGTGTGACTCCCCCCTCACTGTGTGTGTGACTCCCCCCCCCTCACTGTGTGTGTGACTGTCCCCTCACTGTGTGTGTGACTGTCCCCCTGGCCAGGTGTGCAGTGGATCGCTGTCCCCGGTGAGCTCCGCGGTTACCAGCTTGCTCACCGGCTGCACGGCAAGCTGCCCTGGAGGTCCCTGTTCCAGCCGTCCATCTCTCTGGCCCGGGGGGGCTTCCCGGTGCCGCTGTTCCTCAGCCAAGTCTTGTCCAAAATGTTTCGACACTTTCCTGACATCCGCAATACGTCTGTGTGGTGAGTAACTGTCTCTACACCCCCACACTGCCTGTACTGTACACCCCCACACTGCCTGTACTGTACACCCCCACACTGCCTGTACTGTACACCCCCACACTGCCTGTACTGTACACCCCCACACTGCCTGTACTGTACACCCCCACACTGCCTGTACT
>CM068761.1:10000-285000 GCA_035084275.1 Hydrolagus colliei | reverse complement strand
CTACCCCACCCCACCCCAGCCTTCACCAGCCTACCCCATCCTACCCCACCCCACCCCAGCCTACCCCACCCCACCCCAGCCTACCCCACCCCACCCCAGCCCTGCCCAGCTACAACAACAACAACACAGTGACACTTGTACAGACAGAGCTTTCACATCAGGAGGACGTCCCAAGGCGCTGGACAGTTGCTGGGGAAGCCATCGATCTAATTAACCCGTTCCTTCACCAGCGAAGCCCTCCCTCACACAATGCCATGGTCCCCCCCCCCACCCCCAATGACTGTAAACGGTTGTTTTGTTGTGTTGAGGGTTGTGCTGAGCAGGAGAAGCACCAATGTGTGGCCACAGAATTTATTTCAACTGTGAACTTTTTTATAATTAGTCTATTTTCATACAATAAAGTGCATTTTTTTGTAATTAAACGCGCGTTTCTCTGAGTGTGTGTGCGGGGGAGGGCGGTGGGGGGGAGGTGAGAGTGTGCGCGGGGAGTAGGTGGGGTTTGCAGGGGAGAGGGGATGGTGTAGGGGGAGTGTGTGGGAAGGGGGGAGGGGGAGGGGTGTTTGCAGGGGGGAGGGGACGGAGTGGTGGGGAGGTGAGTGAGTGAGTGAGTGAGTGTGGGAGGGAGGGAGGGAGGGGGGCATGGAGTGTATTGGAGTGTGTGGGGGGGAGGGGGTAAGTCAGAGTGTGTGTGAGTGTATGTTTGGGGGGTGGGGGGGGGGCAGTGTGTTGGAGTGTGTGGGGGTGGGGGGAGTGTGTTGGAGTGTGTGTGTGGGGGGGAGGTGTGTGAGTGTGTATGTGGGGGGTGGGGGGAGTGTGTTGGAGTGTGTGTGTGGGGGGGAGGTGTGTGAGTGTGTGTGGGTGGGGGGGGCTCAGTATCCGGCGGGGGCGACCCCCCTTGCGGGGGTCAGACTCTGCTGTCCACACGTCTCTGCTCCTCACGATGGCCTGGACCACTCCCAGTGTCTCGTTTGACGTCTGTACATCATGGTTCCTCTCCCTCAGCCCAGCCACCACCGCCTGCCACACACACACACCCCGTCACACACCCTGTCACACACACCCCGTCACACACCCCATCACACACCCTGTCACACACACCCCATCACACACCCCATCACACACCCTGTCACACACACCCCATCACACACCCTGTCACACACACAGTCACACACCCCATCACACACCCTGTCACACACACCCCATCACACACAGTCACACACACAGTTACACACCCCGTCACACACAGAGTCACACACACAGTCACACCCCATCACACACAGAGTCACACAAAGTCACACACACCGTCACACACTCCGTCACATACACAGTCACACATCCCGTCAAATACACCCAGCTACCACTGCCTACCAACCCCCCCCCCACACACACACACACACCGTCATACACACACACACACAAACCTCTTCCATGGTATTTTCCACCCAGGTGACGTTGGGTAAGAGTTGGTTGTGGAAGCGAGGCTCGGCCACGGCTCTCTTCACGTCGTAACCAAACCACAACACGTTCATGGTGACCTGGAGACACACCAACACACACACCAACACTCACAGATTCCCGTCAGCCTCACCAACACACGGGAATCCTGGAGACAGATCCTGGGACGTCCCCCTGATGTCATTGTGTTGTTGTTGTTGTTGGGGTGGAATGTCGGAAAGTGTTGGGCGCGGAATGGTGAGAGCCAAGGCTCGGCTGGGTGGGGGGGGGGGGGCGGGTGGGGGCTGGGGCAGGGGCCAGGGGGGGAGCGGGGGTGGTGTGGGGAGAGCCCAGAGTGTATGTTGGGGGTAACTGCTGGGGTCTAACCAGCTAAACAAACCCACACATCGTTTGCCATTGATATCACCTTGCAGCCAGTTCAGCTCCAAGGATATTCCAGTTACCACACTGTCACACAGTCACAGTCTCACACACATGCACAAAGTATCTCACACACACACACACACAGTCTCACACACTCACACACATAGTCTCTCACACACACAGTCTCACATACACACATTCTCACACACACAGTCTCACACACTCACACACACAGTCTCTCACACACAGAGACAAGACAAGAGCACACACTGACCAGAGCTGTGGCTGTTATGATCTTGGTTCCTCCTGAAGCACCCACCACCATCTTGACCCTGTTCTGTTTGTCCAATATAACGGCCGGGCACATGGACGACAGTGGCCTTTTGCCTGAGAAAGAGACAATGTCACAGGATTAATTTGTGAGGCCAGGGGTAGAGGGGGGGTGGGGGTCGAGCGAGGGGGGGGGGGGGGTGAGGCTTGGTGGGTAGTGTGGGGGGTGGAGGGGGGGGGTGGCGTCGGTGATGGCGATGGACAGACCTGGTCGGATGAAGTTGGCTTCGCTCGGGGGGACCCCAAAGCCATTGGCAGTGAAGGGGGAGGAGAAGTCGTCCATCTCATCGTTAAACAGGATCCCGTTGGTCATCGACCTCACGTTGGAGCCAAAGCTGTGAGCAGAGAGAACATCAGGGCCTGAGTCTGAGAGAGAGAGAGAGAGAGAGAGAGAGAGATAGGAGAAAGGAAAAGAGAGAGGACACACACACAGACACTCACACAGACACACATGGACACAGACACACATGGACACAGACACTCACACAGACACACATGGACACAGACACTCACACAGACAGACACACAGCCGAGGCGAGGCTCTCACTATTGGTTGATGGTGCTGGTGGCTGACACAGCTCCCCCGTCCTGGGCCACCACTGACAGGTGAGCAGTGCCATGATTGTCCGCGGTGTAGAATTCTGGCTCGTAGTATCCCACCGGGTGGGTGGTGTTGTCACTGATCTTCCCCTGAGCTGAGACGCAAAATACTCTGAGGTCATGTTGGAGATGAGCTGTTAAAGCAACACACAGTCAGTTAGTGTCAGAGACCAGGCGGGAAGCCATATGGGAGGGGTGCGTTTAAAGGGCCTGTGTATAAAGGGCCTGTGTATAAATGGCCTGTGTATAAAAGGCCTGTGTATAAAGGGCCTGTGTATAAATGGCCTGTGTATAAAAGGCCTGTGTATAAAGGGCCTGTGTATAAAGGGGCAGCAAACCTCGGTGATGTTGACATATCGAGGGTCTCCCATCAGGCTCCTCTTGGCGAAGGCAAATTTAAAGGCCTCGATGATGCGATGGGAGGTCAGGGCTCTCTTGGCCGCCGTGGAGACACTTTCTGGAGAGAAATGATAACCTGGGAACAGGGAGAGAAGCACAAACAGTGCAGAGATACCGGAGTGAGATCGTGCTGAAGCCAGACCCCAGGGCTGTCCTCCCAACGTGACGTGAAAGGCATCAATGTAATGTGTTGTTGTTATTGTTGGGAAAGAGTGAGTCGGGGAGCGTAGAGAGCTTGGCCATTCCTGCCCTATAGTGGGGGGTGGGGGGGGGCCTTCAGCCCATCTTCTTTCTTCGAATCTGCCGTTTTTATTAACCCCCAACAAGTGGATCACAGTTCACAGTTGACGTGTCGTGCCGCAGGCTAACCCTGACAGAAATCTATCTGATTTGCGTTGGAGAGGGTTTGGCTGGTTCTGTGGCTGAGCTGTTTAGCTTTACTCCGCGACACACGCTCACCCTTCAGGATGTTGAGGGTGAGGCCGAGCACAGCCCCCCCAGACGGTGCGTTGGGGGTCAGCAGTGTGTACTCCCCCAGCGGGAACCTCAGCAAATCCTCCGACACCTCAGCCTTGTAGTCTGACAGGTCCTTGAGGGTGATAATTCCACCTGGAGACAGACACAGACACACAGAGACTCTCAGTGGCAGCCATGACCAAACCACGAGACTGTGGCTGTGATAAAATACCAGGAAAACTGGACTGTTTACAGGGGAGCAAAGACAGCTCAGTCTTTTAATATAATCTGCTAAAATTATATTTTACTTTACACTATATTATTATTTTACAATAAATTATTATTATTTTATAGTATATTATTATATATTTTTCACAGTAAATCATTGTTGTTATTCATTTAAAGTGTATTATTATTATATTTTTACAGTAAACTATGATTGTATTATTTTACAGATTATTATTAGAGTGTAAAGAACACAAGATAATATTCACAAACCACGAGAGAGCGCAGTCTGATACACACACACACACACACACACGCACACACATAAGGTTCAAGGGATAATAAATAATACACCGTGATTTCTCGCAGACAGAAACACACTCTCTCCAGCTCCGCACAGCCTGTCACTGCCCGGAGATGGCAATTTAATAAAATATATTGCTGCAAACTTCAGATGATAAATCGATGAGATTCCCTGTTACTGGGGTGGGGGCTTTCCTGGCATCACATTAGATGATAATAAATAATAATCCTTGGGTTTGTTAGGGTGCTTTTCACCTCTTTGCGTCTCAAAACGCTTCACAGAATATACTGTACGGCGAATGGTATATTTATATTGCAAATTATACTGTATGTTTGTGGGTGAAACTTGGCAGCCAGTTACACAAGGCACACACAGTCATGGATTGAGTGACCAATTATTATTGTTTCTTTTTTTTTTGAGGGATTAATATCTGCCAATTGACCTAATGACTGGGTTCCTAGTTACTGCCAGGTAAACACAGGCGCGCGGAGCCCGACATTCCTCCCTGAGGGGAATCAAACCCGGGTCTCTCGCTGGTGAGGCGAGTGACCAACAGGACTCCACGTGTCCAATGTTACTCTTCACCCACAACACAATCACTACACTTCACGGTATATCCCGTCACGCGCGTTTCCCATGTGATAAGGCGCCGTATCACCTGCAAGGATTATTATTATCATTGTTATTGTGACTCCGTTACCCTGCAGTCACCCCCGCGTCCCTGCCCCGAGAGTGTCCAGCACCCACCTGCCCCCCTGATGTCGGCCACGATCTGCCGTGACAGGGACCCGGTGTAGAAGGCCTCGGGCCCCTCCTCCGCCAGGACCCGGTAGGTTTCGGCCAATTTGGGGAATTTGATGGTGTCGTTTTCCCGGAGTATTTTCCCATCGGAACCGCAGAACACCTCACTGTGGGGAGAGCACGGGGGCAGGAGAAGCTTTGCACAGGGAATGTCTAGGGATAGCGAGCGAACGTGTGGGCGGTGTGGGCGGGTGACTGAGTGAGTGACCGAGCGAGCGAGTGAGTGAGTGAGTGAGTGAGCGAGCGAGTGAGTGAGTGAGTGAGTGTGAGTGAGTGAGCGAGCGGGTGTGTGTGTGTGGGTGAGTGTGTGTGTGTGTGAATGTGAGTGTATGTGGGTGAGTGTGTGTGTGAGTGTGTGTGTGGGTGAGTGTGTGTGAGTGAGCGAGCGTGTGGGTTTGTGTGTGTGTGAGTGTGTGTGTGGGTGTGTGAGCGACCGTGTGTGTGTGTGAGTGTGTGTGTGTGTGAGTGTGTGTGTGGGTGTGTGAGCGACCGTGTGTGTGTGTGAGTGTGTGTGTGGGTGAGTGTATGTGAGTGAGCGAGCGTGTGGGTTTGTGTGTGTGTGTGTGTGTGGGTGTGTGGGTGTGTGAGCGACCGTGTGTGTGTGTGAGTGTGTGTGTGTGTGTGTGAGCGACCGTGTGTGTGTGTGAGTGTGTGTGTGGGTGAGTGTGTGTGAGTGAGCGAGCGTGTGGGTTTGTGTGTGTGTGAGTGTGTGTGTGGGTGTGTGAGCGACCGTGTGTGTGTGTGAGTGTGTGTGTGGGTGTGTGAGCGACCGTGTGTGTGTGTGAGTGTGTGTGTGGGTGAGTGTGTGGGTGACTGCCCTCACCACAGTGATGTGTTGGCCTCGATGTCTCTCTGATATCCCTTTATGGCGATCCCCAGTGCGCGGCTGACGGGGAATCCGTCTCGGGCCAGTTTGATGCTCGGCTCAAACAGCCGTTTCCACGGTAACCGGCCGTGTCTCTGGTGGGCCAGTTGGTAACCGCGGATCTCACCGGGAACCGCGATAGACAGACCACCTGGGGGGGGGGGGGGGGGCACACAGTGAGAGACAGTCACACACACATACACAGTCACGCACAGTGAGAGACAGTCACACACACACGCGAGACAGTCACACACACACACACTCTCACACACACAGTGTGACTGACAGCTCACCTTTGAGTGACAGCTCAGTGTTGTTGCCGAACATGTTCTCTGTTGAGCTGTTCGGAGCGGTTTCTCTGCCATTAATAAACTCAGTTTTGCCTGAAAACCAGACGTTAATTATCACAGGAAACGTCGCCACATCATAAGCCACCAACCTCGGCCACAACAGCAACAACAACAACAGCCACACTACACTTGTAGAGACCTCGACCTTCACGTCAGGAGGACATCCCAAGGCAGTTGTTGTTTCAGGCCCGAGCTGGGGTCGGGGACAGGGAGGGTGGAGGGAGGGAAAGGGGGGGGGGGGTTTGGGATGACCTCTGGGACTGTCGAAAAGGAGGGTCTTGAGGCAGGATTTGAAGGATGCCAGGGAGGGAGGGGGGGCGGGGGGGACGACGACGACTGCGCAGGATGGAGTTACAGAGGTTGTGGGGGCAGAGTAGCTGAAGGCTCGTCCGTCGATGATGCGGGCAGGTGGGTCGGGGGACGTGGAGCAGAGGGAGTGGGGGGGGGGGGGGCCCAGGCCGTGGGTGGAGGGCTTTTTGAAGATGTGAACTAGTCCTGGGTTTCCCAGAGTTGGGAGGCAATACCAGCCATGACAGTCAGAGAGAGTCTTAGACAAGCCAGGCTGTCTGCGGAGGGTCTGGCACACGGCGAGAGGGGAGACATACCTGTGCTGGGGTTGTATATCACCATGAACAGGCCCCCAGCGATGCCCATACTGTGTACGTTGCTGAGGCCCACACACAGGAGGCTGGCGATGGCAGCGTCCACAGCTGAGCCATTCATCTGTAGGATGTCCCTGCAGCCACATCATCGCAGGCGTCAGACGAGTGTCCGTCAGCCCCCACCCCAGCCCCCCACCCCCCACCCCCCCCACCCCTGTATAGGGCCCTGGTGAGACCACACCTGGAATACTGTGTGTGGTTTTGATCTCCTTGTCTAAGCCAGAATGTACTTGCCTTGGAGGGAGTGCAGTATATAGGTTTACTAGGTTAGTACCTGGAATGAGGGGGATGAGTTAATTTGGGTCTATATTCTCTGGAATATAGAAGAATTAAAGGGATTCTTACAGAAACCTATCAGATTAATAAGGAGCACGCGGCACGACAAAGTAGATAGTGGGAGATTGTTTCCCCTGGTTGGAGAATCTAAAACCAGGGGTCACAGTCTTAAAGTTAGGGGTCAGCTCTTTCACACTGAGTTGAGAAAAAACTTCTTCACTCAGATGGTGGTGAACGTATGGAATTCTTTACCCCAATGCTCAGTCCTTCAACACATTCAAGACTGAGTTAGATAGATTTCTCATGTATAAAGGGATTAATGGGGTTTGGGGATACGGCAGGTAGCTGGAGTTATTAGAGTAGAATATCAGCCATGATTGAATGGCGGGACAGGCTGGAGGGGCTGAATGGCCTACTCCTGCTCCTACTTCTTTACGTTCTTATGTTCCCAGATCCCCCAGCCCCCACTCATCACCCACTCCACTCCCCCCCCCCCCCCGCCCCCCCCCACCCCCAGCCCTCCACGCTGACCCCCTCAGTGACCTACCTGCCGACCTGCGAGCAGGTGATGGTGTCGCTGGCGACCACGGCCTGGCTGTAGGTGTCACTGACGGTGGAGTCACGCCGCAGGACCAGCACCAACGTGACCGTGAAGACCAGGGCCAGGGTCACCCCGGCCACCAACAACCCCAACCCGAGCTTCAGCCCCTTCCTCATCGCCCTGAGTGCACAGAGAGCAACTAGGTCACTGCACTCGCCTCGGGGGGGGGGGGGGGAACAACCATCCTGGGTTCCATTCCCGGGTGGTTCTCTCGCTCTCCACACACACCCACACACACCCATACACACACACACATACACACACACATACACACACACCCACACATACAAGCACACCCACACACCCGTACACCCACCCACACACATGCACACTCGCCCACACACTCACACACACACACCCAAACACACCCATACACACACACCCACATAACCATACACACACACATACCCATACACACATACCAAAACACACACGCACACATCCATCTCACGGTGATCACCAACTCACACTGAATTCACCATGTCCTGTCCTGGCAAACAGCATTCCCGATCAGATACCCCCCCACCACAGCCCATCCTCAGGGTGTGGGGGGGGTGGGGGGTAGAGAACACATAGTACTGAGCATCAAAGTGACACAGACACAGAAAGACACGCAATGTTCCAGTGGAGAGGGCGATTTCACAATCTGGCTAAACACTCAGCTCCCGCCAGCTACTGTCGGCAAACTAATAACCGCGGAAACCTTGATAATAGAACTAATAGTAATGACCATAATCCTTGCATTTGATATCACGTCATCGATACATCCCAAAGCGCTTCACAGAACACACTGTAAAGTGAATTGACTGTACATTTTGAAGGCGAAACGCGGCAGCCGATTGCACACAGCGGCGTCCACCTCCCCACCCCACCACCACCCCCCACCACCTCCCACACAAACAGTTGGAAACCCTGTAAGTGACCAATCTGTTGAAGGAATTACCACCTCCCAGAAACGCCATCCGGCCAATGGACTAACACCCGGAATCCTACTTACTGACAGCTGGGAAACCTACCCAACATCTCAGAGCCCTGTCGGGGATCGAACATTCGTCTCTCACTCGCAAGGCAGTGTCTCTCTACTGACTGAACTTCAGGATGACAAACGGCCGGTTAACAATCCCTAGTGTCAGATACACTACCTCGTTACGCCATCCACTCTCCCCTCCAACAGCTTCACGGGAACAAAGTCTAATTTGTTGCCAAACACCACAACTGATTTTCATGCAGTGACGTCGCACAGACAGACAGACAGATAGATAGACAGCCAGGTCAGTTTGGGTGGGGGGGTGGGTGGTGGGGGGGGGGGTGGAGGTTGCTGGTCAGGACACTGGGACAGAGAGAGAGCGAGAGAGAGAGAGACACACAAGGTCACCATTTGACCAGATCTGAATCTTTCACAGTCAGCTCGGTGGCTTCACCACTTGCTCACCAGTCAACAGTCACATTGACTGTAACATCTCAGCCACAGACTGTAACGGGCTCTTGCCTTGCCCGACAGAGAGACAAGACAAGGCAAAAACTCATCGGTTTCCAACACAGAATCCATCTCTGACTTTTATTGATTTTCTTTTCTTTTTAAAAAAAAATTCCCCAAATATATTAAAACATACATTTCGGCAGAAACACACATTAAAAATCAAATTCAGGGTTTTTTTTACCTTGTTTTTTTTTTAATTTAACGTCGTGAAAAACCCAGGAGCCAAACAATTGGGAAAGTTGTTTCCGGGAATGAGTAACGCTGCTGCCTGCGCTGGGGTTATAATGGTGATGGTGGGGTGGGTGGGGTGGGGTTGTCAGACCTGGAGATAGGCCAATGACAGGGATTTATGGAGACAGGCAGAGACTATGGAATCACTCTGTTAACATTTAACTTGGTCGGATTGAAGGTTAGATTGGCACTGTAATCAACCTCTCTTTCTCGTTAGAATTAAGCAGCAAATTACTGATCAACCACCTTCACTTTTTGGCCTAATCAAACAGAATATGGGTATAAACGGAAGGTAAAAAAAAAATACTACTGTACAACAGATGCCGGAAGACTGTCACAGAAGTCGCTGGGAACACTCAGCAGGTCAGGCAGCATCTATGGAGAGAGGAAAAGTGAGTCAGCGTTTCGGGTCCACGACAACTTCATCAGAACCTGGAGCCAACTCGTTGACTGACTTTCCCTCTCTCTGTAGATGCTGCCTGACCCGCTGAGTGTCCCCAGCAAACTTTGCTGTGTTTGTAAACTGAATGGGTGTCAGCTTCATTATTGGATATTGGTTCCTGGGTCAGGACGTGTGGGTTCAGGGGGTCAGGGGGCAAAAGAATAGAGATGGAGACCCACCCTCCCTTGGGACCCAGGACCAGCCTAGAACACACTTTACCACATGGGGGGCAGGGGTGGGGGGGCGTGGACGGGGGCAGGAGAGGGGGTTGGGTCGGGGGCAGAGGAGGGGGGAATGGTGAGGGAGGGGGTCGGTCCATTGTGCCTACGATGTCCATGTGGTTTGGACGTGACCGTGTATCCAGTCCTTAGCTCAGTAACCTGCAGGTGTCCTGTGTGTGTGTGGGGGGGGGGGGAGGGGGGTGGGGGGGAGAGGGAGGGGGGCTTCAGTAACCGGCCGGCCGGCCCCCCTTGCGAGGGTCTGACTGTGCTGTCCACACGGCTCCGCTCCTCACGATGGCCTGGACCACAGCCCACGTATCAGCCTGAGCCACGTAGTGGTTCCTCTTCTGTAAACCTTCGCGAACAGCCTGCAACACAAACCACATCAACACTGGCCCAGGGTGAGGTAGAGATGTGGCCTCTGGTCCCAATTCTCTCCCTGTGCCACAGGCAGAGACAACACACCACAAACACATCAAAACATCCAATACTTTGAACATGTGAAACAATCACACTTTCCCCTTGTTTGCTGAGCAAAGATCGGTTAGTGAGGCCTAAACGAACACTCAGCCCTGGACAAGCTGATAAGATTTTGGGGGACGTTCTCCCGAAGTGAAAGGCACTCTATACATGTCATTTTGTAGTTGAGGGTGTGGGGGATGAGTTGAGATGGGGTTAAATTGAGATTCAGTTGGAGTTGGGTTCAGAAGGGGTTCAGTTGGGGCAGAGTTGGGGTGGAGTTGAGGATCAGTTGGGTTGAGATGGGTTGTGTTGATTTGGGGCTAAGTTGAGCAGAGTTGGGGCTGAGTTGGTTTGAGTTGGTTTTGAGTTGGGATTGAGTTGAGTTTGAGTTGGGTGGGGTTGATTTGGGGCGAGATCAGGGCAAGAGATCGAACGGCAGGGGCGTGTCGAGGCAGGGACGGGGGTGAGATGGGGTGGGGGAACAGGGATTGGGTTGGGATCGGTAAGATTTTCTTGCTTGTGGCGTGTTGGGTTGTGTTGTTATTGCCAATGTTGGGGAATCGTTGAGGTCTGTTGAGGCGCTGCCTGTGATAGGCTGGACAAGTGATGATTATCGTGGAAGGCGCTACACAAAGGTAATGTTGTTGTTGTTACTGTTGTTGTTGTTGTTGTGTTGAACATGGAGTGAAGAGGAGCCATGAACGGTCACAGACGTGGGGCCCCATCCCCACCGATGCAATGGCCAATTGCGCATCGCTGGACACAAAGGTGTGATAAGGTCTCAGAGGGCCTCAGCAATGGCGTTTAATAATAATCCATAATAATAAGTTTTATTAATTTAATTTATCTATTGGTGACCCTCTCAGACTTAGATTAGATGTTGCTGTCACACATTTCAACCACACTCAAAGTGGTTTTAGCTGGACAGACGCCAGCCATTAACCCAACGCACACTCTAGGCTCCCCGCTCCATGCCTTGCCAACCTGCACCGAACACTTCCCTGAATCATATATGTCCGACCCTGCCCTCCAGCGAGGGACGGAGAGAGGGAGGGAGGGGCGGGAGGGAGGGAGGGAGGGAGGGAGGGAGGGAGGGAGGGAGGGAGGGAGGGAGGGAGGGAGGGAGGGAGGGAGGGAGGGAGGGAGGGAGGGAGGGAGGGAGGGAGGGAGTATTTCCGTGTGTAGGTGGGATACATGGAAAGCCGCTCTGTAAATGTAATCTTGTCGTTGTATTTAGAGCTATGGACATTGCGTTGACCAAAACAAAACAATCCTTTGGCCGGGTCCCATTGTCAGGTTCACACCTGCCCAGAAGTCACCTGTTCGATATCCTCGTCGAGTTCCGTCGTGTCGGGCAACAGCTGGTTGTGGAATCGAGGCTCGTTCACGGCTCTGCTCACTTCGTAACCAAACCATAGCGCATTCATGATCACCTAGAAACACACACACACACACACAGAGAGTCAGTGCCGCTGAGAGATTGACTTCTGCTTGGGGTCGAGGAGCAGACACCTCAGTCTGACCCACCAGAGCTGTGGCTGAGATGATCTTAGTTCCTCCTGAAGCTCCCACCACCATCTTCACCCTGTGCTGTTTGTCCAATATAATGGCCGGGCACATGGACGACAGTGGCCTTTTGCCTGTAAAAACACACAGTTACTACAGTTTACATAGTAATAATAATAATAAATGAATAAGAAGAAGAAGAATCCTTGCATTTGATATCGCGGCTTTTCACATCTTATATCGACGTCACAAAGCGCTTCACAGAATATACTGTAAAGTGAAGTGACTGTATATTTGTGGGAGAGCGAAACGCGGCGGCCGATTGCGCACGGCAGTGTCCCCCCCCCCCACACAGAGGTGGATTGAAAATGACCAATTCTTATTATTGTGTATTTTGGGGGGACAAATTATTATTAGGCGTGTGTGTGTGTGTGTGTGTGTGGAGTAAGGAAACTTGCTCAAGGTTTGGCCCTGACCTGCCTAGATTCGAACACAGGTCTCAGGCTGGTAAGGCGAGCGCTCTAACCACTGAGCCACAGCAGCTCCTAGTCTGTGAAGCGCTTTGAGGTGTCTCAGAGTGATCGTTCGGAGGAGGATACAGCCCCCTCCACTAAAACACCATTAATATCAATATACTGTCCACAGTGCCACACACACACACACACACAGACACACACTCACACACATACACCACACACACCACACACACACAGACACACACACACAGACACACGCACACACACACACACACACGCACACACACACATACAGACACACACACACACACACACCTGCTTGGAGGGAATTGGCTTGTGAAGCTGGGAAGTCACTGTCGCCCACCCCCTGGGGGTAGGAGAAGTCGTCCATCTGATCGTTGAAGATGATGCCGTTTGTCACTGACCTCACGTTTGACCCAAAACTGTGGGTGTGGGGGGGGGGGGAGTGGGGGTGGGGGAAACAGAGATAAAGTAATGAGTAATTGTCGTTCAGAGACTCGTGCAGAGATTGGAGCCACAACACACACATACTCTCACGCACATATAGACACTCACACAGACATACAGACACACACACAGACACTCACACAGACAGACACACGACACACAGAGACACAAACACAGACACTCACACAGACACACATGGACACAGACACTCACACAGACACACATGGACACAGACACTCACACAGACACTCACACAGACACTCACACAGACAGACACACAGCCGAGGCGAGGCTCTCACTATTGGTTGATGGTGCTGGTGGCTGACACAGCTCCCCCGTCCTGGGCCACCACTGACAGGTGAGCAGTGCCATGATTGTCCGCGGTGTAGAATTCTGGCTCGTAGTATCCCACCGGGTGGGTGGTGTTGTCACTGATCTTCCCCCTGAGCTGAGACGCAAAATACTCTGAGGTCATGTTGGAGATGAGCTGTTAAAGCAACACACAGTCAGTTAGTGTCAGAGACCAGGCGGGAAGCCATATGGGAGGGGTGCGTTTAAAGGGCCTGTGTATAAAGGGCCTGTGTATGAAGGGCCTGTGTATAAATGGCCTGTGTATAAAAGGCCTGTGTATAAAGGGCCTGTGTATAAAGGGGCAGCAAACCTCGGTGATGTTGACATATCGAGGGTCTCCCATCAGGCTCCTCTTGGCGAAGGCAAATTTAAAGGCCTCGATGATGCGATGGGAGGTCAGGGCTCTCTTGGCCGCCGTGGAGACACTTTCTGGAGAGAAATGATAACCTGGGAACAGGGAGAGAAGTTTGTATTGGAGTGAAATTAGCCCCAGCCACAGACTGGGAGCAATGGGGGAAAACAATAACAACTGGAGCTGGTCAGGTCTTCAGCTTCACCCTAAGCTGAAGTGTGGGGGGGGGGGGTGTGGATGAGGATGAAATTTTTAAAAGAGGAGACGTCGTGTGACACACCTGAACATGAAACCAAACAGGTTGGAACCAAATAAACATTCCCAACATCCCCAGCGACGCTGTGTCTGGGTATTCAGTCTGCAGCGTAACCTAATAATGATAATAACACACGCTCACCCTTCAGGATGTTGAGGGTGAGGCCGAGCACAGCCCCCCCAGACGGTGCGTTGGGGGTCAGCAGTGTGTACTCCCCCAGCGGGAACCTCAGCAAATCCTCCGACACCTCAGCCTTGTAGTCTGACAGGTCCTTGAGGGTGATAATTCCACCTGGAGACAGACACAGACACACAGAGAGAGAGAGAGAGAGCCCAGGTTGCTCACCCCCCACACCCCTGCGTCCCTGCCCCATGTTAAAGCCAGTGAGAGTGTCCAGCACCCACCTGCCCCCCTGATGTCGGCCACGATCTGCCGTGACAGGGACCCGGTGTAGAAGGCCTCGGGCCCCTCCTCCGCCAGACCCGGTAGGTTTCGGCCAATTTGGGGAATTTGATGGTGTCGTTTTCCCGGAGTATTTTCCCATCGGAACCGCAGAACACCTCACTGTGGGGAGAGCACGGGGGCAGGAGAAGCTTTGCACAGGAATGTCTAGGGATAGCGAGCAAACGTGTGGGCGGGTGGGCGGGTGGGGTGGGTGACTGAGTGAGTGACCGAGCGAGCGAGTGAGTGAGTGAGTGTGTGTGTGGGTGAGTGTGTGAGTGGGTGAGTGTGTGTGAGTGTGAGTGGGTGAGTGTGTGTGTGTGTGGGGGGGGGTGAGTGTGTGTGTGAGCGAACGCATGGGTGGGCGGGTGGGTGACTGAGTGAGTGAGTGTGTGAGTGAGTGAGTGAGCGAGCGGGTGTGTGTATGAGTGTGTGTGGGTGAGTGTGTGTGTGAGTGTGTGTGTGTGAGTGTGTGTATGTGTGAGTGTGTGTGAGTGTGGGTGAGTGTGTGTGTGTGGGTGAGTGTGTGTGTGTGTGAGTGTGTGTGTGTGTGTGAGTGTGTGTGTGTGAGCGACCGTGTGTGTGAGTGTGTATGTGTGTGTGAGTGTGTGTGTGTGAGCGACCGTGTGTGTGTGTGAGTGTGTGTGTGGGTGTGTGAGCGACCGTGTGTGTGTGTGAGTGTGTGTGTGGGTGTGTGAGCGACCGAGTGTGTGTGTGAGTGTGTGTGTGTGTGAGTGTGTGTGTGGGTGTGTGAGCGACCGTGTGTGTGTGTGAGTGTGTGTGTGGGTGTGTGAGCGACCGTGTGTGTGTGTGAGTGTGTGTGTGGGTGAGTGTGTGGGTGACTGCCCTCACCACAGTGATGTGTTGGCCTCGATGTCTCTCTGATATCCCTTTATGGCGATCCCCAGTGCGCGGCTGACGGGGAATCCGTCTCGGGCCAGTTTGATGCTCGGCTCAAACAGCCGTTTCCACGGTAACCGGCCGTGTCTCTGGTGGGCCAGTTGGTAACCGCGGATCTCACCGGGAACCGCGATAGACAGACCACCTGGGGGGGGGGGGGGGGGGGGGGCACACAGTGAGAGACAGTCACACACACATACACAGTCATGCACAGTGAGAGAGACAGTCACACACACACACAGTCACACACAGTGAGAGAGACAGTCACACACAGTGAGAGAGACAGTCACACACAGTGAGAGAGACAGTCACACACACACACACAGTCACACACATTGAGAGAGACAGTCACACACAGTGAGAGAGACAGTCACACACAGTGAGAGAGACAGTCACACACACACACACAGTCACACACATTGAGAGAGACAGTCACACACAGTGAGAGAGACAGTCACACACAGTGAGAGAGACAGTCACACACACACACACACAGTCACACACATTGAGAGAGACAGTCACACACAGTGAGACAGTCACACACAGTGAGAGAGACAGTCACACACAGTGAGAGAGACAGTCACACACACACACAGTCACACACATTGAGAGAGACAGTCACACACAGTGAGAGAGACAGTCACACACAGTGAGAGAGACAGTCACACACACACACACAGTCACACACAGTGAGAGAGACAGTCACACACAGTGAGAGAGACAGTCACACACAGTGAGAGAGACAGTCACACACAGTGAGAGAGACAGTCACACACACACATTGAGAGAGACAGTCACACACAGTGAGAGAGACAGTCACACACAGTGAGAGAGACAGTCACACACAGTGAGAGAGACAGTCACACACAGTGAGAGAGACAGTCACACACAGTGAGAGAGACAGTCACACACAGTGAGAGAGACAGTCACACACATTGAGAGAGACAGTCACACACAGTGAGAGAGACAGTCACACACAGTGAGAGAGACAGTCACACACACACACACACAGTCACACACATTGAGAGAGACAGTCACACACAGTGAGAGAGACAGTCACACACAGTGAGAGAGACAGTCACACACACACACACAGTCACACACAGTGAGAGAGACAGTCACACACATTGAGAGAGACAGTCACACACAGTGAGAGAGACAGTCACACACAGTGAGAGAGATAGTCACACACAGTGAGAGAGACAGTCACACACAGTGAGAGAGACAGTCACAGAGACAGTCACACAGAGCTTTACCCTTGAAGGACAAGCCGGTGTTGTTGATGTACAGACTGCTGACGGCCCCCCGGGGGCCACTTCTCTGGAGTTAATAACTTCAACTTTTCCTGATTTTATATTTTATATTAAAAAAACACAGAAAAAAACTTCTCAGTTTGTGGGACACGGATTAGCTGTGAAGAGGCTCCTTCACACTGTCTCCAAGAACAAGAGAGAGAGGGGGAGAGTGGGGGGTGGGGGGGGGTGTCGGGGAGCGTGTGGGGGGGTCGGGGAGTGTTTGGGGGGGGGTCGGAGGCGTGTGGGGGGGTCGGGGAGTGTTTGGGGGGGGTCGGGAGGAATGTGGGGGGGTCGGGGAGTGTTTGGGGGGGGTCAGGAGGCGTGTGGGGGGATCAGGGAGTGTGTGGGGGGGGTCATGAGGCGTGTGCGGGGTGTGGAAGGGGGGTGTGGGGGGGGGGGGGAGTGAGAGTTAAAGGAAGACAGAGAGAGCAGACTACCTGTCTTGGCATCGTAAATGGTCATGATGAAGCCTCCTCCGATGCCCACGCTGTGGATGTTGACGAGGCCATCGCAGAGCAGGCTAGCGATGGCTGCGTCTACAGCAGAACCTCTCCTCAGGACATCCCTGTGATCACATCAACATCAGCCTCCCCACCAGCCATCGCGAGGCCGCAACAACAACATCAGCCTCCCCACCAGCCATCGCGAGGCCGCAACAACAACATCAGCCTCCCCACCAGCCATCGCGAGGCCGCAACAACAACAACAACAACATCAGCCTCCCCACCAGCCATCGCGAGGCCGCAACAACAACATCAGCCTCCCCACCAGCCATCGCGAGGCCGCAACAACAACATCAGCTTCCCCACCAGCCATCGCGAGGCCGCAACAACAACATCAGCCTCCCCACCAGCCATCGCGAGGCCGCAACAACAACATCAGCTTCCCCACCAGCCATCGCGAGGCCGCAACAACAACATCAGCCTCCCCACCAGCCATCGCGAGGCCGCAACAACAACAACAACAACATCAGCCTCCCCACCAGCCATCGCGAGGCCGCAACAACAACATCAGCCTCCCCACCAGCCATCGCGAGGCCGCAACAACAACATCAGCCTCCCCACCAGCCATCGCGAGGCCGCAACAACAACATCAGCCTCCCCACCAGCCATCGCGAGGCCGCAACAACAACATCAGCCTCCCCACCAGCCATCGCGAGGCCGCAACAACAACAACAGCCTCCCCACCGGCCATCGCCAGGCGACAACAACAACAACAACAACATCAGCCTCCCCACCAGCCATCGCGAGGCCGCAACAACAACAACAGCCTCCCCACCGGCCATCGCCAGGCGACAACAACAACAACAACAACAACATCAGCCTCCCCACCAGCCATCGCCAGGCGACAACAACAACAACAACAACAACAACAACAACAACAACAACAACAACAACAGCCTCCCCACCGGCCATCGCCAGGCGACAACAACAACAACATCAGCCTCCCCACCAGCCATCGCCAGGCAGCGACAACAACAGCGACAACAACAACAACAACAACAACAGCCTCCCCACCGGCCATCGCCAGGCGACGACAACAACAGCAACAACAACAACAACGACGATGACGACAGCAACAACAGCAGCAACGACAGCAACAACAAGGCTACGTTAGCGCTCTCCATGTCTTCTAGACTATGTCTCAAAGCGCTTCATAGAATATACTGTGAAGTGAATAGACTGTATATTTTGTGGGCGAAACACGGCAGCCAATTGCGCACAGCCCACACAATATACAGTATAAATCTAAGGTTGTTTTTTCCAAACGTAGCGATGAAACGTTTGTGTGTGTGTAACTCTGTGTGACAGACACTAGGAGCTTGACCTCAGACCCCCCCTCTCCCCCTCCCCCCCCCCCCCCCCCCCACCCACCCACCCCCACCTCCCCGGGGGTGACCAACCTGCCGATCTCGGAGCACTTGACCGCGTCGGTGGCCACCACGGCGTTCCTGAAGGCGAGAGGAGCCTGTCCCGTGGGCCTGTCCCCGAGACAGAAGATCAGGATCAGACAGAGAGTCACGGCCGTCACAGCGCTGAAGCCAATCATTCCCTTGTCCACACTCTTCATGTTGTTGCTGCTCGAGAGAGAAAAACACAGAGAGAGGGTGGGGGGTGGTGGGTGGGGGGGGGGGGGGGGGGGGAGCTGAGGACAATAATAATAATAATAATCCCGGCATTTGATACTATGGCTTTTCACGTCTTATCGACGTCTGTGAGCGCTTCACAGGATATACTGTCAAGGGAATCGATCACGCCAAACAAAACGACAATTGGTACCTTTCACATCGGGAGGACCCCACACACACACAGACACACACACACAGACACCACCACAACAACAACAACAACTTTACGCTGATAAAGCGTCCCAAGGCGCTGACACACACACACAGCCAGACACACAGACACACAGATCACACACATATACACACAGCTCACACACAGAGACACACACACACAAAGCCAGACACACAGACACAGTAACACACACACACAGTGTTGCTGTGATGACCCTATAATCCTGCCCACATCCCCACTGCTGTTATTGTGATATTTTATTGATATATCTGTGTGTGTGGGGAGGGGGGGGGGGGGGCAGTGAGCTGTGTGTGGGGGGGGGGGGGGCAGTGAGCTGTGTGTGTGGGGGGGGTGGGCTGTGTGTGTGTGGGGGGGTGGGGGGCAGTGAGCTGTGTGTGTGGGGGGGGTGAGCTGTGTGTGTGTGGGGGTGGGCTGTGTGTGTGTGTGTAGGTGGGGGTGTGAGCTGTGTGTGTAGGGGGGGGGCTGTGTGTGTGTGTGGGGGGGGGGCTGTGTGTGGGGGGGGGCTGTGTGTGTGTGTGTAGGGGGGGTGTGAGCTGTGTGTGTAGGGGGGGGGCTGTGTGTGTGGGGGGGGGGGGCAGTGAGCTGTGTGTGTGTGTGGGGGGGGGGGGGGGGCTGTGTCTGTGTGTGTGGGGGGGGGCTGTGTGTGGGGGGGCTGTATGTGTGTGTAAGGGGGGGGGGGTGAGCTGTGTGTGTAGGGGCTGTGTGTGTGTGTGTGTGAGCTGTGTGTGTAGGGGGGGGCTGTGTTTGTTTAGGGGGGGGGCTGTGTGTGTGTGTGGGGGGGGTGGTGAGCTGTGTGTGTGGGGGGGCTGTGTGTGTGGGGGTGAGCTGTGTGTGTAGGGGGGGGGGCTGTGTGTGTGTGTGTGGGGGGGGGGGCAGTGAACTGTGTGTGTGTGGGGGTGAGCTGTGTGTGTAGGGGGGGCTGTGTGTGTGGGGGGGGGGGGCAGTGAGCTGTGTGTGTGTGGGGGTGAGCTGTGTGTGTAGGGGGGGCTGTATGTGTGTGTGGGGGGGGCTGTGTGTGTGGGGGGGGCTGTGTGTGTGTGTGTGGGGGGGTGAGCTGTGTGTGTGTGTGTGGGGGGGCTGTGTGTGTGTGTGTGGGGGGGGCTGTGTGTGTGTGGGGGGGGCTGTGTGTGTGTGTGTGTGGGGGGGGGCTGTGTGTGTGTGTAGGGGGGGGCTGTGTGTGTGTGGGGGGGCTGTGTGTGTGTGTGGGGGGGGGCTGTGTGTGTGTGTAGGGGGGGGGGCTGTGTGGGGGGGGGGGGCTGTGTGTGTGTGTGGGGGGGGGCTGTGTTTGTGTAGGGGGGGCTGTGTGTGTGTGTGGGGGGCTGTGTGTGTGTGTGTGTGTGGGGGGGGGCTGTGTTTGTGTAGGGGGGGGGCTGTGTGTGTGTGTGGGGGTGAGCTGTGTGTGTAGGGGGGGCTGTGTGTGTGTGTGGGGGTGAGCTGTGTGTGTAGGGGGGGGCTGTGTGTGTAGGGGGGGCTGTGTGTGTGTGTAGGGGGGGGCTGTGTGTGTGTGTGGGGGGGCTGTGTGTGTGTGGGGGGGGGCTGTGTGTGTGTGTGGGGGGGGGGGGCTGTGTGTGTGTGTGTGGGGGGGGCTGTGTGTGTGTGGGGGGGGCTGTGTGTGTGTGGGGGGGGGGGGCTGTGTGTGTGTGTGGGGGGGCTGTGTGTGTGTGGGGGGGGGGGGGCTGTGTGTGTGTGTGGGGGGGGGGGGGCTGTGTGTGTGTGTAGGGGGGGGGCTGTGTGTGTGTGTGGGGGGGGCTGTGTGTGTGTGTGGGGGGGGCTGTGTGTGTGTGGGGGGGGGGGGCTGTGTGTGTGTGTAGGGGGGGGGCTGTGTGTGTGTGTGGGGGGGGGGGGGGCTCGGGCTGGGGCAGCGATCGGTGTGAGAAGGAACAAAAAAACAGAAGGTGTTTCTGCACAATCTCTGAGCTGAGGAGAGGGGGGGAGAAGGGAGAGAGTGAGAGGCTGTGAAGAGGAGAGGGGGACAGAGAAGGGGAGAGACTGTGAGGGGAGGGGGGGGACTGTGAGGGGAGGGGGGGGACTGTGAGGGGAGGGGGGGGACTGTGAGGGGAGGGGGGGAGTGCGGGGAGGGGGCGAGACTGTGAGGGGAGGGGGGGACTGTGAGAGGAGGGGGGGGGGACTGTGAGGGGAGGGGGGGGGACTGTGAGGGGAGGGGGGGGACTGTGAGGGGAGGGGGGGGACTGTGAGGGGAGGGGGGGGGACTGTGAGGGGAGGGGGGGGGACTGTGAGGGGAGGGGGGGGGACTGTGAGGGGAGGGGGGGGGACTGTGAGGGGAGGGGGGGACTGTGAGGGGAGGGGGGGACTGTGAGGGGAGGGGGGGGACTGTGAGGGGAGGGGGGGGACTGTGAGGGGAGCGGGGGGGGACTGTGAGGGGAGGGGGGGGACTGTGAGGGCGGGGAGGGGAGGGGGGACTGTGAGGGGAGGGGGGGGGGACTGTGAGGGGAGGGGGGACTGTGAGGGGAGGGGGGGGGACTGTGAGGGGAGGGGGGGGGACTGTGAGGGGAGGGGGGGGGACTGTGAGGGGAGGGGGGGGGACTGTGAGGGGAGGGGGGGGGACTGTGAGGGGAGGGGGGGGGACTGTGAGGGGAGGGGGGGGACTGTGAGGGGAGGGGGGGGGGACTGTGAGGGGAGGGGGGGACTGTGAGGGGAGGGGGGGGGACTGTGAGGGGGGGGGGACTGTGAGGGGAGGGGAGGGGGGGACTGTGAGGGGAGGGACTGTGAGGGAGGGGGGGGGACTGTGAGGGGAGGGGGGGGGACTGTGAGGGGAGGGGAGGGGGGACTGTGAGGGGAGGGGGGGGGACTGGGAGGGGGGGGGGGACTGTGAGGGGAGGGGGGGGACTGTGAGGGGAGGGACTGTGAGGGTGTGATGTGAGGGGTGGGAGGGGGGGGTTGCAGTACAGACACACACCCCACAGATGGGGAGCCAAGTTCAGTAGAGGAGGGGGCGGGGGGGGGGCGGGGGGCGGCTGTGGCCGGGATCCCGGCTCAGGCCCAGCCGCCTGCCCCCCCCCTGGCCTCTCTCCTGACCCCCCGGCCCCCCCCCCACCCCCCCCTATGTGCGGAGGGTGACCTGGCTCCGGGACATTCAGACTCTGATCCGCCAACAGCGGCTGGAGCAGGCCGTGGGGGTGCTGCAGCTGCTGCGTAAGGTAACCGCCTCATAGCGCCTCACAGCGCCCCGGGTGTGTGTGTGTGGGGGGGGTCTCTGTCTGTCTGTCTGTGTGTGGGGGGAGGTGGGCAGTTGGTCTGTGTGTGGGGGGGATATATGTATGTGGGAGGGGGTCTATGTATGTGTGGGGGTGTGAGGGTGTGTGTGTAGGGTGTGTGTGGGGGTGTGAGGGTGTGTGTAGGGGTGTGTGTGGGGGTGTGAGGGTGTGTGTGTAGGGGTGTGTGTGGGGGTGTGAGGGTGTGTGTAGGGGTGTGTGTGGGGGTGTGTATGTGTGTGGGGGGGGGGTGAGGGTGTGTATGTGTGTGTGGGGGGGTGAGGGGGAGTGTGTGGGGGTGTGTATGTGTGTGGGGGGGGGGGGTTGAGGGTGTGTATGTGTGTGTATGTGTGTGGGGGTGTGAGGGGGTGTGTGTGGGGGTGTGAGGGTGTGTATGTGTGTAGGGGTGTGTGTGAGGGGGTATGTGTAGGGGTGTGTGTGTATGTGTGCGGGGGTGTGTATGTGTGTGTATGTGTGTGGGGGTGTGTGTGTGGGAGTGTGTGGGGGTGTGAGGGGGTGTATGTGTGTAGGGGTGTGTGTGTGTGGGGGTGTGAGGGGGTATGTGTAGGGGTGTGTGTGTATGTGTGCGGGGGTGTGTATGTGTGTGTGGGGGGAGGAGGGTCGGGGCTGAAATTCACCTCCATCCAGGCAAACACTGAAAGCCGCAAAGATCTGACCCTGACACAGTGAGAACTACACCCCCCCCCCCCCCAGGGACAATGGAAACGAACACAGACAGACAATCACACACACACACACACACACACACACACAGACAGACACACACACACACAGACAGATAATCACACACACACACACACAGATAATCACACACACACACACAGAGACACACACACAGACAGACAGACAATCACACACACACACACAGACAGATAATCACACACACACACACAGAGACACACACACAGACAGACACACAGACAGATAATCACACACACACACAGAGACATACACACACACACAGACAGATAATCACACACAGACACACACAGAGACATACAGACACACACAGACAGATAATCACACACACACACAGACAGACAGACACAGACAATCTCACACACACACACACAGACAGACAGATACACAGACACACATACAGTCACACCCCCCCCCACACACACAGACAGACACACAGACTCATAGACAGAATCATATACACACACACAGATAGACACAGACAGACAGACAGACTCACGGACAGACAGACAGACACACACATGGCCCTTGTCCCTGGCATCACTACAATAAGAGCAGACTGATCACTGGCAGTGTCAACTGATCACAGCCTGTCCCCCCCCCCCCCCCCAACCCCCTCAGTTCAGACCTTTGGAAACTTCCAGATTTGAACTAACTGTGCTCTGAGCTGACCCCCCCCACCCCCTGACCCTAACCCTGTGAGAGAGAGAGAGGGGGTGGGGGGTGGGGGCTTGGCTCTGTGGGTGATGGTGTGTGTGAGATAGTGTGTGTGTGTGGGTGTGTAAGGGTGATGGTGTGTGTGAGGGTGTGTGTGACGGTCTCTGGCCTGCAGGATCTGGGGATGGAGGGGACCAGTTGGTGTGTGTGTGTGAGGGTGTGTGTGCGAGGGTGTGTGTGAGGGTGTGTGTGCGAGGGGGTGTGTGTGAGGGTGTGTGACGGTCTTTGGCCTCCAGGATCTGGGGATGGAGGGGACCAGTTGGGCACCAGAGACTCTGCACAAACACTCCCCATTCCTGAACCTGGTGGATCCCATCTCACACCATCTGCTCATCAGCCTCGCCAAAGACATCCAGTGTCCCAAGGTCAGTCACACACACACACACACACTGCCCCCCGTGCCCCCCGTGTGCGGGGGAGGGGATAAGGAAACTTGCCCAAGTCTTTGCCCTGACCTGCCTGGATTTGAAACACAGGTCTCACGCTCGTCAGGCGAGTGAGTGAGTGTCTCTAACCCACTATTTACACTGCGCATGAGGACAGAGATGAACCTGTGGGTCAGGGAGCAGGAGCCAGGGGTTGGGAGGCCCTGTATACAGTATCGCCCACAAATATATATATATATAATACATATAGTCACTTCACTTTACAGTATATTCTGTGAAGCGCTTTGAGATGTCGGTAAGATGTGAGAAGCCGCGATATCAAACGCCAGGATTATTATTTTGATTATTACTGTAACCTGGAATGTGTGTTGTTCAGGGAGCCAACAACAACAACTTGCATTTATACATCACCTTCACACACAGCAACAACAACATTACCCTTGTATGGACACAGCCTTTCATGTCAGGGGGTGGGGAGGTGGAGGGGAAGAGGGGGGGAGGAATTAGGAGTTGCCGATGGGTCCATCGAAGAGGAGGGTCTTGAGGCGAGACTTGAAGGAGGCCGGGGAGGGGAGGGAGGGGAGGGGGAGAGACTGCGGGATGGAGTTCCAGAGGTTGGGAGCAGAGTGGCTGAGCATTGGGACACAGACAGGGTTTCCCTGCGTCTCCCTGTTGAAGGTCACATCGCCCACAAATATACAGTCAATTCTACCCCCACTCCTGTCCCTCCCTGACTGTACAGCGCTTTGGGACGTCCTCTCGACGTGAAAGGCGCTGTATAAATGATTGGTTTGAGTGATTCCGTGTCTCACCGAACTCCCTGGTTCCAGGAGCTGGAGCCGCTCAAATCCTCCGAGAAGCTTTGCCGGCAACTCATCTACCACCTGACGCCGCACGCCACCTGGCACAGGAAGTGGCACAGGAAGTGGCACCGGAAGTCGCTGCACAGGAGGAAGGCGGAAGCCTGGTGAGTGTCCCATCAAAACCCACTGCCCCCGGAGCCAACGCACGGCGGGATAACCCTTGGAGGATGGGGAGGGAGGGAGGGAGGCGAGGGAGGAAGCGAGGGAGGGAGGGAGCGAGGGAGGAAGCAAGGGAGGGAGGGAAACTTCAGGACTTGCACACTAACAGGAAGGTGAAACACCTGAGTCAACAACAACATCAACAACAACAGAGTTACATTGAGAGATGCAATTGAGTTGGGTCCCATCTTAACCTTGGGTCACTTTGGTAACTCCCACATGTTTTCTGAGAATAACAGGCAGTGACATTGCCACAGTCCTGGGCACCGAGGCTCATCAAACGCAGCCTCTTATCCCAGAGTCAACAGTGGGTCTTGGGGAAGTCTGCGTTTGGGGCCTGGGCACTTGAAGCCCGTTGTCTCCTGGTAAGTTTCCCCTGAGATGCTCGCCCCCCTCCCCCCCCCCCTCCCTCACCCCCCTCACCATCAGCCACAACCACACTGTGCGGTGTCGGCTCGAGGCTGTGAGGGCCAGAGGCTCCGATCGCGAAAGTCCAACGGGCTGTTCCCATGGCAACAACACCAGCAATTCACACATCATTCCCGAGCCACGAAGACAAAGTCTCTCTGTTCGTTTAGTTTTCCTGCCATAACCCTGGCTCAGCCGGTCACTGCCACACTTTGTGAATTTGCATGAACTAACTCTCCACTGGTCACTGAGCACCTTGCCCTTGGAACGCCCCAATAATTGGGACTTTAGTGTCACACATTGCAGTGTTTGCTCCATGTCTTCCGCCTGTTATCCGAACCCTGGGAATAGATTAAAGGCCAGTCAGTGAGGCTCATCCCACCTCACTCACTGGCCGCAGTTCTCATCAGTGGAAGATATTTGCCATTTACAGTGTAGAGTAGGGGAGTCACACAGCCTCCCCCTCCCCCCCCCCCCCCCCCAGGTACTCTCTGCCCAGCTCCGCATCCTCAGATTCCCCCCCAGAGAATCACTGTTACACAGACTCACCAGCAGCTCAGCTCACCTCACCGTGTCTCGATCTGTTCCCTCTTTTCCCAGTTTGAAAACTACGCTGCAGAAGGCCCTGGTCAAGGACTCGCTGGACCTGTCGGGATTGTTACTGTCTCCCAGGGACCTTCACTGTGTGGCTTATTACCTGGAGCTGCACGGAGATGCGCTCGTTTCCATCGACCTGAGCTTCACTGAGCTGAGCGACGACGGCTTCCGCCTGCTGGTGCCCTTCCTGGCTTCTCTGCCCAAACTCACCAACCTGGCACTGAATGGGAACCGCCTGACCAGAGTCATCCTCAAGGACATGATGGAGACCATAAAGGAACTGGAGAAGTTTCCGTCCCTGACCTGGATTGACCTCGGCAACAACGCCGACATCTACTCTCTGCCTCAGCCCCTGCTGGTCGGGCTGAGGAGACGATGCAGTCTCC
Organism: Hydrolagus colliei; assembly: GCA_035084275.1. Lineage (NCBI taxonomy): Eukaryota > Metazoa > Chordata > Chondrichthyes > Chimaeriformes > Chimaeridae > Hydrolagus > Hydrolagus colliei. The sequence goes on along the minus strand of CM068761.1, from coordinate 258,663 downwards.
AGGGAGCCATGCCCACCATCCCCGAGACCACAGAGGCTCTGAGCTGTGACCCGGCCATGGAGGCCTCGCCCGAGCCAAAGGCACTGACCTTCTCACCAGGAAACTGAACGGTGACTGGCCAAAGGGTTGTAAACGAGAGGGTTTGAGCTTTGAGAACGTGGAAGGGTTTCCCCGAGGGAAGGTTCGGGCCGACTCCGGCCACAGCAAGTTGGGAAACACATTAGTTTGTCAAGTAGTCATTATCTGAGAGCCTGCCCATTAGTTAACACCGACAAGCCATCACACAGAGCAGCAAAGGCACTTACATTGTGAGAGACGCCGCAGTGGAGAGTGAGACCAGCCAGCATTGGGAGATAAGAGAAATCACTTTCCCATCATCAGGATATTTATACAAACATGTCCTCACGGAGAGCGAGACATGGTGACTAAGGGAACAAGGTCAGGGCTGTGGAACGGAAAGAAGTCGCACAAGAACGTTCACCCGAGGCCTGTCTCACCCTCTGTAGCTTTGTGCTTTGCTAATCTCTCCACAAACAATTAGACAATTGGCTCAGCCAACTGTGGAGCATGTGACTCGAGGAACTGCAGTGTCAGGACATGGAACCTTTGGCTTCACTGGAACTATTGAGGCTTCTCCAGAGAGCAGTGACCAGGTCATCATTGTCACCTTTCTCACGTCGAACCGCGGCTGCCTCTCTCCTTCACCTCCCGTCAACACACCACCTCCCCCAGCTCCACATCCCACCTCTCCTGTTCACTGTGTAAAATTAGATCATTTATCTTGAAATATACAAGTTTTTTTTAAATATAAGTACAGTATGTTTGATTTTACACCAGCCCAAATGTTTAAATTGTCTTCCTAAAGGGTTGGAACTGATTTTATTGAACCTTTTTCTTACAACGATGTGGTAATTGTGGTGTTTTATCAAAAGCAAGTGGCCGCCAACTGTTACTGACTGTCCCCACCCACGGGGAAGCCGTTGTTTATAAATGTCCGAGTGTGTTGGACGTGGTCACTGTGATGTCTATGTTTGTGGTTTTACTGATATCTGTCCTGCCCCCACCTTGCAAACAGCACACTCTAAATGTTATAGTATCACAAGAATTGTTGTTGTTGTCCCTATGTACTTCAATAAATAGTTTCAATATGATTATTTGCTGCTCAGTGGGTCTCTTTCACCCGAGGGATGAGTGTTGGGCAGAGCCAGACCCAAGTGTTTATGTTGTAAACCAGCCGATAACCCGCTGAAGGCTGTTCAGTCAGTTTCCTTACAAACACACAGACAGTAATCCTGCCTGAGTAACGTACAATCTAACCCAGAATCCACTGATCTGAAACGGGAGTCATGATATTGTGTCTCAAAAGAACATGACCCATTTAAATCCGCCGCCCAAGGTTTTGCAAGGAAGGTAACAAGTTGGGAGGCAGAATTCCCCAGGAAACTGAGACCCTGACCCACAGCGCATGTCCCCCACAGCTCAGCCTCAACGGTCACCGCGACAGCCCCACAGACTGGGCTCTGACCCACGTTCATCACATCAAACAGAATCCACTCACCCGCACTGACACTGGCTGCTTCTGTCACACGATGGTTCGGTGGGGGGGGTAACTGAATTTATAAAGTCCCACAAACTGATGAAACACCGGTGTCCCTCATCAAGCAGTTAGTTTACAAACCTGCCAATTAACTCAGAAGCTGCTCTAACCAGAGACCTTAACCCTCACACGTCAATCACTGTTATATAGCAATGGCACAGCAGCCAGTCAGTGAGCCCAGGCTGCCCCCTGCTGGTGGTGCCCGGCAGTCACACCAAGACAATCTTAATATGGAAACAAACAATGCCATGTTTCAGCATCTACTTGTTGTTTAAACATCAAATCTCTTCACACCGTCTGCTGTGAGATACTGGCTGACTACCGTAGTGCTGTATAATGATAGCTCAATAATAAACATGTTTATTTTGACGCAGCACCCAGGAAGCTATCTCAAGGTTTTTCACACGATAAGTATATAATGACTGTAGTTTGTCGGTGATGTACAGAAACATCTCGCAAAACAGCCATGAAGTGAATGATCAACGTTATTTACAGGATTGCTGGCGGACAAGGCAGCGGGATAAACTCTCTGAGCAGACAGGTTGGCAAACAATAAACCAGTATTCCATCGTCTTCTCTGTGCTCGGTGTTTTGAGATTTGGTGCTGGGTATCTGAAATGTACAGTCACTGCACCTCTTACATCAAGCCCAGTCACCGGTGAGCCGTGCGCTCTTCAGAGGCTTTTAAGGAGTATGTGCAATTATTTATATCAGGAATATATGCAATGATGGCTGAAACAAACACAACTTTCTACCAGATCAGACGGAAAACTTTTATGGAAAAAAAGGTTTATTGACAACATAAGTCTTCAAACACAATGGATGATGATCTGTTCGTCAGCATCATCAACAGAAATAACAAACAAGCGATAAGCCAATTCCTCCCGCAAAGTGTTCACCTTCTCTTCTGGAAAATATTACCTCGGCCCATTCCCCGACCCCTCCCTCGCGCAGCCACTGAAAGAGAAAGACAACAAACTCACTCGCAATGTTCTCAACGTACTGACCACAACTCTGGGGTAGAGACCGGTAATCCTATTCACAGCATCCAACATGACTTCTACTTCTACCACAACTCATCCTGCACAGACCCAGAGAGACAGACACCTCTCCCAAGAGATTAGTGACTGTGGAGAGACAGACATCTCTCCAAGAAAGTTCTCAGTAAGTGTCCTGTAGAATAATACTGCCACCACTTCCCTGAGGCCAACCTACAGTTTGTGACTGTGTGACTTCCATTCAGGAAAAGTCCCGTCATCCCATCACTCTCTAAACCAGTGGTTCCCAACCTCGGGTCCTGACCCAAAACAGGGTCACGGGGAGTCCTCAGTGGGGCCGTGAAGAATTTTCAATTGTTGTTTTTTTTAGTGCTTAAAAATGCCCGAGGTGACACCGCCAACCAATTTGTATGAAAGACCGTAACTGGCGAGTAGCACTGAGTCCACAAAAGAGAAGGAGATATCGTCTCAGTTGAGCTTCGCTTCAGAAGCGATGTCACCCCCTATGGGTCTGGAGGTCCTGTTGGTGACTAATTTGGGTCACAGTAAAAAAAAAGTTGGGAACCACTGCTCTAAACCCTATTGTCAAACCCAGTCTGTATAATACAATATAAAATGACATTTGAATAGCGTTGTGAGTCTGTAAAAGTCGCCTGATCAAAAGGACACTAATGACTGGAGTGGGGTGAGGTGGCGAGGAGATCAAGATTTTTTTAAATGAAGCAAAGCGGAGCACTCTTATACAATGAACATTACATTGTCACCTACAACTGTCTCTTGTGTTCACAGCAAAACTCCCATTAATTTATTACAGCATCTCATCTACCCACACCCTCGCTCTCACCCCCAATAAACCCTCCCCCCGGCCCCTCTGGGAGCTGACTTTTGTGAACAATTCCACAGGCACCGGCAGCTCTCTGACATCTGTGTCCTCGAGTAGGTCAGGGAGAGTCAACATTGCACGACGTGCGGGCAGTGTGGGTTGTCACACAGCAGTGACCATTGCAAACCCGAACCCCGGTTAATTTTATCCCCTTTCTCATCTGACGAGAGTAACCCCCAGATGCTGGTGAGGCCGGGATCAGCGCAGAACTGTAACATTCTGTTTGGGCAGCGCCGGACATTCCTACATCATTGTGGCCCGACATTAATATAAACACGAGTAAAACACAGTCATTCGCCGACAACACACAGTGAAAGCTGGAAACAAGTCTTTTAAAATGTGAGATGGATCAGCGAAATCCTCCCGACACTTACCCTGAGCTTTGAGGATGGCAGCTTTCCCTCTGCCCGCCCCCGTACCCTGGTTCTTGTTTTTCATACTCTTTAACATCGGGGCATTCTTCAGCATGTCCGGCAAAATCAGGAAGCGGATTTTACTGCCGCGGATGTACACCTGCTCCAGCTGCGCCACTCGACCGTCTCTGTACGTCACTGTGATGTTGGACATCTGCGGAGAGAGAATAAACCAGTTAGAGCCTCGACTCACCGTGCAGCTTCAGTCAGTAGCGCGGGAACCTTTCCCCCTCAACGCAGGGAGTTTGGGACATTTGTGTCCCTCTGACATTCCTCATGTACAACAACAACAACAACAGGCTCCGGGTCCACACTCCCCCCCACCCCACACACACTCCCCACATACACACTCCCCACACACACACACTCCCCACACACACTCCCCCCACACACACACACACTCCCCCCACACACACACACACTCCCCCCCCACACACACACACACCCCGCACACACACACACTCACCCCCACACACACTCCCCCCACACACACACTTCCCACACACCCCTCCCCCACCCCACACACACACTCGCCCCCACACACACACGCCTAATAATAATCCCTCAAACAAAAACCATAATAATAAAATTGGATCATTTCAACCCACGACTGTGTGTGCGCGCGTGGGGGGGACGGACGCTGCTGTGTGCAATCGGCTGCCGCGTCACTACACTTTACAGTATATTCCGTGAAGCGCTTTGAGACGCCGATGAAGTGCGAAAAGCCGCGATATCAAAATGCCAGGATTATTATTATTAGTATTATAATAATTATTCACAACAAAACGCCATTTGTTTGGCGCTGTCCGGGTCGGGAGGCCCCGAGACGCTGCTGTAACCCCCCCGAGAGGAGCCCCCCCCTCCATCCCTACCCCCTGGAGGAGTCCAGTCAGGTGCGGGCTGATATCCAGCCGTTACCCCGCTTCACTTTGAGGCGCGGGGCTGAGGCCTGGCGGGGAAGGCGGCTAATCTAGGCCCCGGGCTGGGCTGGGCCTGACCTGGCAGTTCATGTTGTCCTCGGCCTCGATCAGTTTCCCGCGGTACACTTCCCCCGTGTTGGTCTCGCAGGTGACGACGTGACCCTCGGCCTCGTGCAGCACTTTGATGGGGACTCCGATAGACATGGCGGCGGCGGCGCGTCTCCCTCCCGCGTCAGCTCAGGTCCTCCCGTGTCCCGGCACACACCGCGCCGCGCCGGGTCCTCCCGTGTCCCGGCACACACCGCGCCGCGCCGGGTCCTCCCGTGTCCCGGCACACACCGCGCCGCGCCAGGTCCTCCCGCGTCCCGGCACACACCGCGCCGCGCCAGGTCCTCCCGCGTCCCGGCACACATCGCGCGCGGCGATGGTGCTGACTGGTTAATGAGCGGCTGAGGGACCGGGAGCCGCCGATATGAAACCCAAACAGGCGACTGTCGTGACGGGTGAGTCCTGTCCCCACCCCCCCGGCCGGCCCCGGTGACAGTTACATTGACAGAGCCTCCCCCCCCCACCCCCTCCCCCCCCACACACACAGTTACATTGACAGCCCCCACACACACACACACACACAGTTACATTGACAGCCCCCCCCCCCCCACACACACACAGTTACATTGACAGCCCCCCACACACACACACAGTTACATTGATAGCCCCCCACACACACACACAGTTACATTGACAGCCCCCCCACACACACACAGTTACATTGACAGCCCCCCCCCACACACACAGTTACATTGACAGCCTCCCCCCCACACACACACAGTTACATTGACAGCCCCCCCCACACACACACAGTTACATTGACAGCCCCCCCACACACACACAGTTACATTGACAGCCCCCCCCCACACACATACACACACACACACACACACACACACACACACAGTTACCTTGACAGACCCCCCCACCCACACACACACACAGTTACCTTGACAGACCCCCCCCCACACACACACACACACAGACACAGTTACATTGCCAGCCCCCCCCCCCCCCCCCACACACACACACAGACACAGTTACATTGCCAGCCCCTCCCTGGCTGAGTGAGTTGTGGTCTGTGTGTGTGTAGATGAACTGGTGCAGCTGAATGTTCCTGTGATCCAGCAATCCTATCACTGGGACTGTGGCCTGGCCTGCTCCAGGATGGTGCTGCAGTGAGTATCACCCCAACACACACCTCACCCTAAACATTCACCCTAAACAAGCCGGCTTCAAAATACCCTTCAGGGCAAAATACACTGGTGTGGGTGGGGGTGGCGGGACATACACACACACACACAGTGATTAAGCTTCTCTCAGATCAGTTGTAAAGTCACTGTTCTGTGTGAACGGTCCCGGGGTTTGATCGACAGTCTTCGCTGAGTTTGCTCGGGAAGTTTATAAGTGAATTATTTCCCATTAAAATCCCCTTTTAATGGGAAACCTTTTCTTATGTTTTGCTCTTGTCCACCGTGAGATACCTCCACCCGGTGAGTGAGGAAGAGTTCCAGACGGTGTGCTGGAGGCTGAAGCTTAGTGAAAGTGTCTGGACGATAGACTTGGCTTACCTGATGCAGCAGTTTGGAGTCACGCATCGCTTCTGCACTCAGACCCTGGGGGTGGACAAGGGCTACCGATACCAGGTGAGACCCTCAATCCTGATTCACTGCTGGCTTTATATTCATTTAAAAATCATTCGTTTGTATCGTTGCTCAATAACAATCTGTTGAGCCTCTGGCTTCGCTGAGACACAGACACCCATTAATTTGCCCGGTATACCGTAATCACATCAGATAATAGTTTGCAGTCAATTCTACAGTATGTGATAGAAGGTGTGAATATTGATCCCTGAGTATCAGCTCTTCGCTGGGCTATGAGTGAACACTCTGTGAATCTCTGTCGTGTAATCCTCCCTTTAATTGTACTTGCTCAGAGAAGAAATGCTGTATTAACGCAAGCTGCCGCTGTTGATTAACTCAATAGTCATTGGAGTGATCTGCTTGTGACCCAATGTGTCTCTGCTTTCCTCAAGTCGTTTTATCGGAAACACTTTGACACGGAAGAGGAGCGGGTAAACCAGCTGTTTACTCAGTCAAGGCTAAACGACGTCCGGGTGGAAAAGAGGTACGGTGCGGGCCAATACCCCACACACAGAGCGAGCCCCCCGTGTGAATCACGAGTAATTCTGCAATGGAAGGTCTCGGGCCCCTATCGCTGCTCTTGCGATGGTCACATAACCCCCCAGGGCCCGACACTGACACTGACACACAGTTTGTGGGCTCGGGGGTGTGTGGAGAGTATGAGATCCACAGGGGGATGGGAGGGGAGGGGAGGGCGGGGGCTGGAGGAGGGTGAGGCAGTGCTGACCTGAGGTGACCTTGTCTCTCTCTCTCTCTCTCTTGTGTGTGTGTGTGTGTCCCTGTGTAGGTCTGTCAGTGTGCAGGAGATCCAGGAACACCTGGCTCAGGGACATGTGGTCATTGTGTTGGTGAACGCCGTGCTCCTGGTGTGTGACCTCTGCTCCACGCCCGTCAAATTCTGTTGTCTTCTCCCGATTGGACAGAAATGTTTTTGCAAAAACCCAGACTATCAGGGACACTTTATCGTCGTCTGTGGCTACAACGGGACATCAGGCTGCATCTTTTACAATAACCCGGCGTACGCTGACAGTAAGTGACACTCACTGCCACCCGAGCTAGCGAATATACAATTTTATCTCCTTCTTGAAAGCCTCTAGTGGCCAGCCTTCGTGTGTATATATATATATATATATATATACGTTCGCCATAAAAGTCAGTAAAATCTTACCGTAAATCCTGTAAAGTTGCCGGGAGTTATCCCCCCCCCGGATGTATTGACATGGCTGACTTTGGGAAGTAATTCCCCCCCCCGCCCCCGCCCTCCTGGTAAAGGGAAAACAACAAGAGCTAGACAATAATTGTGAAAAAGAAACTAAAAGCTGTTTCAGTGTCAGTGTGTGTGTGTGTGTGCAGTGACTCGAGTGTTGTTTCTGCTGACAGGAGTCTGCTCTACCAGCCTCAGTAACTTTGACGAGGCTCGCACAAGCTACGGCACAGACGAGGACATCCTGTTTGTCTACAAGGACAGTTGAGTGTAGTGACTGGCTCCAGACACACGCCGAGATTCTCCTCCGCCTCCATCGCCTGATTGGATGCACTAGTGGCCGAACTCGCTCTCACACAGAGGCTCCCGCTGAGAGGCTGTTCTCTGATCAGTGACGAGACTGTTTGTATTCGATCTTCAGGGCTGAAGGGTTGCCACTGAACAGTTTCTCGTGCCAACCTGGGGGGTGGGGGGGGGGGGAGCCAGCGAATTGGGTTTTCACTTGAATAGTATAGTTAGTGCCACATGCAAGTGCTAATGCACGTCTCAATAGCTGCTTTTTGATGTATTCAGGGATCCGTTTCTTTAGGAAATCATGTTATAGACAAACACAAATGCGCCCTGGCCTTGATTTGTATTCTCTCACCCCGCCACCCCCCCCCCCCCCGTGATCAGTTTTTTTTTCCACAGCCAATGTTTTATTTACACAGTGAATTAAACCTCTTGAAAGTGGCAGGAAAATAAGGAAAATATAATTTGTGCAATTCTGTTGACTTTCCTAAGTGCTGCTGGTATCTTGATTAGGGTGAATAAGCCGAGGGTTCGGCGAGTAAACGGTACTTTGGCAGTTCAGTAACGCAATTTTGTTCTTGGCATATAGTTCCACCAGAGTTCATTCAGGTGGTTTTGAATTGTCAACAGTGCTTCAGGTTGTGGCATAGGATCATACACACACACACAGCAGGAAAAGCTGCCGGCAAAGCTTTGGTGGAAAGTGGTCAGCCTCACAAGCAGATGGCACGTTGGGTTCCAGGACAGTCTGGTTGGGTTGGGTTGGGAGGGGAGGGATTTAGCCTGTCCAGGTACTAAGATAGTTTATGTTTTACTCTTAAGGCATTCACAATTGACCAGACGATATTGAGATGAAAACCCAAACCAATTTTCCTATCTAGTTGCGTTGCTGTTGGCTGCTTTAGGAGTAGAGAGAGAGGCTGTGAGCTCCCCCAGTCGCCAGAGAAAAGGCGTGTGCAGTTCTGTTGGCGGTGAGAAAGCAAAAACCTCCCTCAGTTTTGAGACTTTAACCCCGAGCAACCACATCATGTGTTCTCCAAACAAATCATGTTTCATTTTGATTATTGTGTTTTAAGAAGCTTTTCCTGTGTGTATTTTATAAATAGGATTGAACTGTTCTTTTCAACATTGGAATGTCTGATTTTTATATCAGTGCTTTAGTAAATGTGACTCGCTGAACGCTGGCTGCCTGAACGCTTTTTTTTCTTACTAGAAAATTAATTGTAATTCATGTGTAGCCAGACAGGGAGTGGACGGTGAAGTTACAGGGACGCATTGTTATGACGATAATTAAAACTGATGACAAAAGCCACAGCTGGAAACCGACCAAGAGATGTCTGGCAGATGGTACCAACCGATCCCTTCATTAACATGTCAGTGACAGTGGGGGACAATGGCGCCCAACGGCAAGAGTGAAAGCCGGCGGTGCTTCTGGCACCTTGGGGAGGCTCAGGTTACCGTGTGCTGAACAACAAAGAACCCAATTACATTTACACGTCGGGAGGACGTCCCAAGGCGCCGACAATGGATCCGGCACACACCAGCCACAAGCAATTCACCTGAAACTTGATATTCATAAGCAAAGAAATGTGTCTGGGCTCCAGCCTTCTGAATGGATTTGTCTCAGGAAGATGAATGGAGTGTGAAAGTGTTGCTATTTGTTCTGTTTGTTTGAGCCCCCCCCCGCACCCCTCCCCCCCACCGCAAATTCTCCCCCTACCCTCTCCCCCCCCCCCCCCCCACCTCCTCCCATCCCGCAAATTCTCCACCTCAGCTGTTTACAACAGATTTTCTCACCTGACATTAATGTTTGTGCCTCACGGAGGCGGTTTCGGAGGGAGGTGCAGTGATAATGCAGCTGTCTTCCCATTGAAAGTTCAGACAGTCGTGTGTGTGCCCATACAGAGAATAAAGGAAATTAATGTGTATAATAAGGAGAAAAGTTTTTTTTTTGGGAAAAGTTATTTATAACAAGGTTTTCCACCGAGTTGTTTGAACGGTTAATTGGCCAAACCAGAATTTACAGTGCAGCAGAAAGCCCCATCCAAACCCTGGTCTAAACCGAGTTAATAAATCTCAGCACTGGTGGAGTTAGCAGCTCAGAAGTATAGATAGATGTTGTTGGTCTGGGGAGAGGAAGGTGGGAGAGAGTTTGTTTGTCTGAGTTCACTCCTGCCCTGGTGTGTTTGAACTGCAGATAGAAATTGCCCAACATCTGATGTTGCTCACAGCTCTGCACTGTCTGACTGCACCACAGGAACCATGACATCTGCTGTAAGATTGCTAGGACCATTCTAACATCTGGCCAGCTTTTCCTTACAGCGCATCCATTAATTAAGGTGTGTGGGGCAATTAGACTCCAGACACCCAATTGAACCTGGTTTCTGGGCTGATTGCCTCTCAGACGTTGAGGCAGGAAAGGTCTCACCTTGTATTGTGACAAGTATACACGCCACATGTCCCCCTACCCTCAAAACCCCCCTTATAACCCACTTTTAACCGGCCGTTTGGTCTCTTCCCCCAGCTCAGGCTCCCGTCAGATCTGTGATGTTCTGCTGTGAGAGGCTGTGGTGTTTTCTATCACTGACCTGGAGTCAATTCCCTTGTATCTCCAACTCCGTTATTACAAGCAACAGATGGGAAGTCCAGTCTCCAGGTGCCTGTGAGCGCTGGACAAACTCATTTCAGCCCCAGCATTTACTGTCCTTAAATTAATGCTCGCTCCTGTTATTGACCTAACCTCCCTGACATCCTCCCTCCCCACTTTCTCCCCCAACCCCACCCCTCCATGACTGTTTGTGGGACGCTGCTGTGCGTGACATGGCTGCTGCGTTTCGCCCACAAATATACAGTCAATTCTCCTACTCTCCTTCGTCTCCGACCCCCCTCCCCCGCCCCTGTTCCTACCTGACTGTACAGCACCTTGGGACGTCCTCTCAACCTGAAAGCCGCTATTATATAAATGTAAGTTTTGATTGATTGATTGGCATTACATTGGGATGTCCAATCATTTACCCAATTATTAAAACTAAAACAAATCCTCCTTTGCCTGTGGAACCGTTCGGCTGATAGTCAACAGTGTAGACGCTGTGATCCAATGGTGGTGCTTTGAGGATCAAGAAATTATACAAACAGTCTGATATTTATAATATAATTATACAGAAACCCTGACTACCACACTGACACCTGACCTGACGCAGACTGGTGATGTAAACACCTGAGGCGCTCCTGCCATTTGGGATATTGTAATCTGGGTGTGCCAAACGTGCAAAGTGTTGCTTCAAGATAAAAGCATCGGCTGTGTTAATGAAGAAAGGCAAACTGACTATAAGCAAACTTTGTTTGTGTCCAGCCCAGCCACAAGGTTCTATACAAATGCAAGTAATTTGTTACGTTTGCTTCAGGTCAGCGCCTGGCAATCGCCTAAATCAGCACAGAACACGACGCCATCTGTGACCGGGTCTGTGCCGAGTGTGGTCCCAGTTAATCTCATTACACAATCAAGACGTCACTCGCAAAATTACATCAATGTGGAATAATCAGTTGCGTGGTAGGGAAGAGTAGCTCCGTGGAATCCCAACATCAGTATTTTTGATGATTTACGTATGTTGAGGGATAATTTAAAAAGTTTTTTCCGCGCTGTGACGTGTGGATGATGTAGATGCTGCACTAAAGGTCAGGACCATTCATCGTCAGGGGCTGAGACTAAAGCTGTTGGTGGGCAGGTTTGTGTCGCGATCAAAGTCCCAGAGAGAGAAGGTGTCAGAAAAGCAATCTGATTACATCCCTGATTTACAGTATAATTTGGATAAAGTATAAAGTTTACAACACAGCGGCAATCAAATCAAAGGTTGGGACTGGGATCCTGTGAGGACCACACTGACTGGGATCCTGTGACGGAGACTGTTTTAATCCTCTTGACGCACTGAATTGTTTCCTCAGCAAAGGCCCACAATCCGATAGTCCAGAGCACCAGCCAATTCGGATGAAAGACGCAGAGAAATCGTTGTAAACTCATCAGTACGTGAAAACATTTCAACCCCAAATTAGTGAAAGTGGTTGAGTTGATTTTAAAAAGATAAGCAATGGACAGTACTCCCAGAGTCATTGCGGGGAGACAGAGAGGCCAGGACTTTGCCGCGGAGTTAATGCCTTTACTCTTTGATAATGTTGCGCTCAAAGTCCGGCTGCCCGACCATGGCCAGTTCTTCAGCGTACATCTGGTATCTGCCTGTCATCTAGGAAACCAGGAAACACACACACGGGGGCATGAATCATCAGCTGGGGTCTCACAGACTCCATGTTAATTGGGCTAGTCAACATCACAGCCATGTTCTCCTGAATTACTGGTCTTACACCACAAATTACTGTTGTTGTACTACCCCCTTTCCTGTCTCTCCCGAGGTTTCGTGATGTATTCTGGAAACCTGAAGCTGTAAAACCAGACAGATTGTCTTTTTTAAGAAACGGGACAGTTCTGTGGGAGAATGGCAATCCTCAGCACATGACGCTTTTAACAAAGGAAAGCGGTGGGCAGCGCTCCCTCAATTAGATCTTCTGATTCAATCAGTTTCTTCCCATAGCTCGCTGGCCGTCCACCTAAGTGATACTTTACTTAAAACAAGACACGATGCTAATCAAATATTTAGTTTTAAAAGGTCGATGACAGTATCCAATCTAATAAACCTCAGAGGGGCTGGTCAACAAGGAAATCTGGGGCTAAACGATAGCTCTCTTAAAAACGGAATGATGTAGATGAAAGGATTAATGTACTTGGACATTTATATTTATTTAGGCTTACCTTAAAGGCCCATTTATCACTGATCTGTCTGCACAGATTAAGGTCCATTTCAGCAACGAGCAGACCGTCTCTGACACGGGACAGGCCTGGGGTACGGCTACCGTCAGGAGCAGCGATGTAACTCGAGCCATAGAAATAGCCCAAATCATGGTGAGCTTTAACACAAAGAAATAACACCAATACATTCTGTATTCCATAGATACAAAAACATTTCACAGGAACCTCAGCAACCCTCATGTTGTGCTATCTAGTTTAATCTCATTTCCCAGTTTTTTCCCTAATAAGAGTCACAGTTACTGTAAATCAGTAACATCACTGTTTGTTGGTAAGATTACCTTTGAATTACTACTTAATAACAATAGGTCAACTTTGTAATTCAGGCTCCACATAAAATAAATCAGACACCCACCTTTCTTACCATCGCCTGAAGTAAATTCATTCTGGAAATGTTCCTATATTATGAAATACAGAAAAATTAAGAAAAAGAAAATCAATATAATCCAAAGGTCAGAACAACAGTGGTCATTCCCCACACATGTACGAACGAGAACGTTACATTTCTATAGAGCCTTTCACTTCAGGAGAACGTCCCAGGGCACGAGACAGTGTTTGGGACCCAAGCTGGGGTCGGGATCAGACGGATGGCACAGTAGAACAGGAGGGTGATGGTGAAGTCGGGTATTGTTGGGGAGGTGAGGGAAGGCAGAGTGGGTCATGGCACGTTTGTGGGGGAGAAAAGACTGTTGACACCAAAGTTCCTGACTGGCTTAGTGAGGTGGAGGTTGATGCTGCCAGGGCCTGAGGTGAATTGAGTGTATATTTGTGAGTGAAATCCCAATCGCACACAGCAGTGTCCCACACAGTCATGGATTGAATGGCGAAAACATTTTTTTGAGGGATTACTACCCCAGGAAACCAATCCTCCAATCGACTAACAGCTAGATTCCTATTTATTGTAAGGTAAACAGAGCTGAGCGGAGCAATGAAACTCGCCCAACATTTCACCCCACCAGGAGCAGAGCACAGGCGAGTGTGTGAGGCGAGCGCTCTAACCACTGAGCTACAGGCCTGCAGGATTCTGTATGTATAAGAGAAGAAAAAATTTATACATTTCACGGCCTACATCAGTGTGGCACTAATGTCAGTGCGTGAAGTGAGGAGGTGAGACTCACCATTCCCACCCGGTTGATGGCACAGGTAAAGCAATGGTTGGCAATGGCCGCATTTCTTGCTTCAATACACCACATTGGTTCACTAGAAACAAACAACAGGTCAGCTGAAAGAAACCATGGGGTCAAGTGGAGAATTTATCTTAAATATCTTTACAAGCAGCTAGGGGTTAAAGGCACCTTCTACAGTTCCCTAAACAAATGTATATTTTATTGTATCTATTTTAATTGCTAAAAACTGAAAACTAATATCCTTTGATCCAGAGAAAGAAACTTGTAAAATAATCGGTGTTATATCCTACTATATCCGCTATCTACACAACGCATAGGTTTCCAATGCAGGTCCCTGGCTGGTTAATTGGATTTGTCGGTGTTAAAAAGAGCCTGTACAGGCACAAATGGTTGAAGGCCTCTTTCTAGGCTGTGTAAAATTATATGATGGTAGGATTCGACACTAACCTCCCACATTGAGCCACGATTTAAAATGAAGGACAAACAGTGAAATCCATTCCCGAACATCCAATCAAGTGTTTTATGATTGTGATTCAAATGAAACCTTTACAGCTATTGGGAGAATTGGAACTCTGGATTACACATCAGGCTGTCTCCCTGAAGCTCCGTATTCAATCGTGAATGGATTTTCAGGAAGAAAGACAACACGATCCCCTGTTCTACCTAATAATGGAAGTAGAATGAATCCATCAGTAGGATAGATGCAACTCGATTATGTTCATTATCTCGTAGCTAACACAATTCCATGTTCTGGCAAAAAAATTGACAAAATAAAACGATCTTTAAAATCAAATCTAAATGGTTATATTGTCATTTTACCTCAGGTCCCCCACAGTAGCTGAGGGATTAAAGATAATTTCAGCTCCATTAATGCTGAACATCAACCAGTTCAAAGGGTGGTGGCGACCATAGCAGATATTAACAGCAATCCGTCCAAACTGCGTTTGAAAAACTCTGTGTCCTGTTTGCCCCTCCATGTAATAAGTGGACTGTGAAAACAATATTTAAACTCCCCCATAAATCGAATGCAATAATTATTATTATTAATATTACAATGCTTCTCCAAATGATAAAATGTTTGGGCATGAACACTGCACAGATATCAGGGTTTCCTTTAGAGATGAACCTACATCAAGACATGCATGTCCCCGATTGCCCCAAATCGCGCTAGAGATTATAGCTCCGTAAATTTGAGCTCAGTCACAGCTGTTATATCAAGGAAATGTATCACACTTTATCAAGCGCTCTGCGACCACGCAGGAAGGCTGCTATAAGTTGTTGTTGTAAAGGAAATGTATCCCATTTAATTTGCTAAAGAAAATGTATCCCACTTACAAACAAAATGTGAATACTTTGCAAAGGAACATCTTTCAATCGTATCTGGGTAATTGTTAGCGTTGTGACGAATTAATCAGATAATCCAGATTTGTCATCTGTTCACTATACTTTGGGGTTCACCATAAACTGATTGCAAAAACAGCAATCTTTTATTGTGTCTTTATAATGGGATTTAATGGGATATAAACAAATTATAATGGGATATGACAAACCAAATAATATTTGGAGCCATCAATGTATTATTATACTTTGTCAAAACGGTCCTTTCAGAGCAGATATCAAGTGAAGTGGGTAGTAACGTCATTTATCCACCGCTGGAAGTTTTCAAGCTGATGGATCTCGTAAGATTTCAATGGTTTTAATGAATTTCTTCCCGTAAATCAAGATATCGTTTAACAGTTTCTAAAGGACAAGTTAGAAATGCAATTAACTACCGTATTTCAATTGCCGTTGAAAAATACAGTGGATATTATTGCTAACATAACCGTGACGCACAAGCAACCGTCCCAATAGCTAGCAATGGTGGTCACTTGCTCCTATTTGCAGCTGCCGTTTGTCTAAAGCAAAATCTACGTGTGGTCTCACTAGCCAGGCAGGAGCTATGCCATCACTAATTACAGACTCTAATCAGCAGGGTTATTTATTCTCCTGATGGCTTCCCAGCACCACAACCTATGATGGCCGCTCGGAAACAAATCCCAATGCAGTGAAGCTGTGTCTTTAGGAAACAACAACAACAACACCGAAATCACACTTTCACATCGGGAGGACGTCCTGAGGTACCGGGAAAGCACGACAAGGAACTGCAAGGATTAATATTATTATTGTCAACAGCCGAGACGCATGGATGGACAGGAACAGTTCTTAACTGTTGAACTCCCATTTCTTACCTCGTTAAAATCTCCAATCCTGGGGATGTGATTCTTCCTGGTCTTCCCAAGAATGTTCCCAGAGTTAGAAATGATCACCGCGGTATTCCACAGGGTCTCTCCGTGCACTTCATCTCGTTCCAAAATTGGTGACACCACCACCAGATTGTACTTCTTAGCGAGCTGGGGGGGGGGAGGGAGGGAGGGAGGGGCAGTGTGACAACAAAGCAACATGCAACTTGTTTATTTTCAAACTAAATCTTACAGTGACATGTTCTACACAAGAACACAGTGATATCCTCATGTTAATGAGTAAGGGAAGAAGCTGGTGGAATCGACAGTCCTCGAGATGATCTGGAGTGCGGTGGCTCCTGCGAATGTTCATGCTGGAAGCGATTGCTGAGACAGTTGTTGTTTGTCACTGTGATGGTTTCACCGTACTGGACACAACCAATATTTGTATCTACCGTATTATAAACACATTTATTTTTTAATCATTGGCATCGAAGATATTTCTCCGCAGAATAATAATAACCATGACAATAAATAATGATAAAGCCGCCCTCCCTTCTGGGGAGGAGAAGTTTTCAGGGCTGTGGGGAGAGGGCGGGGAGAATCAGAAAATAACTAATTTGCAAATATAAATAAACTTCTAATAATGAGTCTTGCAAAGTTCGAATGATTACTTAATATGTGTTCTTCTGATTGAATTTCTATTTGTAAGTTAAAGAATAGAACAAATAAAAAAATCTCACAACTCAACAGATTGCCCCCAAAAGGGAATTCTACGTAAAGTTTGAGAAGTTAAAATATATTTTTTCTCTTTTGATATGCAAAAAATGACAGTGGCAATATCAGGCTTGTATTTTATACAAAGAAGAAAATGTTTTCTATAATTTGGGGGATGGTCAGTAGTGCTTTTTAAGCTCACCTCTTGACAAAATTTAGTTGTAGGTCCATCCTCTGCCGATTCTGCAAATTCTGTCCACGGTAGCTTCTCTCTGGTACAAAATGCAAATGGCATAGCTGCAAATAAATTATATTTTGTTTGAGCAATCACCAATACTTGGTATGGAAGAAGTAAATGTTAACTCATGCAACACAGAAAACTGAACGCTGATTACCAAATACTGTACATAGAAGAAAAGTGCAACTTCTTAGTTACTGAAATATCCAGAAAATAAGAAGGTTGAACACTGAAAGTGATAATACTATCATGAAAAGCAAGAATTGTTCTCAATTAAAATGCCTCAATAAAAAATTACATTAAAACATTCTTCTATATAAACTTGAGGTAAGCACAGCCACGGAATCTCAAGTTAAAGGGGCTTTAAGTAGCCTTTTTTAATCAATACTTTGGTGCAAAAGGCTTCTTCATGAATCAACGGTTTATATTTTAATGTCAGGCTTGCAAAGTACTTTACAGGTTTGTAACCGTTGTTTTAGCCGAAGCAAGTTCATTAAGGATATCTGATATTCCAATCTTTGAATAAAGGATTATGTTTCCTAAAAAACCCAGTACTGTATATCGTGATATTTAGCTTGATACAGAGTTCTGTAAGGAGATCTCACATCTAATTGTACAAGTTTATTCCTTGTGTACATTTCTTGTACCTCTAATACTGGAATAATAATAACCCTTGCATTTGATATAGCGCTTTTCACGTGTTCTTGATGTCTCAAAGTGCTTCACATCAGATAGGATCAGATAGTGATTCTCACTTAACACTGTTTTGTTGAATTAAGTAATGTATTGCCGATGTCAATAATGTTGAAGCTCATAAAATCCATTTCAAGGCTAAAAACATTAATTGAAAGTGGCACTTGTATAATCCAAATGCTCTATAAAAGTATAAAATAAAAATATTAATCTTGTAGAACTTGACCTTGCCACAGGATGACGTCTTACACGTTGCAGATCCAAACACTGAAAAATATATTCTGCGTCAGAAACAATAATTTTCCTTTCCTGGGTTACAGTATGTATCAAGGACAAATAGTTAATGGTACATAAGGAAGGAACTCTGTTTTGTTAGCATGCATTTCTCTGCTGCCTGATGATAACTGAATTTAAACTGACATGATCTGATGAGGTTTTCATAAAGTAACAGCTTTATTTCAACTCCAAATTTTATTTATAAACATGCAGTGACAAAAATATGCCCACTAAATAAACGTTATCCATGGCTGAGAATATACAGGGACCCAGAGAGAGAAAGTCTCACTCGGAAAATAGATACAAGAGGGGCAGGAAAGCAACCCTAGTGACTTGGCACTGATTTTCTCCACCGTCCTGTGCAAACTTCCCACAATTTGAAATATTCCTTGATCGTTCACGGTTGGCAGAAAAATACAATTTAAAAAATATATAAAAATACTATTCAGTATAGACTCTATATCATTACATATGATCCTTCACCAAACTGTCTAACTGTGAGTGTATATGGCAGAAGGGGGAAGAGTGGAAACCACATTATGTTTCAGATGAATCTCTGTGGGTGCACAGAGACTTACTCCAGGCTTCCTGGAAACAGACAATGTTTACTCCACACATAGCGGCCACTTCCACAAGGTCTCCAATCCGTTTGTGCATGGCAGCAACCTGAGCATTTAAAAGAAGAAATGTTTTGTTTAAAAATCAGTTTACAAATAAAATAATTGCTACTAAAAATAGCTTCATCCCAAATCCCTGCATTGTGGATTTTGAAAATACTGAGTGAAAAAAACAGTAATTAATCTGCGAGTACAGGCAATCGTTCACATAGCGCACGCGGTCACTAGGAAAAAATACCCAATTTCTGAATCATCAACAGCTGATGCCATTTCCTTCACTCTATATCCACCCGTTCAATTTCAGCAGAAAATCAAAGATTAAGAGTTTAACCATGCGTCTCCCATACCTGATGAGCAACAGGTGCATTGGTAGGAAGAACAATCTTATTCTGAATAATTCCCACTCGCACAAGCCTGGGCTGACGCAGCTGCTCTGGGGCTGCCTCAAACCCTAAGCCTTTAAGTTCAAAATCGCTTTCAACGGCTGTTTCCAGGGCACACACAGGCAAATCCAACATTCTGTAAAAGTAAAGCAAACAGTTAAAAATCAAAAATAGAATTTTTAAAGAAAAAAAACAGGTGGATCAAAATGGATGGCTTCCAAATTAATCTATAATCTCCTCAAAAATTGAAGACAAGGTAGAGGAAGTTTGAATGAAGCTATATAATAGTAATATATAATAGAATTTTCTCTTTTGAAGTGCTCTGAGACGTTACCTGGCATGGAGAGCACTGTATAAATCCAAATTGTTGCTGTTGTAATCATTTGAATTATATTTTTGTTGGGAAGGGTTCTTACACTAATGATTCTTCAAATCAGCTATTGAAGTAAAAAAAATTCAGTAATCGCAAAGTGAAAATGATTGCTGAAAAGTAAAATGGATTGCGTTACTCTGTGTTCTAAAAAGCTACTATGCCATTTGTATTATTTTCTCCTATAAAAAAAGTTATGGTTTAAAGTAACATAACCTAAATCAAATAATTTTCTATTTTCTTTCTCTGTACCTAATTTCAGTACCACAAACTCAATATTATTTTCTAACTTTGTTGTACAAAGTACAGAAGGCCTGGATATTATTTTATTGAAGTTTGATGTAATATTTATTGATAAAATGCAATGGTATACACAGTGAGATATTGTGAGCGCAGGTCTTTCCTGCAAAGTTTGCAGAAATCCAAGATCTAAAATTAACTTTGAACAACACTGCTCGCTCCATCTTACACTGGTGAATGTCCAAGTCAATCCACAAGGGAACAATTGGCCACATTTTGTACTTATGACTCAGGGCATTATTTTCTGCATGTAAACAGGCTGAAACAGATTACAAATGTCCACATTCCCACACAAACACAACCTCTGGTATTTAACAGCTTCATTTCAGAATGTGTTTTGCAGCCTTTTCGTGATTAATTCAGAACATGCTTGTTAGCCTTTTTACCACTCAAGGTTGTTCTCAACACTGCCCACTGCTTCAAAACAGGAAAGTAGTAGTTGAATGTAGTACAGGGAAACCCAATTGTAGCCACGCTTGATAGAGTTGGCTCATTTATCGTGGTTAGAGCACTCGCCTTACAAGCGTGTGACCTGTGTTTGAATCCAGGCAGGTCAAGGCAAAACCTTGAGCAAGTTTGCTTACTCCACATGCCTGATAATAATTCCTCCAAAAATAAACACAGTAATAAAATTGAGTCATTTTCAACCCACGACTGTTTGTGTGCAATTGGCTGCCGTGTTTCGCCCACAAATATACAGTCAATTCACTTTACAGTATATTTTGTGAAGCGTTTTGAGACGTCTAGAAGACGTGAAGAGCTATATCAGATACAAAGATTATTATTATTACAAATTGTCTACTGTGTTTGCCAACAAAATGCACAGTCACTACATTTAGCAATTCCTGTGAATAGCAGTAATTCCTACTAAAGTAAAGTGCTTTGAGAAATCTCATCAACATGAGACACTACTTTATTTCAAAAGCAATAACTTCTATTGTCCACAACCTAGACAGAGCTTCGCTAACCCAATTATTTCCAATTAAGCGCTGCTGTTTTCCTAGTTTAATTTCTTTAGGAATGTTTGAATTTATTCTTATCTTTTCTCCAGTTATTCAGTAGGAATTTACTTACCCCCCCTGCCCAAACCCACCGTTAATAATTAAGCCAGCGCTTAGGTATTAACAGAATATACTGTAAAGTGAATTGACTGATTTTAACTTGTTTTAGCGCCTTGGGACGTCCTCCCGACGTGAAAGGCGCTATATAAATGTAAATTGTTGTTGTTGTTGTTGTTTTGACCAGGTATTTACAGTGAAACAAGAGAACGCAGGGTTTGGAGTTGGAACAAATTAGTTTTAATTCACCCAAGAGTGGGTGGGGGTGGGGGTGGGGTGGTGATTAACGACTGGGACAGGGTGTTAAGGAAAGTGTCTGAAGCCAAGACACTGGACTCATTTACAAACGCCTGGAAAATTCTGAGGGGAAAGAGGGAAGTACAACAACAACAACTTGATTTATATAGCGCCTTCCCTCCCTCGCTCGCTCCACCCCGGACGGCGTCTCAGAGCGCTTCCCAACAACTGACCCCGGGACCGAGCCAGGGGCAGGAAGGAAGGTGACCCTAGTGTGTGGGGGTACTGGAAGGCATGAGCTGAGACTGTGATCATGGGGGGAAATCAGAGCAGGTCATAGGAACCCCTCTCTCTCTCTGTCAGCTGCTTCATGGCTTGCCCAGCCAGGGAGCGCACGGCATTGTGGGGGCTGTAGTCCCCAGGCAACTACATCCCCCACAATCCCCCCCGCCCCGCGCGTGCCCCGCTCACCTGGTCTCTGTGCCGTACAGGAGCCTCCGGACCTCCCGCAGCTCCTCCGGCGGCACGTGCCTCTCCAAACACGCTTCCAGGGACTCCAGCCGGCTGCTCTCCTCCATTGTACCGAGTGTGTGTCAGTGTGAGAGAGAGTGTCTGTGTGTGAGTGTGTGTACGTGTGTCAGTGTGAGAGTGTGTGTGTGAGAGTGAGTGACGCGGGCTGTGGCTGGCGCTGATTGGCTGCCCGCCGTTCCCGCCCTCCGCGGCACGTGCCTCAAAACTTCGTTTGTTTTTCAAAACTGGCCACGTGACACAGGGAGAGCCCACTGACCCCCCCCAACCCCCCCATTGACCCCCCCTCACTGACTCCCCCAATCCCCCCCACTGACACCCCAACTCCCCTCACCAACACCCACAAGCCCTCCTCACCGACACCCCCAAACTCCCCTCACCCCCAAACTCTCCACACAGACACCCCCCCAAAGTCCCCCCCCCTCTCTCTTGACTCCGCTTTTCCACATGTCAGCTCTCACTGACACAGGGAGACAGACGCCCAGCTCTCGGGGAGTCACAGTGAAGTGACTGTCTCTCTCGGGATGGACAGTCTGCACACAGCGAGCCGTGGGTATGAATCAAACCTCTCGTTGTAGAGTTGATGCGTTGAGCTGCGGATAATGACAAGGAAACATGTTGACTGGCCCCCTCTAGCGGCTGCTGTATTAAATAGCCACCAGTAAGGTTAACCTACTGCGTAGCCCCAGTGGCCTAATGGATAAGGCACTGGCCTCCTAAGCCAGGGATTGTGGGTTCGAGTCCCATCTGGGGTGAGTGTCTTTTGTCTGATGGTTAAATTCCAATACAATTTAATTTCGTTTAAAATTCTTTGCACAAACTGTTTTAAGATTATGTATATTATGCAGACTTGAAGCGTAATCACTTACATTAAACACAAAGGCTTATTTTAAAATAAAACGTTCAGCAAAATATGCCCAAAGGGTGGAAAGTAAGCTTATGACTGTAAATGCTGTTTATAATCCTGTTCAAATATTGTATATTTAACCCCCTTGTTCTGGATTCCCCTACCAGAGGAAATGGTTTATCTGCAGCAACCCTATCAAATTTCTTTATTATTTCAACCTCAATCAGATCATCCCTCAGCCTTCTGAACTCAAGGGAATGGAGACCAGGTTCATGCAACCTGCCTTCACAATTTAATCCTTTTGGCCCTGGTATCCTTACATCCCTTAACATTTAATAAATAACCACCAATACCTTTTAGGAGAATCGGGGTAGGGGTAAGGGAATGTAGAAGAGATACCACTTTAAAAATAAATTTATCTGCTAAAATTGGAAAACAGATTTGTCTGGAACAAAAATGGTTTGGGGCTGACCCTTCATCAGAATTGTGGTGTAATGGTGGAGAATGTTTTGATTTGTTTAATAAACCGCGCAGTGTTTATTCTATAGGTGAATGCAACAGCCAGTTTTGCTCTCGGCAATGTCCCAGAAACAGCCACGAAGTGAATGACCAATTTTTATCTGTGAGATTGTTGGCCAGGACGCCAGAAGAAATCCTCTTGTTAGCGAAACTACTGATAACAACAACAACTAATATTTACATAGTGCCCTCCAGGCCGGTGGGTACCTCAGAGTGCTTGAAGAGGAAAAAATAATTAAACTATGAATGTGGTGTTCCCATCGTGTTTCCAGGAAAGCCAACTAAATTTCAGCAAACTGTAATTGTCATTTCCGAGGTGGTTTCCAAAAAGGCAATATGGATTCCCGGGGAGGTAACGGAATTTTAACAGATGCTCATTCAGCAAGCTGTGATTGTTCATAATTCCTACAGACGTATCTTGGAATTCCGAATATTAATAATTGGAATTTCTTCACATGTCTTTGTGCCATTAGAAACCTTGCTTGCATTCTTTTCACAGATTTTGATTTATTTGATTGAGGGAACAAATGTAGCAGGCCGTGAGGTACATCAATGGAATACATTTTTTGCTTTCCCCAAATGGCCACTTCAGGAGCTGGAGTATCAGTATCAGTTCCATATTGAATGTACTACCGTAATCAAGTTGATAATGTCACTCCACACTATGGCAGCTGTCACATCCGAAGTGGTTTCCCAAAAGTCAGTATGGATTCTGGGGAGGTAATGGAATTTTAACAGATGCTCATTCAGAAAGAGTGCTGGACAAGGAATAATATAGCCCACAAGGGGATCAAAATGTAAATCTCGAGTTCACAAGTGAACAAAAACCCCTTTTATTCATGAGAAGGCTCCCCACTTGTTGAATTAAAGAAATGAACAGCTGTAGCTGTATGTGGATGACTAAGATACGAATGCCAGCTGGTGTTTCCTAAAACAGACAAATATGCCATCAGTATAAGGAAGCGGTAACTGACAGCAGCACTGTTTCCTCTGTGTTTTACGTGTAGAGATTTTACGAGTCATAAAAACACCAGAGGCCCCACGAGCATCAGGAAATCTCAGCAACAAGCATAACTTGAAAATGGAATCCATAAATCTGACACATAATTGGAAGGTACTTCTGTCTCATAATATGGTGGGTGGGGAGGGTGGGGGTGATCAGACACTTTGATGAGATGAGCTTAAGTGTCTCACATCTTAGCCATGAAAATTTGTTACAGGAATATTGGTAATGTTGGTAATGGACATTCTGCCAACGTGAAAGGTGTCTATAAATGTAATTTTGTTTTGGTAATTAAACAGTGAACAATGGTAAGAGTTATAGTACAGTACTACAGTTATACTATAGTTGTACTGTACTACATTTATAAGATGAAAAATTGGAAGTGTCACTGGAACAGGAAAGGGAATTGAGCAGAGGATTTAAAAATTCTGAAGTGTTTGGAGAGGATAATTAGCTAAATACTATTCCCACTGGTTGGAGTCTACTTTTCATCTGACTTTCCTTTATCTGGTCTGGATGATACCAGGTGCCCGAAATGGGGAAATGTTCCAATCCAGAGCAACAACAGCCCCAATTTTATGAGCACAAAATGTACCAAAGAAGTTTCTAGGAACTGACCATTATCACCAATAACAATCCTCTCAGGTTCCAATATGTCTATCCAACGCCACATCACTGTTCAACCTCGGCTACATTCCTCCCTTGGAAGACATGCCCTTCGATAACAACCACAACAAAATTTTGACCCTCAACAATCCTTTCTACTCCACATCCATGCCATCATGGATGATTGAATGATTCATTTCATTTGTAATGTGGAAACATATCTCAGCTGAATCCATGTTGGTTTAATGCTCAGTCATATTTCAATACTATATGCTAAGCACCGAATTTGATCTCCAATATTCCTAGACTCCCTTAAAATGACCAGTATTGATACACAAAACTCCGCCTTTGTCTCTCAGACTCTAAGGTACCATTGATCCATAAAATGCTGATTTTCATGAATTAAAAGCAAAAGAACAGATATAAAAAGGAATACTGTAGTTACAACTTTTGCACATAAGCATGCTTAACAGTATAGGGAGAAGGGCATTAGTACACCAGTAAATCCAACCTATTGCACTATTGCACTTGGGAACATGGTTACTACCAAGATGACCAGGAATGTACAGATAGAAACAGGCCACTTGGCCCAACCCGTCTGTGCTGGTGCTCGTACTCCAGACAAATCTAGTTATAATCGTTTGGAACATTTACATTAATGAAAGGAATTGGTAAGAAACGTAGTAGATAACTCATTTTACGATTAATTAGTTTAGGGATCCAAAACAGGGTACAATCTTAAAATTGGATTTGATCCAATTAGAATTGACATCAGAATAGAATTAGAGTAAATGAGGAGGCAAGGAGTCTCTTTCTCCAGAAAACGCTCGAAAACAACAACCAAACAAAGAATTTTGCTAAACACAAAACACTACAGATGCTGGGAATCGGAAACAAAAACAGAAGTTGGTGGGGAAACTCAGCAGGTCAGGCAGCATCCATGGAGAAAGGAAAAAGAGTCAACGTTTCGGGTCTACAACCCTTCGTCAGGACTGATTTTACTTACTGGCCCACCTGGGACTCAGATAGGACATGACCTAAATGTTAACAAAATAGTCAAGATACAATTCTGAGTTCTTCTTATCCTGAGGCTCACTTAATGTTTATGCTGCCCATATTTAAATCTGCAATGTTTGTAATATCTTATTATATAATATAATATCTTATTCATAGAGCCCAATAAGTGTTAACAACTGGACAAATTAATGATATTTAATACTGAAAAATAGTGTATACTGGTGTCGTGCTACAAATAGCAGTTCTCATTAATGCATGTGATTGATGATTTTAGTGGAAAGGTAAAACAGGCTGCATCCCTGTTGTTTTGTAAAACATACATTTCCTTCTGCAGTGATTACAGGTTCCCATCAGTGCACAGTTCACAGCAGCAATAAATTGCACTTGAATAGGGCCTTTCATGTGGGATGACATCCAAAGGAGCTGAAGGGACCCAATCCAATAGGAGAATTTCCTGCTGCAAAGTTTTATTGCTACTGATGCTGTGTATCAACAACAACAACAAATTACACTTATAAAGCGCCTTTCACGTCGGGAGGACGTCCCAAGGCGCTGCACAGGAGGCGTGTGACCCGAGCTGGGAGTGGAGTGTTTGGGAAGGGGTGAGACACGAAGGGGAGGTTGAAAAATTTGGGGGGGAACAAAAGGCACGGTCGAAGAGGAAAGTCTTCAAACCGGCCTTGAAAGAGGAAAGGGAAGAAACGAGACAGAGGGATTGGGGGATGGTATTCCATAGGGTGGGAGCGGAGAAACTGAAGGCCCGGCCTCCGATGGTGGGGCGGTTCGGGCAGGGGGCTTGGAACAGGCCAAGTCCTGTTGAATGGAGGGTCCGGGTGGGCTTGTAGGGGGAAAGTAGATCGATTAAATCACTCCATTTCTACATTGTACAGTAATTATGAAAACGTTGAATCTTATTGGAAGGTAATGGTTGAACATGTTGGAGTCAATTTTGTATATTTCCTGAAGGATTTCTTTTATTTAAAAAATACAGAGTGCCGAGACTGGCTTGTGATGTACTTCCATGACTAAAAGAAATTGAGAGTAATTTGGTTACGTCAGGCTCACCTTTTAAATATAGATTGCAGAAGGGAAAATGAGGGGTGGGGGGGGGGGGTTCCATAGTTTTAGGTCCCATGAAACAATGAGGTACCAGTGAACAAAAGTTTGCTTTTAATACAGCGAAGGAGATAAACAATAAACCTTGCATTTGACTCAGCGCTTTTCATGTCAGGATGTCTCAACCAGCCTCACAGGATTCACTGTAATGTGCAGTGCAGTTCTCTGTTGCCGAATGCGGTCCATTGCGAACGTTGTAAGCAAAGCTCCACATCTTCCACTCTAATTTTTTTCTTGACCAAAATGGTCGCGATCTTTCTATTTCCTGTCTGTTGCCCCCTGTGTCCTTCAGTTCTCTTGATGATTGCAGACTTGTGGAATTCTACTAAACATTTAGGGAACATTCACAAAACCCATCGGGAATATCAGATTCGACAATTATTTATCTTGTTTTCATGGGTACGAATCTTAAAGGAAAAATCCTTTAGCTCCAATAAAGTCCTTGGAAGCTGTTTTATGATCATTTGAACAAGAGCCTAGAAGACTTTACTGTTCAATGACCTTAAAATGTATTTATTTTTCTATGATGCTTTCTGGCACATATTAATACTGGTTCAAAGTTCACACTGATATTTTAGCTGCAGCAATGGAACATTGGACACGACAAACCAGTTCACATACCAATCTCCACTTGTGTGGTCAAAAAATAATGCATGTCATTTTTATAACATATACCATAAGGAAGCAGAGACGGTTACTGATTGGTATGGGACTGGAAGGAATAATTTTCAAAATACATTTGTCTAAGAGATTTTGATAATTTTGATAATGAAATGTCTGTTTTTATAATACAGTATTATACAGTATTATAATAAATAATAATTATTATTATTTAATATAATAATCCTTGCATTTGAGGTAGAGCCTTATCACACAACATCAAGATGTCTCAAAGCATTCACGGGATATGCTGTAAAATTGATTGACCATGCATTTGTGGGTGAATTACACACAGAAATGCCCCACAAACAACAATGGAGTGAGTGACAAATTTTATTTGGTGGATTGTTGGCCAGAACACTGGGAGAAACTCCCTTCTCTTGTTGAATAGTGCCATGGGATCTTTAAACATCTACCTGAACAGGAAGTCGGGATCTCAATTTAATTTCCGAACTGACAATTATTAACAACTGACAATTATTATTGACAGTAATAACAGAATTTTAGTGTTCATTATTCTATCACTGTTTCCAAATACTGTAAATAGTTCTGCTCCCTTAGTGACCATGTGCACCTGGTCACATTTCAATCTGAAAACATCATAACTTTGTGAATAAGGTTTGAAAGCCTTTGGCGAAGAGACAGTATATTATTCTCTATTATTAATAATTCAATTACATTTTAAAATCCAAAAAAAAGAAATGGAATTGGAGATGTGGATGAACATCCTTATTAGAAATGGTCTCCTGAAGGCAATCTCTTTGCCCGTACTTATTGTACAGTAAATTAAACTAGCTATAACATTAAGTAACATAAAAACTTTATGAAATGTTAATATTAACTTCAACAGCTTTTTGCTTGTCTATTAATGTTGACCAAACTATTTAGTTTAACAGAGTGATGTGATACCACATGGAAACCATACCTCACCTGGACAGTCTCATTGCTCTATATGCCTTGTCTTGTTCGTGGAATGTCCAGCTATACAATCTTACCAGAAGTAGGTACCAGTCAGCCATGAATCTCTCTCAACTTAAGACATTTTACAACAACAACAAAATTCCATTTGTATAGTGCTTTCCGCATTGGGTGGGGAGGGGAGTGGGGGTGAAAGTCCCAAGGCTCTGGACAGTCAATGCTTCAAAGAAGAGGCAAATATAAGAAATAGTTATTATACAGTACTGTCTAATTGAGATGAGGTTTAATTGCCAGTGATAGCAACAAGGGAATTAAGAGGTAGCTCATTCCAGTGAAATTCACCACATACATACTTATTTCAGGATACATAAAACACGTCAAGATGTTCAAAATTGCATTACCTCTAGCATTAATAGAATTATTGGCCTTGTCTTTTTTTTCTGGATCCCAGTGTCCAGCTGGTTGACCAGCCCAGCTCATATCCCGACATTTTCCCTCACAAACTCTTACAAACACATCCATTTTGGAGGAAGAAAAGAGAAGCACAGAGCTCAGCAAAATCATATTTATTTCTTGTGAGTGCACTTAGAACGACCCAAAATACTTTTATGTACAGACAAGAACTCTCTCACTTTTTTGTTAACAAAAAAGGTATTAAATAGAAATGGATCCCATATAGTCAATATCTACAATATTCATCTAACATTTTCTACACAGTTACGTCTCCATATCTTTTTTTATAACTCTTTCAACAGTTAATACATTCAGGATAAAAAATATCAAGATATCAACATTTTTGTCACAATAAATACATTTCTATGATTTTTAGGGGGGAATTTAATCACAAACTCCAGTGTCTAATTTAGCAAATCTTAAGCATTTAAAGTCAGGAGTAAGTTGCTATTCTTATTCTTTATTTCATGTGGTCAATTATAGGTTAAATTATATATGTTATTGGTGGGACCAAGTCAACACAATCACCGATGCTCTCCTCTCCGGTACTGTGTTGTGCACATGTAGCTGCTAACTTTACGATCCAGGAGTTCAGATAAATTAGAGATGCTAAATAAAATTATTGTGGGTGAAAACGTTTTTGTGGAGTCCTGCAGCTCAGTGGTTAGAGCACTCGCCTTACAAGCGAGAGACCTGGGTTCAATTCCAGACAAGGCGAAACCTTGGCAAGTTTCCTTACTCCACACGCCTGATAATAATCCCTTGAAATGAAAAACAATAACAAATTGGTCTTTTCAATCCATGACTGTTTGTGGGACACTGCTGTGCACAATTTCATCCATATATATAGTCAATTAACTTTACAGTATATTCTGTGAAGCGCTTTGAGACGTCTACATAAAAGACGTGAAAAGTGCTACATCAAATGCAAGGATCATTATTATTATTTGATGGCACTGTTGAAATGATTTTGACATCTATGATTAGGGCGGAAAACTGATCTTTGCCAATGATTCCGTGTCCAAGTATAAACAGTAAGGAATTAATATATTGGGTATAAGCGGAGTACTTCCCGAGTACAGAAGAATTCCACGTTTGTCAAAAAAAATTAAAACCCCTGTAATTCTGTATTTTTGAAATAGCACTATGACAGGTCAAGCTACCTCAGCTAAGGTGATCCCAATGGCTCATTCATTCACTGCCCACTGTGACACTGCGTGAGGAAAACAAGAAGGTCATTTAGATGTTGAGCCTATTCTGACAACATTTTGAAAAGTCTCACTTGGGATATTCAGTCTGCTGAGTTAGCTTTTCGAGCTGGAGAGATGATGAGTGCTACAATTAGTCTACCTCTCCAAGTTAGGGTGGGCTTTACCATCCATGATTGCTCTCCAGTGATCTTTGGTCAAAGGTACATGTATGGATGTTGGGTATGGATTGCTTGTGATGCTCCATTTGGCTGAACAGTTTGCAGACGCTCACACTAGGATTAAGCATGAAGAATCTGTTCTCGGATTTTCACAATTTAGAACAAAAAGAACCTTCTGAATTGGAATGTTTACAGCTATGTTATAGAAGATTAGGTTTCCATCTGTATAACCTTTCAATGCTTAAGTGCAGCTGAATTCTGAAGTTACAAGAGGCAAGGAGGTAAATATGTTCAGTCCACATCTATCCGTATCATCATCAACACATGTGGGAAGACAAGGGATTCACAGCATATTATCGTGAAATGGAGGTGACAGGAGAATGTGGCAAACCATTTGCACCAACAATGTCCCACAAACAGCCAGGAAGTGAATGACCAATTTTTTTTGAGTTGGAATGCTGGCTAAGACACTGGGAGAACTGCTCTATTCGAATGGTTCCATGGGATTTTTAGTGGCCTCTCCTGAACAGACAGACATTGGTTTGACATTTCATCCAAAGGACAGCACCTTTGACAATGCAAAACCCACCCCCAGCAGTGCATTGGAGCGTCACCCTAGACTGTGTGAGTTCACGTCCCGATGTGGGGCTCAAACCCACAACTTTGTGACTCAGCAGCGAGAATGCTGTGTGAGAATGATATTGTCAGCTTGATCTACCTAGACTTTCAACATTTGGCTCTCATGCCAAGACACTAAGTTTGGGGAAATGGCAGAGGAACTGCAATAGTCTTTCCTGGTCCTGTTGATTTACATGTTCCTAAAATGTAAGCTTGAGAGCCTGACTATTTCTGTAGATTTGACCGAGGATGGAAGCACTCAAATGAAACTCAGAAACTTCCCAGGAGACAAAGGTTTTACTCGTGAGCTGCCATTACTTCTATGACATTTTTTACCTCAATCTGACCCTAAACTCCTTGTTCCCTGGGAATTGGGTCTCCTCACTCAGTGTTGTTGCACCATGGAATGATACACATACTTTTTTCTCCTGCCACCATGACAACAAAGGTCACAAACTCTTTGTTGGAGCCAAGTTTAGATGAAACTCAGGAGATCTCGGTGAGAGCCACACAGGAAGTCTTCTCTAAAAAGGTTGAATTGAGATGGACTTCACAGTAATCCCCGCTCTCAGGACACTCCAACCGGTCACTGTTTGGTTCAGAAATAGACTTCCCTTGGCTTCCTTTGTCATTTCCATTTTGCTGGCAATCCACTGTATGTCCATTCTGGCAAATTTCTTTATTTTTGTTGTCTTCTACTGTATCGTCTTTCTCAATGGCACAAGCAGCGATATTTAAGACATATCCGTTGACATGAACGTTTATACTTTCCTGATTAGCATGAACGGAGCTCCTCATGCTCTGATTTTGGAACGAATGTTCTGCCTTCCTCAGGAAGTACCTCTTTATAATCTTCCGGAAGGTGGAGCGGAACTCCCTGATCCTGTACGCATAAATAAAAGGATTCACCACCGAGTTAGCATGTGACAGGATGATGGCGATGTACATCATCCATGGGCGAGGTGGACTGCAGCCTGGACAGAAGAGGTTGACACCATTTATAATGTGCAATGGAAGCCAGCACACAGCAAAGAGGCCCACGATGATAGATAAGGACTTTGCTGCATGGAACTCTTTCTGAAGAGTCGACTGTGTCTTCTCAGTGTGCATTATTTTCATTTCCATTTGCATGAGTTGATGACGGGCTGCCATGAAAATCTTCAGGTAAATCCCAAACATTATCAGTAAAGGCATTAGCACACAGGCAAAAAAATTATAATAGACCATGTAATCCATGGTGACTACTTCTTCAAATAGGCATGGGATCATGCCATGCCTGCAGTTAATTGTACCATTCATTTGATTGTCTTCAGTGTTCTTTGATTTGTTCCAGCCCAACATTGGGGTCAAGCCAATGATAAAAGACAAAACCCAGCAAATGGCAATGATTCCCTTTGCACGTTGACCTGTCACCAAACCATTGTACCTGCAATACAAAATAAAGTTTATTTGAATATATTCCTTCGCTCATAATTATGTCTGAAAAAAGCTGAATTGTGCTGCTCGCCTTATTTATATATTGGAATGATTTATAATTTCTCTAGTAAGTAGAACAATGGAGCAGGCAACGGGATTTTCAAAGTTACTGAATGCAGGAGCTGAAGAGAGAGTGTAATTCACCACCGCTCCTGGCATGCAGCCAGATATTAATAGTATTAAAAAGCTGTAGGTTTTGTCTACACTTGGGTGGTACTATTCACTGACAAAAGTGGAATCTTACATCGCAACCAATTTAGTCTGAGAATTTGGGTGTGTTGTGTGGCCACTGCGTGAGGGAGATAGATAAATATTTAGTGGGTAGAGCTGTCAAGAGATATGATTAAATGGCAGGAAATGCTGTAAATGTGCAGATTGAGCATGATGTGAAAGGCTTGAGGGCTGAATAGTCTACCTTCTATCTTCTAATGTTCTTTATAATATTTCCTGCTTACATACTACGATAAAAAAAGTCATTTCTGAACTAAAAACGACACTTCACAAACTTTTTAACCATGATAATTACAGAAGGAATTGGTCACATATTCCAAGTGCTAGTTAGTGAAAAGACACTGTCTATGTCCTGCTACAGAAAGCAACACAGATTATGATCAGGATGGTGACAGTTGCAACAAGTGTGTTTCTGCACAGTTTCCTGGACAGATTCCCACTTCAGAAAGGAACAACAATACATTTGCAATATCAATCTGTAGTCAGAATGCACATGTTAAAGTGACTCTTCCATGCAGACATTTTGAACATTTGCGCTAGGTACACCTGCCGATCAGATCGACCACAGCAAGAAATGTTATATATAAATATGTTGGTAATACATCAAAAAATGAATTATTGCCAGATGTTACTCCTGAATGTTTCTGGCAACTGTCCCATAGGATATGGGACTAGAATGTAGGATTGTTTAATATGTACAAACACCATTCCAATGTAGAGCACTCATGAAGTCTCAATTAAATGTGTACCAACACTGTTAGCCTATGGCTTATTATACAGAAACCCATGATTGGAGAATACCTGATTCAAATTGCTGATAGTTAATTTGAGGGTAATAATATGACTTCACATTACTGGGTGTAAGTCAGTAGACCCAACAACAAGCTCTTGCTATACACACAAAGGTGATGATTAGATTACGGTAGCCATGGCCTCTGCTGATTTAGCATTTCCAGGCTTGCTGTTGGATGATGTCCTTGGGCAATCACATGTGTACATGGTGTCAGGGAAGGAAACACAGACAAGGCTCCTTCTCCTGATCACTGGGTGTCAGCTGTGATGATTCCCCACCCCCACATACCGCTGCCAACTCTAGGTCGAGATTTTCACGAGAAGAAGTTGGCTGAAACCTGGTTCGGCACTTTCAGAAGACAAAGAATACCGGGAGAGGGGAGAAGGACGGCCTTGTTATTTACACATGGATAGCTCTTCTTATTCTGATCGAAAAAGGTCTTTATTATGTTACACAGGCTGCATATCACTCTTTATGAAGATTGTTCATTACTGGCTATGGGTAAATTGCCCCCATTGTACAAGATTTTAAACATATATATATATACAATATGTTTAGGAAGAGCAGAGTTTTCCACAGACACTGATAAACACAGAGGATGTGGTTGGTTCTCAGAGCATGTAAATGTTTAATAGAAACAAAAATATTTGAAAGTTTGCACGGCTGCATGAAGTAGGGTCTAAACCTTCCCTCGCAGAACTGCAGTGGAGTTTTCATTTGGCACCAAATGGAGTTTTCTGAACAGCTGTTCAGGAAGTATAATCTCCAAGTAAGCAACCTTAGGGGCGTCCTCCCGACACAAAAGGCGCTATACAAATGTAATATAGTTGTTAAGCAATATTATTGCCTAACAGTCATTCAATTTGAACAGATATGAAATATCATGCAAAATAAATGGGACATAAAAGTAAAACCAGATGGGTCTGCAGTACTCGAACACTGTTGATGCCAGCCTGGCTCATCCTCGGTATTTGGTGGGGCAGATCAAGTCACTGGGAGTAACGCACTAAGCTTCTGTAAACCCTACAACCCAAATCGTTGTGGGTAGGAGTGAGATGGTGCCCAAAACTAGTTCTGAATTTGTTTTGTACCTTGAAGGTTGTATTCCAGAAGATGTGAAAAGCGCTATATCAAATGCAAGGATTATTATTATTCTTAACCAAGAAGCAGCAGAACCACACAGAGACTATCTATCCCCACTGGTGGCAGGTTTTACTCCACTTCACTATTGGCTATACTGTACGCCCAAAGTTTGTTAACATTCCTTACACTGTCATACATCTTCAATCTTCAACCAGTATCCCCAAAATAATAAAAATTGGACACTCAATCCATGACTGTTTCTGAGACAATGCTGTGCACAATTGGCTGCCCCATTTCACCAATAAAATATGCAGACAATTCCCTTTACAGTATATTCTGTGAAGCGCTTTGAGATATCTCAAAGACGCGATATGGTGCTATATCAAATGTAAATATTATTATTTATATATTCAAGTCTCAAGCAGCCAATCAATGTTTTCTCCAGACAATGTTCTGATACAGTAGTCCAATTGTTAAACAGTCAACTCCTTAAAGGAATCAACCACTGGGATGTATTTCTGATGTGAAGGTGTTGTTGATGCACAGTAAGCTGATTGGGTAAAGGGCAAATCAATCACTAAACTATTTGGTTTCTAATATCAGAAAGTGATAACGTGTTTCTGATAACCCTGACCTCTCTGCTATTGTTCTTGTCTGTCAGTTATCTGAGGATTGTCAATCTATGGCCAAATCACTGAGGAATGCAGCTAGAATCAAGCAGGAACAAGTGGACTTTGATTTTAGGGAATGGCTTTGCAAACTTAATGAATATTGGCAAAGGACAGACAAATGGGTAAACATTGGGTTATGTTTTGTTGCATTTACCAAAAATGTGGTGCTTAATTCTTTCCTGGTTCATGTATGAATATTGAGATAAGCTGGTAAATCAATACAGCAACACTGAAACATTGTACTTCATGGTTTACAATGAAAAGCTCCTTTTCTCCCAGCTTTCAAACCTCTCGTTAAACACTCTCTCTTTGGCTAATCGTTTAATGAACACCCTTAAATTCTTCCTCTCCTCTCCTCCCTGCTCCTGATCACTTCTATGAAGCTTTAAGATGTTTATCCCGTGTGGAAGGTGTTCTATAAATGCAAATTGTTGTCATAATGCAGTCTTTTCCATGTAGTTAGGAAGCGTAAAAGGTATACCGAAAATTGTAGCTTTTTAATAGATATTTAAAAACTTCACCAACTTAATGAAAAAGTCAGACCCAGACATTCCCTGGCAATTTGCTTTACACTTCCTAAGTTTATGGATAAAAATGGGCTGGCTTCCCCTCTTACTCTCAAATCCTATCTCTGATATGGGATCAGTAGCAATCAATCAGAGAATTTGATTCCCTTCATTGGGAAATAATGTCCTCTTACCTGAGTGGGATTTTGATGGCGATATATCTGTCAATGGCTATGGCCAGCAGACTGAAGATCGAAATCTGGGTTAGCACTAATACAAAACAGGCAATAAAGAGACATCCATAGAAGTGGGAGCAGAAGCCAGTACTGATCGTGATAGCAAAGGGAATGGCCAACACACCAACAGCGATGTCTGCGATGGCGAGAGAAACCACAAAGAAATTGGTCACATTCTGCAGGTTACTATTCAGACAGACAGCCCAGCAGACCAGGACATTGCCCAACACAGACAAGACAGCGATCACAAGCTCAATAATGATGTAAATCATATCTTCCACCTTCTGGCTTCCATATTCTACCATGATGGGATTGACAGGGTCAATGCGTAGAATCTCAGTGACAAAATACCGACCATATCGACAACTCACAACCAGAGGAGATTCCTGCCAGAAATATCTTGATGTGGTTACACCTTTAGATCAGATCTTCATCATCTATTTCTTCCCGATTCTTAAAGAGAATCTCCACCAAAGCTTTGGGTATTCTCTTGTAAGATTTTGTTGAATTAATTATCTGATCGGCTGCATTCTTAATTTAAATTTCTGTGGCAAAGATCCACTTGCTTCAACTTGATTGGCATTTTCAACCATTTTCAGTTTCTTTGTTGATGTCCAGTTTCAACATTTGACCATTAGGTAGATCCAGAGGAAGTTCTAGCAAACCCTCCAAAATTGGCTCTCATCCCAAAATACACCTTCCCTCTTTCCACTCTTATGGCTTGGAATGTTGATTTTGGAATTAGGTTAATACAGTTGTTGCCTTTGCTCTGTAAGAGTAACAAAAAAAGTGATAATAATCAAATAAAATGAATTCATTTGGGACAGACTCCAGCAATATAGGTTGCAATCTGAGGTTTGTGCTATCACCCAATTTGATGACTTATTTGAAGTCAGTGAATATTCAATGAAGATTGGGTAGATTCCATATCCCAATCTGAATCTGCTTGGAATCAGCTGTGTGGACACCACAGTTGGTCTTAGTAATGGCTAATGATGAGTTAGGGCGATTTGTTAGGGATGGAAACCCTCAACTGTCCTGTGCCTTGGGCTTTCCTCCTGACACGAAAGGCAGTTTATAAATGCAATTTGTTGTTGATAATAGATAATCTTCTCATTTGATACAGTGCCTGTCATGTCAAAACATCACACGGAGCTTAGCAAGTGATTCTTGTCCGGTGCAGGGACTGTACTTGTTGGCAAATGAGGTGGGCGATTGGCCTACAGCATGACAGTCTTCTCACATGCAATGAAGTGAAAAATTGGAGAAATTTGGGCAAGAAAATGGGGGAACTCCCTTCTCTTTTGTAATCTGTCATGGAATCTCTAATGTCCACCTGAACAGGGAGAGGGAAACTCAGAGTGACAAGACCAGCTAGAACACAGCCTATTTCCAGCCTTCCTTGGTCCCACAATGGAGTAGTGATGCTCTATACTTGCAGAGGCAGAAATAACCTGTTGTGTCACTACACACACCGTGAGTGTCACTTCCTCATGAAGATAAATGGGAATACAGTCGCTCTATTCACACCATGGAGAGTCCTGTGTGACCTGAGTATCTGTACTGAGCTCCACAAAACTTAGATAAGAAAAATAACATGAGTTGATTTGATACCTTTTCACTTCACAATATCTCACACATGGAGTTATTTTTGAAGTCCATTTTATAAGTCACTGAACGCAGCAGCTAATCCACAACACTGACCCAGGGGTGAGAATGTTGTCATTTGAGCAGAATAACAAGTGATCTCAAACCCTGTTGGCTTTCCTCCAAACCAGCTCTGCTGTAACTCGAAGACCACAAGGTTATTTCTGATGAAGAAGGAAAGCCTTTTGGACAATTTCATCTCATTTGACCCACTTTACCATCACAGTATCACCATCGGGACATTAAAGAGAGACAGCCTCTGAACCTGGACCTTGCCACTCTCAGTGTGGCCTCATTGTGGCCTCGCTTGTTTCACATCTGAGTTTATTTCTCAATCCACTGGAAGTTGATGTGATGTGGATTTCCTGTGTTTGATGCTGGGTCTGGCTGGTAACGTT
The DNA here is from genome assembly GCA_035084275.1 of Hydrolagus colliei. NCBI lineage: Eukaryota > Metazoa > Chordata > Chondrichthyes > Chimaeriformes > Chimaeridae > Hydrolagus > Hydrolagus colliei. The sequence continues at coordinate 220,881 of CM068761.1, read as the reverse complement.
GGAAACTTATAATTTCGTTAATATTCACGAATATTAATATGGGTGGGGGAGGGGGGGTGGGGGGGGTATTAACTGACTGACAAACTGGCGCTGGGTATTAATGATTCCATACAAATGTCCTGTTCAGGTACAAAGCAGGAAGAGAGAGAGAAACAGATAAGAGATGGATAGACCTTAACTCTCATTAACACTGTGCAAGTCTCAGTGCATTAAACACCCCGGGAGTTGTGCAGAACACACATCTAATCCACGATCCGAGCGACATGGACACAGCCTGAGACAATCTTATCTTCACAGATTTAAAAGTATTTGGTGACACTGTGGGTGGGATTGCAGACCAGCCTTCCTCACCCACACATCATACAAACCAGGAGTTCGCCCATCAACACACATCAATCATTTTATATTGAAGAGAAAATACCTTGAGAAGCGATGAAATCCGATCATTCTCCAGAGTCCAGGGAACCAGAGAGTTTCACTAAAATAACCGTCCATTTGGGCAAACATTGCCACTGACAGGGCTGTGTGAGGAACACTCAACTCTGGTGTGGGAGAGGCTCAGGCGCTAAACTCTACAATAACCCGCCTATTCACAAACTTCCCTCTGGTCAGGCAGGTGATCCACAGTGTGGGAGAGTCAGTGACAAACCACACAACAAAGCAACTCTATCTCAGCTTCTCTCATCACAACTGGTCTGTGGGCTCATCCGCACAAACCTCCCTCTCTGTGTCTGTCTGTCTGTCTGTCTGTCTCTCTCGCTGTCTGTCACTCTCTGTGTCTATTTCTCTCTCTGTGTCTGCCTTTCACAGCCAGTTTGTGAATTTGAAACCAAGACCTGGGCGGTTACGACCAGCGGTAGATTCTCTCCCCTCCTTCTCTCCCCTCCCCTCTCTCCTCCCCTCCTTCTCTCCCCTCCCCTCTCTCCTCCCCTCCTTCTCTCCCCTCCCCTCTCTCCTCCCCTCCTTCTCTCTCCTCCCCTCTTTCTCTCCCCTCTCCCCTCCCCTTTCCTCCTTCTCTCCCCCATCCCTCTCTCCTCCCCTCCCCTCCTTCTCTCCCCTCTCTCCTCCCCTCTTTCTCTCCCCTCTCTCCTCCCCTCCTTCTCTCCCCCCCCCTCCCCTCCTCTCTCCCTTCTCCCCCCTCCCCTCCTCCCTCTCTCCCATCCTCCCTCCTCCCCTCCTTCTTTCCTCCCTCTCTCCCCTTCCCTCTCCTCTCTCCCCCACCTCCCCCACCTCTCCTCCCCTCTCTCCTCCTTCTCTTCCCTCCCTCCTGTAGCATTGCCTCTGACAGGCAGCAACAACAGCAGCATTATACCAGCAAATGGTAAAGATGTTTTCACAGTATCATCTTTTTCAATTAAAAATAACTTGTAATAGTTTATTCATAAACTCTTATCCATTCACTTCAGAGTGTTTTTTTACTGTGCAACTATGGTCAGTAAATGCAATTAGTGATATTATTCAATCTCTTGACATACTACCCACCACATCAATAACTCAGCTCACCTTTACACCTCCTGGGAAGTAGTGTATTGCTCAGTTCAGCATCAACATTGGCTTTACCTTTTTGCACTGAGTTGAGGAAAAACCTCTTCACTCAGAGGATAGTGAATTTATGGAATTCTCTACTCCCAAAAGGCTGTGGATGCTCAGTCCTTCAACATATTCAAGTCTGAGATTGATATGTTTCTTATGGATAGAAGGATTAAGGGATATGGGGAAAAGGCGGGGCAGGTAAAATTAGATTAGAAGATCAGCCATGATCTTATTGAATGTAGGACAGGCTCGAGGGGCTAAATGGCCTACTCCTGCTCCTTATTCTTAGGAAACAAAGGGATAGCCTCAACCCTTACAGTTCAATGCTGCCACAAACCACAAAGGTTTTGCAATAATAAATGGTAGTAATAATTATTTGCATTTGATCTAACGCTTTTCACATTGGGAGGAAGTCTCAATGAATTTTACGTGATATACTGTAAAGTGTAGTGACTATGATGGGCAGAGGCGAAGCAACTACACTGAGAACTGTACTATTCGATTCATAACTACATAATAACAATAATCCTTGCATTTGATCACATCTTATCGACGTCCCAAAGCGCTTCACAGAATATACTGTAAAGTGAATTGACTGTATATTTGTGGGAGAATCGTGGCAGCCAATCGCGCACAGCAATGTCCCACAAACACGCGTGGATTGAAATGACCAATTTTATTATTTATTATTGTTTTTTTAAACGGATTATTATTAGGTGTATCATAGGGGAGAAGAAAAGCAGAACGGAACAGGTGGATTATTTGAAATGGAAACATGATTGCCAAGATTAATGAGCTGAAAGTGGAGGTACTTTCTTAGATGATTAATTGCAACATATTGGGCTCCTTGCCATCCATTTTTGGTTATGGAATTGGAAATTCATGTCGAGGGAAGATGTGAAACAGAGAGAAAAAGAATGTTCCCTTCCACTCAGTGAAGTGCTTGAATTGATAGGGGAAAGTCCTGAGAACAGACCAGGCCAACGACACCGCTCTGACAAGCTTAAGTGGCTCCAGTTGGTAGAAAAACCAAAAAAGGCTTTGGGTTCTCAAACATTTTAACCTCAGGGATCAAGCAAGCAAGTGTGTGCCATGAGTCAGCCATTCAAAATATCACCTGATGGATGACTGAAAAACAATGGTGTAGTCGGGCTGAGGGCAGGAAGACTGAGGGATGAGGCCTTAAGAAGTGACTGAGCCTGGGCTGAGGTGGCTGGCCCAGGTTTGTTACTAACGCTCTTTCCTCGTTTTATTTTCCCTTTTCTGTCTTCTAAACTTAACAAATTCAACTTTAACATTTTCAGTTGAAATGATTAGTTTCATTTCTAACTACAGTAAAAGCTTGATTATCCGGCACCCAACCAAACGGAACGCTCAACCAACCGGTATCTCCCAATACAATTCACCATTCGAGCAACCAGAGCCATCCGGCACACTCCCGGGATGCTCACATTGCACGCGCATGCACACTGATTAAACTTATCAAACGCGATTTTACCGAGTGTGCTGGAATGCTTTATTGGTAAGTATTGGGTGAAGGAAGAAACTCTTATTCAACTCAATCAAAGGAAACTTATTTTTGATCAGATATAACTGCAATATTCTATTTGTCCTTATTTTACTTTGAGTACATTATTTGTTTGCTTTGAGCATATATGATAGACCTACTCAATGTTCAGATAAAACAATGCCTTTGTCTTGTGCACTGATGGTTGGTATGCAGGGTATGTTTGCACTGCTAACACATGTGGCCATCTCACACAAGCAGTTGACAGCACCAAGATTATGACAGTCCTTCTGGAATGAGGATGAGCTAGGAAGTCACTCCCTTCTGTATCCAAACTACATTTTGTAATGTTGAGCAACTACAGTATTTTATCTGAGTTAATCCATAGAATATGTCAAACAGTCGTACGGTATTCCTAAGTACAGTAATACAATCCTCAGGAACAGTATTTGAAAATTGGTTAATCTTGGTCAGGATAACATGAGGCCCAGTGACACCAGAACTACCAATTTATTGCTCTCACTTTGCTCCACGCTTGCTCGGCTGTTCAGGCTCATTGGATGGTTGATAAAAAACAATGGTTGGTTTGAGACTTGACCTGATGGGCACAGGCTGGGAAAGTGAAACGTGTCTCTTAGTCAAATTCTCAGTGGGTTTAAAGTTGGACTTGGGGATGTAATTTGACTTTGTTTTCAATTGAACGCCAACCAGAAACTGCAAAGTTACTAGTTTGCATGTGAACCAATTTGCCTGTGATGTGTGTGCTGGCTTTCCCTGTAATGGTTTTTGTTTTGTTACAATAGTGATGTGTTTGTTGCTCACTTGTCCAGTCTAATCTAGTTCAGAGTTGGGGGCATGGGTTCTGCTGTGCGCCCGGCGTGGAGAGCACTATATGGAGAGCAAGTTGTTGATGTGTGTAATCTCTGCTGCAATGCAATATGATGCAGTTAACGGTGGTTCAGTGAAACACTCAAGTTGTTTCCTGTCTTTAAAACTCTATTCCACTGAGACCCGGCAGAGGAACAAACATCTTCACCGGTTTTATTGCCAAGAAATTTACTGCGAATGAAGAACAGCAATCGCCGTCTCTGGTTTGTTTTTATACATTTTTGGATGAATATGTTTCCTGAGCAATGAAGGAGATATATCCCTTTGCTGAAATGAGAGATTTGTTTGTCATTATGGTGGGCATTTTAATGGATAATGCAGGATAGATAGAGAATCTTCTCATAAGAATGCTTAATGTCAATGGAGGCGGTGGAACATTTTTTAATAAGATTTTGATTGACATCATGGAGATTGAGTGCGTGTGGTATGGTCTGTTCTGGTTGAATGTAAGCTTTTTGGCCAATAGGCTGAGAAGCTTGCTGTGAAGAGCGTGTAAATAACTCAAGGAAAGAAACAACAACAACAACAAATTACATTTATAGAGCGCCTTTCACGTCGGGAGGACGTCCCAAGGCGCTGCACAGGAGGCGTGTGACCCGAGCTGAGAGGGGAGTGTTTGGGAAGGGGTGAAACACGAAGGGGAGGTCGAAGAGTTCGGGGTGGAACAAAAGGCACGATCGAAGAGGAAAGTCTTCAAACCGGCCTTGAAAGAGGAAAGGGAAGAAACGAAACGGAGGGATTGAAGGATGGCATTCCATAGGGTGGGAGCGGAGAAACTGAAGGCCCGGCCTCCGATGGTGGGGCGGTTCGGGCGGGGGGCTTGGAGCAGGCCAAGTCCTGTTGAACGGAGGGTCCGGGTGGGCGTGTAGGGGGAGAGTAGATCGGTTAAATAGGGCGGGGCAAGGCCGTGTAAGGCCTTGTAGGTGAGGACGAGGATCTTGAACTCGATCCTCTGGAGGATGGGGAGCCAGTGGAGATGGGCGAGGGTGGGGGTTATGTGGTCGCGGAGGCGGATGCGGGATAGTACACGGGCTGCAGAGTTTTGGATGACCTGCAGCCTGTGAATGGAGGAGCTGGGGAGGCCGACGAGGAGAGAGTTTCCGTAGTCCAGCCATGAGGTGATGTATGCGTGCACGAGTGTTTCGGCAGCGCGTGGGGTAAGATAGTTGCGGAGCCTGGCAATGTTGCGCATGTGGAAATCAGCGGTGCCGGTCAAGGCGCGGATGTGAAACATCTTTCAATGTTTGGGTTTATGAAAGCACATGTCTGTATTGGATATGGTTCAACAGTGAAATATGTGGGGCTGGTAAGTGGATGAGTTCCCCCTTCGCGGTGATTTTACTACTCCAGTATTTAATTTTTATTCTCACTTTTCTGCTTGCCGAGTCATTCCTTTATCTCTTCTACTGAGTACAGTTCACAAGCAGCCTCTGGTACCTGTCTAAGTGATCCTAATTCACCTGTAATTTCTAATGCAAGTGAATTTTTACCTGCAAAGATATTTAATCAGACAGGGTATTACAACTGAGAGCAATCCTATCTTAATCCAACACAGCACACATGGACCTCCAGTAGGGGCATTAGGTGCCAAACAGGCCCAGCAATCCTGGTACTCAGTCAGATCAGCTAACTTCAAATAACCCCGTCCTCAGCTCGGGTCTGTCCAGTGTCTTGGGACGTCCTCCTGACATGACAGCCGCTAAACAAGTGTAATTTTGTTGTTGTTGTAATAAATATTAACTGATGCATGCTCTGAGAGAGGGCAAAGTTGGACCATTCCCCATAACGTTTTAAATTACACAACAGGAAGTTTATAAGTTTATGCCACTTGTTTGAGGACCCAAATTCATCCCAGCTTCTGTATAATTGATTGTTTTTACATTGTAGCTTATAAATCACAAAGCCGCTCGGTTGGGAGGGGGTGAAGCATTGACGACTGTTGCTACTACAAGGCACCTTATGGAACTGCTTCAATTTAGGATTCTATTGAGTGTAAAGGGTCAGTTAGAATGATGCAGACTCATAAATTTTTCAACGTGAAAGGCGCTATATAAATGTAAGTTTTGATTGATTTTTGATTGATAATGTCTCTCAAACAAAAGGAAAAGATTGTTGACAATCCTATGACATAGAGAGCAGTAGTTACACTTGCAAACTATAAAATGGCGAGGAGTCAAACATTACTCGTTTTGAAAATGTAAGAATTTGCATGGAATTTGCACCCTAATTGAATGTAAAAAAATGAAAATGAGTTAATAGACAAATAGTCACACAAAGGAGATATTTCAAAATGATTCACTTTATGCTGAAGCTTTAGTGTTCTCATTTTCATGGACATACACAAAAAAATTAGCAAAACAAAAAGTTAAGATTATAAATACATTGTACAATAACCATGTCAGAATATCTCAATCGCACTAGTCTCAAACAAACAAATAACACACTGGTCTCAAACAAACAAATAAATGAATGGGCTTCTCTGAGAGACGTTTGTAACACAATTAGACATAAAAGCAGGTCAAAGTGACTTCCCATTTCTTCGTGTACATGGGCAGAGGGGAAGGTTGAGCGTTAAGAAGGAGGAACACTGATCATTTTTGAATCAATGATGTGGCTAAATGGATGAAGAGAAAAACACAAATGCTGTAAATCTGTAATGAGAAATTGTGGAAGATATACAGCAGATCAATAAGCATCACTGTGCTGTGCTCAAGGCCGCTCAGCTTTCTGTACTAATCAACCTGCTGTGCTTTCCAGCAATTCCGCTTTTCATTTCAGATATGTATTGCACTTAAAAGTACTCCAGTGGTGCAGGTTAGGCTGTCAATTTAATTATGTGTCTGGATGGAGGCTGCTGCATACATGTGGGTAGAAATAATAGGAATAGTCTAAACGTTTTAATGAGCAATTGTAGTTGGTTTTTAGGATTGTAAATCATAGCAGTACAAACTATATGACTTTTGATTTTTTTTAAAATCCCAATTGGACACTGACACAGATGAGAACGTCTTTTTACATGTAGTGCCCTTACATTAGATTCTTGGCTTCAGCAGATTGTCATTAATGTATTTCACAGGGATTAGCTGCATAACCAGGCAGTAAATTGCTCAGGACCTCTGAGCTGCTAGAATTCTCTGCTCCACAAGGAACTCTACCTTGGATGTGTTTGCTGTTAAAGATGAAGACATTATACTCTTGATATAGGTGCATGTTACATAGACCACTAGTTGACTTGTGGATATTCAACAAGACAAAAATATTTCTCAACAAGTACTGCATAAATCCATTATATTTTGCAAGATTGCTTCCTGTAGCTCAGTGGTTTTATGCAGTACTTGTTGAGAAATATTTTTGTTAGGCTGCCTTGTTTTGCCTGCATGTAGTCAATTCACTTTACAGTATATTGTGAAGCACTTTGAGATGCCTAGAATACGTAAATTCAAATTCAATATCAAATGCAAGGATTATTATTATTACAATATTATTATTTCCATCAACCTGTGGATACCTCTGCTCTAGAATTAGTTAAAGGAATTGGGTAAGGAATACCACACATTAGAGCAGTAACGTGGCTAAGGCTGAGTCCCATTGGGAACCATATTTATTTCTCTAAGTTGCATCTCAGTATAAAATAGGTTTAACAAATGTACAACTTGCTCTATGTGCTATCACAGTGATGGGGTAAAGGAGAGTAGTGCTGCTAATTTACACTGTGAGAAGAGATGAACAGCCACTAAACAGTCTGTTTTGTTTGTTGACAACATAAACTATAAAATGAATATGTTCCCAGCTAAATAAGTTTTTTTTGATAAGTTCTATAGTGCTATAAAGTGATTGATTGTGAATCTACAACCAATCACGAGAGGAATGCTCACAACTGTGCTTTTTGCAATAACCTATTGAGTAAATTGAGTGATTTTGGGTTAAAACCAAAACCATCAGGAAAACACAGAGAATGTAGATTTGACCACAATCGGATTCAGGAAATTAATACTTAAGAGGATCTTCCACCTGTATCTGCCCTGAACTGAATGTATAGGTTTATACACATCTCACTCTGATGCCAATTATAATAACAACAAAACATAAACTGAGGATAAACACAGTACATTGTTTATACTATGCTACGCTTACAAGGCACACCATACCATCTAAATAAATACAAACTAATAGCGAGGCAGAAACAAAGCTCTGATCCACAATAATATAGAACTTGCATGAATAAAATTAATATACAGTCACACCATGGACTTAAATGTATAGTCACCATTCTGTATGGATGGACGGATGTTAAAGGCAGCAAACACAAGACTAATTTTTGTGATTCTTACTTTGAACTTAAGTACAGTACAAAATACCAATTTGTGCAATGTAGAAAATGACAAGGTATAGCTTAGGCATCTTCAATGGAATAAGGCCATGTTGAAAATGTGAGAGCTGCATCTTTATATAATAGTGTCCTAATATGGTGACATCTTCAGTTAGACCTTTATATACAACTATTCATTAACATTTCCTGAGTCCTGAATGCATTTTTACAGAATAACCATGGGCAAATACAACATTCAGGACTCTTTTGTGATTACATGCATGCTTTATAAAAACCTTTTTAAAATATCACTCTGTTACATAGAATCCTCACACTTTAAAGGAGCAATTTAACTTAAGAGGGGGCAGGGGTGAGAGAGTAGATAGAACCATACATCAGTTTTGTTGTGAAAAGTTTTGATATACTGTGTAGTGTATTTTTACATTGACTGCAGGACAAACATTTGAATGAAGACAATGCTCCTTTACTGGTCTTTCATATAGAAATGTTGGTTAAACAGTCACTGATTTCACGCAGATGCATTAACAGTCATGTTAGAGGCTGAAGCTCCTCAAAGTTAATATTGCATCTCCATTGATGTAAGTTAAGCTTTTCACAGCATCAGAGTATGGACGACCAATTAAATCCCCACCACAGGTGGTTTCACCAGCATTTGCAAGTTTGAATGTACAGGTTCCACGTAGCTTTTCCTATTCGACATGTGGAGAGATTAAGTACCCATGTATATAAAATAGCAGCAGAGTGCAGTGTAAGAAAGGAAAGTTGTGACCCTGAGACTAAACACACAGAGGCCACGGGTTAGCTTATTGTCCACAGAAAAGGGTGATTGGTCTCAGTGATGGTAAAGTGCTTCCTTTACCAGTGTTGTCTTCACTGACAAATCACATAAATAGGTAAATGTCAACCTTTCTCTGTTGAACTTTATTTTGACATTTATACATTTCTCCCTGAATTGAATTGATGAACTTTACAAGGCTTGGACTTTCACTTAGATATCCACAGAATTGTGAGATTTTTGGCACATATAAAACAAGATTTCTTATGACTGAACTTTCCTCAGTAGGTTTGTGACCATAGCTGCATTCATATGCATGCTACCAACGGAATCGTCCCAATAACGTAAACATTGGGGGGGGTGGAGAGAGATGGAAATAGCATGTTTACTTTGCTCATTTGTTTTATAAGATACCTGGTAAAGCACAAGGCCCAGAACCTAACTTATCTGGTCTCTAAGCCAACGTGTAGTAACTGAACTAAGGTTTGGATCCAAAAGACTTAAAAATGAATATAAAGTAGCAGCCAACAAGGCATTGCTGACCTTGTGTCTTTACTGTGTAACAGACAGAAGCTCCTGCCCACAGCTACACAGCCCCTGGACACTCTCATGTTGGAGGTTCACAGTCAAAGGCTTTTGCTTCATTAGGTCAGGAGTTGTAGCTTTTGTGACTCGTGATGATCATAATAAAGGCACCTCTTCTAACATCATTTAAGATACTGTAGAATGTATAGTGACTGCCTCACACAGTAACACTGTACATTATATTAATAATAGTAATATATTATATTACTGTGTGAGGCACCCCGTATAACGCAGGATTTAAAGAAATAAAACTTTTTAATAATATATTGTTATTCATAGTAAAGTACTGCAGACTAAAGACCCAAACTGACAGAGACCACTGTAGAAGGTTAACATTCGAGTGAGAATTTCAGTGTTGTTCACTGCTGCAAAAATTAAGATATGGTTTCTACCAAATTACACAATAACAGAAGCTCGAGAATAATCATAAGGCAGTCGAGCTGTGGATTAGATCTCCATGATGTACGGACAGGAGCAATTCGTAATGTTGTGCTTTCGTTATGTATTGATTTAAAATGTTTTATTTCATGACCTTCGAGCGGTGAATTTTGTTGATTATGTTTGGTTTTATTCTGCAGCCTTAAGAAATCCAAGCAGATACTTCTGCCTCGAATGAATTCAGAAATCTCCAAACAAAAAGTTTTTAAACAATTGCTGTAAGTTAGTATGCGTCAGGGACGAATGAGTTACTGAAACAATCATCAGTTCCCGACACACCATCTGCTTCATCACGCATGGTTCTTCTCAAACTTTAGGACAAAACAGATTTTGAACGAGTACCAAACGATCTTTATTGGCCATCTGAATAGGTCAATGGACCTTGTTTTAATGACTCATCTGAATGACAACATCTGAGGATGTGTGCTGGCGTGTAGTCAAGGGCAATTTCAAAGTCTTGACAATGGGGCTTGAACCCACACCTTCTGATTCAGAGGCAAATATTACCAATGGTCTTTCTATAAAGAATTTAGCTGTGGTTAAAACAAATCTTTGTCTTCTGCATCATAATCATGGATTTGATAGACAAATGTTAAGTTCTGCATTTCCAGGGTATGAATCAACGTAAATGTATGTTCAGATATTGCACACATTCATCTACAGATTCAGCTGGTGTTAAGACACAGTGAGAAATTACACATCACTACATTGCCAGAGCCCTTGTTCAAGGCAATTTCTCCCAAGTTTTACTGCAACTGAAGATTTTGCAATGGAAATGGATGTTTGTGAAACTGGCCCCACAGCTTCTCCCCACACATATCCACACCACCCCCTCCTACTCCAGTTGTGGTCATTGAGACTGCAATTATTGCTGTAAATATTGCAGTTTGTTTACTCAATCTGATTCAGAAAGTCTGTTTTTTATCCACTCAAGTCAAAGACAACATGTAACTGTCTGAGCCGCTTAATTTTCCCAGCATTAAATGGTGATTAAAACATTGGTCATTGACTATTTTGTGATCCAAAACAGTTAAAACTGCAGAGAACCAAACAGCTAATTTATACATGCATATAAGAAAGCATTGTGTTGCTCAGCTAATATTTGTTCTCTAAATAGATAAAACTAGAGCAAAAGGTAAATTTCTTCTGTCAGAAGTGCTGGGATTGTGTAGTACACTCTGCTGAGGAAGGCAGGGTTCAGTGAGCATGGAGGAACAGCGAGGACGGAGCAAGTACACTTGCAGAGCCAGCGATTTTTTGCAAGACCAGAGGCTGCTCTGAAAACTGCTATTTTGAGAAGGAAAAAGTCAAGTTTCAAAGTACTTGTAAATGGCGGTTACGTACTGCATCACGTTCTGCCAGTCGGGGCGTTCTGTGCTCACCATCTCATTAATGTCCTGGAGAGAAAGAACACGGAAAATTACTTCCAATCAATCTACATCAAGAACTTGAAATAACCTCAAAACCAGCAACTTAAAATTTATTGGAAAACTGCTAAATTGTCCATTTTTAAGCAGTTTTCTGCTGCTCATTTTGGATATTGTAGAACACTGGCAGCTAAACGAAGACTGAATTTTAAGAATTTTCCAAAATGGTTCACATTACATTTAAAGACATTGATCTTAAGCTGTAACATTGAAACTTCCGGCTTTATATTTCAATGTAACATTATTTCCTACAAGGTACTACTCAATAGCAAAATATCACTTGTATTTCAATCTTAGACAAGAAAAGGAACAATCGTGACAGTTGGCAAAATGTTACCAGTTACTATGAGACACCTAGAGTTTTTCAAATTGTAAACTTATGCACCAAATTCTCAAGGGCTGAATCAGAGCTGATTTACGTGCGAACACAAGAAAGTACAGGACTGAAAAAGTCTGCTGTCCAATTTTGAATATGATCTTATAACATTCAGCTTTTATACACCTTTTGCCAGAATTCTATGCACCTTCTCTCATGAAATTGTTGATAATGTCACTGCCTCCATTAACTCCCAGGCCATGGCCTGTTCCATATATTCATCTCCATCTCATTGCCCCAACATTCTGTGGAAGTGTTTACTGGACAAAATAGGAGACGAACATCATTCTGCATGGTATGTAAACGTGGCTCAAGAAGTCACCTCACTTGCCCGCAGGACACACGTTTGTGTGGGATTACTGCTAGACTAAGTTTATTGACTGCACCCCACTGATAATGACTATTGATGTGACAAATACTATTCAATTGTATTGATTACACTGATCAAGCAAACAAGGTTGTTTGAAATAATTCATGTTAAAGTGTGGGTTTGTAAGTGCTTATTTGTACACTGCTCACTAATGTTTAGACCAGCAGATAAACATCTATACGGTAACAAACAAAAGCTATTTAAATATAGAAAATAGAACTACATTTTTTCTTCCACAACTTCCTGGAATATAGTATCAGAATAAAAGTAGAATAATAGGCCATAAAATGGTAAGTCATGAGGAAATAACTTATCAGTATGCCACTACTGATTTATTAGGAATGAAACATTCAATCCTATTGTTGGATTTAAGGGCTTACCAATGTAGATTTGATGCCAACACTTTCAGCCGCCTGAAAGGCAAGGGAGAAATGTCTTCGCTGTAACATAAAAAACACTTAGAAATTAAGTTTCTTTGAATACATAGTCAAATTAAATATTTTAAACAATCTGTATCATTGCTCTTACATTTGATAATCATAATAATGCTTGCATTTGATTTGATAACCAAAATCTACTTGGTTGCCATAATGTTGATATAAACTGTTATCGTAAATACAGAAACAAGTCCAAATGTAAGAATCAAGCCTGTATAAAGCCTGCCAACCCTCACTGTCTGTGCTGGTTTGTAAAATGTAATTTAACACAGGACCTAACCTGTGGAAGCATTGCCATTTGGGGGAGTCAGCCACTTCAGCAGGAAATTGGAAGTGTAAAGGAAAATTAATGAAGTGACAAACACATTTGAAATGCAGCAGATTGATTAGAATCTGACACAGTCTCTCATTTACACATTGACGTGGAGTTAATTTCTAATATATTCAGTGTTTTTATTCCACAGGCTTGAAAGCTCTATGATGCAGTGTGTATCCACAGGAGTAAAAACAGGAATTTCAATCAATACATTTACAGATTGTGGTGGAGAGAATGGATTAGTTTACCTTGTCTTGGCTGTTCAGCTCCTGGTATGGAATATGTGCTGGAAGGTATGTGTGAAGCAAAGCACAAAAAGCCAGGCCATCATTCCAACTGCTACTGAAATTCGTGATGTCAATATTCTAGAAAGAAAAAAGACTTTTGGAACAATTTTTCAATTGATCCTTCACTGTACAGTATATCCGTAAAAAAAACAGGATACAGAATATATAAAGATAAGGAATAGCCAGCCACTCCCACATATACTTCTCTTCATATCTCTCTCATTAGGATTTGGCTCCTACCATGTTTGCATATATAGAATGCCACAGCCTTTAATGTTAGCAATGCACATTGTGATGTAATATAATCTTTGGATTTCACACTGCGCTGCATCACGTCTTCGAGACGTCTCAAAGAGCTTCACAGAATATATCGCAAAAAGAACTGACCATACTTTGTGGGTGAAACATGGCAGTGACCCACAAACAGTCATGGATTGGCCAGATCATTATTTTTTTTCAGGGATTATTATTCACAGAGAAGCTACCCGCTAATGAACTAACAACTGCATTCCTACTCGCTTCTATGTAAACAGAGGTGTACATAGTAAGGAAATCTGCCCAATGTTTCTTTTCGGCCCAGGGAATCAAATCCAGGTCCGCTCACTAGCGAAGTGAGTGCTCTAACTACTAAACTACAGGACTCCCTTCTGCTCATAAAGTCGATGAAAATCACGTGAAAAATTAAAAGAGTACAAAACATAACACATCTTTAAGTGGGTCTTGAGATCTCTAGACGCATAATCTCTAATCCTATAGCCTCTTACAAACAGTGAAGTAAGCTTTAGTTACTGAGCAGCGACATTGCTTCTTGTGGCTTTCTTGACGGACATTAAAACAATGTTATACATTTTTCAGTTGGAAAGTGAAATAAACATTGAAAATGTTAGTCATAATAAAGGTCAAACTCACTTGTAAATGGCATAATTTTCTGTTCGCTGATGCACATTACTGATCCTTTGCCTGCCTAACACTGATGTCATTGTACGTGCTGTGATTCACAAACATTGCAAGTCCTATAAACAGCGGACAGAAAGCTGCTCTTAATTCAATAGAGGTGTTGTTGAGTCGGAAGGCCCTTTGTCCAAATGTTTTTTATTGTGTGGTGGGAATATGGTCTTAATATAGACTCAGCTGATTTAAATCTGAAATAATGATGAAAGCCCCTAAATTCAAGTCAGGAAACCAGACTGCTGCCAAAATTGTCTTGAAAGTAAGTTCATTCAGAGTTGATCTGTTTAACTTCAACTCACATATATTCAAAAATAGCCTGCTGCCAGTTCCTTCAATCATTTAACTCAACATACAAGCATGTGAAATTAATCTCCTTCCGACTCGCAACAGAAGAGATTTACAAAAGCATTTGCTGCACAGTTGCTGTAGCACAACTGCCACAGGAGAAACTGTGCACAAATTAGTCTAGCAAACGCAAAACTGTTCTGAATTAAAAAATATATATTTTGAGGTGTTCATAAACGAATCAAACTAAAATGCACCTCCAATTGTGCAAAATATATGGACCAGACTATTGTGAGTGATCGCTGTGGCTATCTCGTCTCCATTCCCATCAAGTTTCCAATTCATTGAAACTACAAACACTTTACACATCCAGACTCTGAAAGAATGGGACAGCAGTCAGTTTCTTTCTGGAACTCGAATTATGCCAAGTGTAACCTGTGTTTGTTTATGAACGGCAATAAGTGACAAGTTAGCCTAATATTGGGCTGCCTCCACCACCTTCTCCAATTTGATAGCAGCACTCTTTACATCCTGAGCATGTGTGGAACCAAGAGCCATGTATCCAATTGCTCTATGACTGAATGGTGGAAACAGGGAAACAAAGACCAGAGCAAATCATCTTTATCTTGAGCACAATTCTCAAATCTATGAGGCAAAGGTCACCACTAGGTTTCTGCCTCCTACGTTGGCCTTGGTCAACAGAAGTTAATCTATTTTGCTCTCAAATGCATTTTTAAAAATTAATAGCCATTATTACGTGGTTAGGAAGCACTGTTTTCTAAGGTTTCCTCTGTTGGCAGTTAATACAGAGCCGACAATCCCAATGAAATGGAAACGCCCATTGTAAATAAAGCTCAGACTAGGCACAGCGCACTAAAACTGCAGGGGCGTCGTTACAAAAAAGATTGTTTTCATCTCAGATTTGGAATTCCACAGGATATTGTCGTTTGCTAACCCGAGACCCAGAATCGGCCACATATAGTCAACCAACCTACCGTATCCAGTAGTGCCCTGCAGATTTCCATTATTAAATTGCATTACATTTTATTTGGTTTTACTCAACATGTCAAAGATTTTAACATTAAACAATTTCAAATTTTACTGAATGAAACTGATATGGAATAAGTGGAATAAAATACGAAAGTTATATTGCCAGCGGTGGGTAAATCAGAATTAAATCTGTGGTTATTATTGGTTCGCATGAGGTCTGTATAACAGCAAAATTACATTTCTATTAATAACCTCGTTCTCACCTACAGCTGTGTATATAGGAATGGACACATTAAATGATATTTTTTTATAGAGAGAAAAACAAATCAATAGTAGTGCAATTCCCAAAGGAAGAAAGTCAACATTTCTGCTCTGGAATCTCAATCATGAACACTCACTTCGAACCTGCTACATGCTGCTAAATAGTAATAGCAAATTGTTAGCAACTGATGCAGATCTTACAAGCAGAAAACAAGAGTGAGTTCATTTACTAAATGGAAAATAATGGATGAAATTAGTGACAAAATAAAATCCTCAAACATCTGCAAAATTATATCATACACAGGAAATGATCCACTGATCAACTGGAGATTACTTCTCAATAAAGTTGCAATGATGACGCTGTAACAGTTAATTAGCTTGGCTGACAATCCCACACCAAGGACATAGCAGGCATTGAGATAATTACCCAAACACATCAGAAATGCTATTTCAAATTATAACTCATTAATGAGTGATTTTAAGGAGAATCTAATGGCAGCCCCAAGTGACTAATAAACCACTTAACCTTTCCTCAACCAGTTTATGACATCATTGGACAACTCAATTAAATTACTGCCTGGTAATCTCTTGCAGATATCTGTTATTTTATATTTACAGTAATTTTAACAGTTGTGCAGTTATCCATGTGCAGATTTTATTTAGAGCTGTGAAAATTAAACCCAATATGTGAACATCCTATTGAACAAACCATTAAACTGAACATTATATACATGACATGATTGCAAAAACAATTAATGAAACAGAAAATACTAGAAATGCAAAAATGTATTCAATATCTGAAAACGAAAGGTGAGTACTACAATAACAATGTCTGAGAAATGTAATTTCCTTTCCTCCCTGGAGACACTGAAAATCTTCTTGAGGCCTCTCTATACGTTCTCTGAAAAAGTTGTTTTTACTGTTTCCAATAATATACACTACTCCTCAATATACCATCTCCTCAATGAAGCTCACCACCTGCTCCCTAGATCCCATCCCCACTCTTCACCACCCAGCTCCACCTTCTAGCTCCTCTAATCACTGACACTATCAACCTGTCTCTCTCATCCGGGACTGTTCCCACTCCCTTCAAGACCGCCACCATGATCCCCATCCTAAAAAAGCCTTCCCTCGATGTGTCGCAGCTATCTAGCTACCGGCCCATTTCCAACCTGCCCTTTCTTTCCAAGGTCTTTGAAAGAGTGGTTGCCTCCTAGCCATGCTCTTTCCTCACAAAACACACACTCCTCAAACCCCTCCAATCGGATTTCCATGCCTCCCACAGCACGGAAACTGCCCTGGTCAAGGTCACAAACGACATCCTGACCATCTGTGACCAGGTCTCCCTCTGCCGATTCCACGACCACTAGCGTTCTGACTGCATGCCTGTCCACCATTGAGTCCTGGACGAGGGCAAGTTTCCAACAACTCAACGTCAACAAGATGGAAGCCCTCCTGATTGGCTCACGTCAGCGCCTCTGCACCTCAAGTGCTGACAACATCAGCGTTCAAGGCTGCTCTCTCTACTTCTCGAAGCCAATCAGGAATCTGGGCGTCTTGTTCAACCCCAAACTATCCTTCCTGTAATCATCAAATCTAACATCAACCAAATCAAGCACTGGCTCTGGGTACTGCCAGGGATTGGTGACTCAACAGCCACACATTTACAGTCCAACCAGCCAGATCACAAGTACAGTATTGTGGTTTTCAATGTGATGCACTTCATTCAGGATCAGACCTAGATACAAGATCCTTGTCATGCTGTAGCACAAACCCACAAACACAACCCAAGCATACGTTCTTCTTTAAAAAAACTGTAACCCGCTTTACCCTGCACCCTCGGTTAATAAATCAGATCATACTATCAAATGAATAGGCTCATTTTGATGTCAGCTTGCTCCTGGTACCAAACAGCTTTGGGCTCATGAAGGAACTGTACAGCTTCCTGAGGAAAACATTTGTAAACAGTGAGAAAATTATTATTTTCCAGTTCCCAGACTGCCCCGACAGCTGTTTAAATGTTTAACATTGAAGTAAGATCTTGCAAAGTAAGAAATATGTACTTTAGCAAAGTTCAGCCCTCTCTCACAATGTTCTTCTTCATTAAACAAGCAACTATGTATTTTAAAGATCCTAGTCCCAATTACACAATCTATCACCTTCTTAGCAAAGAGATTGTTTTGAAACATCAGAACAGTATCTTTGAAGCACTGAATTTACGTTTGTCTTGTCTGAAGTGAAAATCAATTTATGGCCATCAGTCTCAAGCCTCATTCTTAACATGCAGTTAAGACAATGAGGGGGTCAGACACTAACTGGCTCCCCAAAAATACAGATAAATATAATGCCTCTGTGTATAGGGAAATATAGGAAACATAATAGGATCCACAAGAGGCACATATTTTCAACAGATGGGATAAAACTTGACAAGAAGTTGAGTGTTGGGAATCTCCATGTCAAAGACAAGAGACAATAAACAAGAGATAAACGCAAATGTACTGAATCCTGCTCGAGGTCTGGGGCAAGCACTACACTACAATAATGGACTGAGAGCAAAAACTTCAAATAGCAGCAGTGAATAGCTAACCAGGAAAGTAGATCAACGATCCCATCCCCTCCACTCCATCAATAGTGGCCCCAAAACTATGGGGGTCAGCAGGTGAGAGAGGTAGAAGGGCTCAAGGCCGTGGAGGGCCTTGAAAGTGAGGACAAGGATCTTGAATTTGATTCTCCGAGGAATGGGGAGCCAAGGGAGCCGGGCGAGGGTGGGCATGTGAGCCTGGTGCTGGAGAGGACACGAGCTGCAGAATTTGGGAAGATCTGCAGCTTGTGGAGGGAAGAGTTGGGGAGGCTGACAAGGAGGGGGAGTTCCCATAGTGGAGCCTAGAGGTGACAAACGCGTGTGTAAGCAGCCTGCGGGGTGAGGATATGGGGGGAGAAAGGACAGCTCAGACTCAAATATGACACCCAGGTTCCTGACCGGCTTGGTTAGGTGGAATGTGCATCTGTGGATGCTGATGCTGTTGGTGCCTGAAAGCCAACACTAAAAAGAAACATTAGTTCCTTTAGAGATATATTAATGTGACTGGAAGCCACACCAACCACATGTACCATGATAGCCTACCATCATTACATGGCACAAAACTACATCTATGGCATTATTTCTTCTTCAGCAACAACAAAAATAAAATTATATTTATAGACTGCCTTTCACGTCAGGAGGACATCCTAAGGCGCTGAACAGTCAGGGGTCAGGACCCAAGCAAGGGGAAGGGACAGGGTACGGTGGAGGGGAGGGAGAGATGTGGGTGGGCGGCAGAAGGCACAATCGAAAAGGAAAGCAAATTCATGACAGGATAAATTACAGCTGTGTTGGATTCAAATAAATAACATTTTCTTATTTCATACCATCTCATATTCCTACTTAAAATTAAAGTCTGGCTCAAATGGGGGATTGTTAGCAACCATCGGCAAGATTAAGATGATGTGATAAAAGAATGGTAGGATGAGCTGGACTGAATGCTGGAGGAAGTGAATGTTGACAGAATGGAGCTTTGCAGTCTATACTTTAGCTTTAACACTGCACATTTGTTACAACTCTATTGAGAAGCATTGACATCATTAATTCATTAGTTCAGTCCCAACCAAGCTCTTAATTATGTAAACAGACACAAAATCCTATTATTAAGAACTGCAATAACGGCTGTCTGGTTACCGACGGCTTCCTTCACCCTGGAGCGCGTGGTTTTAATGCAATTTCAATGTAATTTAATTTGAAATGGCAAATCCGTAGAACATAGGCGCCTAACGAAAACTGCTCAAGGTGTTTGTAACTGGGTTAATTTAAACAAGTTGTTTCTTTGCAAACAAAACATTTCCTATTAATAAAATGAGAATTCCATTATTCATCATCTCATTGGGCACAATCGTCAGGTTATATTACTAAAATTTGGCATGGAAACTAACTGGTTCCTATCCATTCTTTTGCAACTCTCTCCTATAATTATTTTTGAGTCAACTGGTTGTCTGATACATGATTACAAATCTCCAAACACGAGTTCCATGCATCCACACTACATATTGAAATTCCAGATTTTTGTTGGGATGGAATGCTCACTCTCTCCCTGGAGGGAGTTTACCCAATTCCAGAAAGTATAAGGAGCAGGTTAGCTTGGGAACCCTGGAGTGTGCCTTGGGGTATTGCTGGAATCTGACCAGCTAAACTGCTCAGCTTGCCATTGACACTACTGTCTGGCAAGGTGCAAGGTTTCCTGCTAGGTCTTTGTCTATCCTGTAACAACCAGCAATGTGCCCATCCTTAATGTAATAATAGTGTATTACATTGTAGGCAACTAGAAGGAGGCTTCACAATATCTTGGCAAACACTAGGGGCTTTGTCAGTGGCTTTGTCATTGAACATAATCACTGTCCTGAAAATCATGATAAATCACAATGCAAAATATGATTTGATATAATCAATATATATCCTATTCCTTTCCATGACAATATTACTATTATTAATATGTCAACAATAAAATAAAGATCCCTTGGTTTGCATGGGACTCCAAAACATCTATTTTTAATCAGCTGAATTCCTCCCTTCTCACCAATTCCACCTTATAATAATAATACCTTCCAAGAATTAAGGAATTCTTTCATTTAAATCAGGAAGCATATTTTTCAAGATCATAATCTACAACTAGAATTAAATCTCACAGAGATCTAGTCAAATGAATTCTGTACAGATTATATATAAATAACAGTTTGTTGAATACATCTTTATTATTCCTCCCTTGCTTGCATTCACAAACTGTTTCCTATTTCCACATCTTGCAATTATCACAATGCACTGAAGCTTCATAGTAGCCAAACTTTTTGGCTTAATGCTAAGTAAATGTGTTTAGACTTATGTAGACTAGTGTCATGTTCTGTAAAAAAAACTGTAGATTTGTTAAAAAAAGCAGATTTTTAGCCAATCCCGTTGCACCTTTTGGATATGAGGTAACACCTCTCCCCCTCTCTCCTCTTAGGACTTTCTAACTTATTTCTTTGAGCATCACGGTACAAATTAAGCAACTCGGTGGAGGATGAAATTAGTTTATAAACAAATGATTTCAAATGAAAAATGCGTTAGTATAATCCTAATTATTTTACATTTAATAATTTTTCATCAAGCTTACAAATCCAGCCCCATAATAAAGCAGATAATACACAAATTATGTAAATGTCTGCATTAATTTTCTATCTATCTTACTTGTTGAAGTGAATGTTGTACAATAGAGAATAGATTGTACGTTTTGTACATTTGTTACTGGTCACACAGCAATACAGCAGCAACTGCACGTAAAGGTGAATACAATCTTTGCACAAGTCTAACTAGATGTGATTGGAGACATTGTAGTCACGATTAACAACCAGATTTAGAGAATTTCTGACCCAACAGCTGAAATGAAGAGGTTCCAAGGCTAATGACCTCTTCCTAAATCACAGCCACACTGTGACAGGTGCTGGGCTTTTGTATCATTCGCACAATGACAGCAGCGACGTGATTGTTAGCATGTCCCTTTCTCTACATCCTGGTGTTTGGTATGTTATAAAAAGGATGTATTGAAACATACAAAACAATTTCTTACATTCTTGTAATTATCTCAATAAACCAATATTTCCTCAGCCAATTGTTTAAACGGCGGTTGGTTACCGTCACCTTCATCCCAATCTTTGTCACATTCCAGAATAGTTTCTCTGTCTGGAAAGGCTGGAATGTGCCCTGATCTCAGACCCCGGCTGCTGTCTGTATGAGTTGTTTTCATTTCATTACAAAGTATAAAGAAAGCTCACAACATACGAGCCATTTTTTGCTGGGGTGAAATTGCTGGAACTTTTAGGACAATATTGAGATATGAAACTGTCAGCCCAGCTGCTTTCCTAAATTGCAGTTTATGTCAATTAGTCATTAAAATGGCAATTAAAATATTAAAACCCCCAGACATGTCTCAATTTGCAGCTTTAGGAACCAAAGTCTGGTAATGATGCTCCAAAGCAGTAAATTGAACCTGGTCTATTTGTGAAATTAAAGCGATAAACTTATTGCAGGTAGATTTATTCCCTGAGTCCCAGAGGTTTCCTTTGTACGCACTAACACTGGACCAACAGAATGTAAGGCTGGCGTAATCAGATTAATTAAGTGTGAAGCAGTGTGAAGTTAAGAGTTTGGCCACGTTTCATTTAAAGTGTTCAGTTTGAAGAACGACCAATATTTGTGCTTATGTTTCGTAACGTGAAGCTTAAAGCTATTTCTCAAATAAGAAACAATCGTAGAATCATAAATTCTACAACAGTATCCCTACAGCCTCCACGCTTCACATACATAGAACAAAAAAGCCAAGCATTATTCAGAACTTACTTGGTAACCTTCAGTCTTCTTCTGACACCACTTCAGCAACGCGTTTCTCTTGGAGCCTCCATATTCACGGGCTAACGCGGATAATGGGTCTTTTCTTTCCTCTCTGTCCAAAATAAAACCATCGTTAAATCGACATAAATGCCGAGAGGGTTGGTCTGAGCTTCAGTAATAAATGTTTTGCAAATGCAAAGAAAACTAGGTGGGAGGCAGGTAGAGCCAATGTCCAGCAGATAACATTTGGGAGATTGAATTTGCCTGAATAAGATGAAGTGGAACTTTGAAACATACTTTGCTCAGGATTAAAGGCAAATTTTTAAAACATACTTTAAGAGATTTATTGCCACATAAAGCTTTGAACACATGCCGTGACTCACTGTTTCTGTTGAAACAGCTACGATGACTTGACTCTGCACAATTCTTACCTGAGGCGGCTGCGAGCAGTTGGAGTGACTGATGCAGTGGGAGATGAAGATGACAAGGACAGTTGTGGTGATGTGGTTCCCATTCCCATTAGTGAGGCTGGGGTAGAGCCATCTGCAGCCGTGATTTCACGCTTAATTTCCTCACTGCTTCTGCGAGACACTGCAGAGCAAAACCAACAAAAAAAATCTAAATCCAGCAGCTTCCAAGTACATACTAAGCCTTAGAATAATCTCATTATATTGCACTCATTACAATTGTGAAATATTGGTTGGGAGTTTCAGTTATTAATAAAATTATATAAAACAACAGGAAGACGGTCTCAATAAGGACGCTGGTGCCTTGGGACAACCTCCTGACGTGAAACTCAATAAACAAATATCATTTTAGATTGTATTGTCTCATACACAAGTTCAATGCAGAGCAGCACTCGTGTGCAGACATACTAAAGTAACAAACAATATCGACTTTCATTAGCAATGTACAATACATTGCATAACTTGGAGCAGTTTCAACCAGCTGACCTACCACATTTTACGTGCACGTGAGTGCGCGCGCGTGTAGTATGTGTGTGTAGCGTGTGTGTATTTGTATAGTGTATATAGTGTATGCACTCGTGGTGGGGAGTGAAGAGTGGAAACTGGACATTCTCAAGTTTATGTATGAAGGAGCGAGCGATGGTATCACTGTCTCAGTGGGACTACCACACGTATGAGCAAATAAAACACCTATGAAAAAACAAAGCAATTTGTAACATAAACCTAACATTCTGTATTGTATATAGATTTTCACCAGCGGAGAGACATCACACAACTGCACAACACAAAATGACACAGCTCAGAATCCAAGCAGCTACAATTAGAATGCAATTATTCTCTTCATCAAAAGAGAAGGCGAACAATGATCCGCATCTAAAATCCATATTTTCTGGATCAAAATAAGTGATTAATCAGAAAAGCAATTATCTGACGGAAGCTGAAAAATCCAATTACACAAAACCAAACTGAGAGAAAGGACAAAACCAATGCAGGCTCTTAACAATTCTGGGCATCCCATAGATTTGATAAACACAGCATCAGCTGAGGACAGATGGAACTGTGGAAAAAAATGACATCAATATAGACCTTTCACATTGGGAAGTCATCTCAAGCGCTTTACACACAAGTCAGAAGCCTGGACAGGAAGGGGGGCTGAGGCAGCCTGAAGTGTGGCAGCGAAGGTAGCTGTCATATCAGCATGAGGTTCAGGGCATGGGATGTGATAGGAGGAAGTGTGGGTAGAGCCAAAGGCAGGGATCTGGTGATGATTTGATAAGCCAAATCCTTCCTTTTATAACGGTTGCCAAACTGGGTATTGCAATACTTCATTTGCACCTCTGGCAAACAACAACTTGCATTTATGTAGCACTCTACATGCCGGACAGTGTCTCGGCAGCAGGATCTGGGTTCAATGCAGACTCAATCAATTTATTCTATTCACAACCCTTATCGCTGTATAAATCTAAGTTGTTGTTATTGTTGACTACCCACAGGCTGGCACCACCTCATTAAACACAATCATTGATTGTTCACAAAACAGTCATCACCACAGAAAAAACTCAGAAAATAATGACATAACAAATCATGGATATGTGAATTCCTTTAAAAGCTCAGAATATTTATACCACGAGTGAACTGAAACCCACAAATTGGGTGTATTTACAAGTTTAGCAAACAATAACAGTGATCCCTGCATTTGATACAGCACCTTATCATGTCATCAAGATGTCTCACAGCTATACTGTAAAGTGGAATGACTACTTTGTAGGTGAAACGCTAGTTAAACACAGCAACGTCCCACAAACAGCCATGAAGTGAACAATTTTATAATAATAACTCTTGGATTTGGTGAAGCTCCCATCTCCTTCCTCCTCTCCCCCTGTGTCTGTGACAAGACTGTCAAGAGCTCTGAGAGGCATGAGGGGGACTAGATAAATGTAAATTGTTGTTGTTTATTATATCGAATTAGGTCCTTCACAGTCCAACATTTGGATCTATTTGAATCCCCATCTCGATCTGAAACTCAACATGTTGATTTTGTTCCCCACAGACATTCTAATCAACAAACAAAAAAGTAGAGTGGGATCTTTAAATAAGAAGTTCTTGGCAGGAACAAAGGGAAAGCCGAGTGTTAATGAAGTCAGGATGTTGGATGCAGTGATCATTAGCCTGAGAAGATGGAACAGGAGTTTCAGAAGCAGATCATTTCTCACATTTGGATGTCAGTGGGAGCTGGTACCTAATATCCTGATGCACATGAAGCCCAATAATAAAATAGGAACACAGAATAATTGGCTGAAATATGGTAATGCGCAGCTTCAACTCGTTTCAACAAAAAAAGTCAACTGCGACAGTAACATTACGGAAAGTCAGGAAGGAATTTTAACCAATACTCTAACATGAGGTTCATCAACTGAGACTTTTCCAATGATCTAAAGTCACTTCAAAAAAAAGGAACTTGTCGCCAACTTTGTCTTTCTGTAAACTCTTCTCCCCATAAAGGTAATTTATATTTCCGCTGACATTTCTATCAAAATGTTGGGAATGAAACATATTCCCCCAATTTATATTGTTATTAGGACAACATTACTGAGAAATAAGATTTAACTAACTCAATAAAAATAAACAAAAATTTATTGTTCAAGAGCTAAGCATCCATATAGCACATGATTGTTCTGTATAATGGCATCACAGAAGCACATGTTACTTGAATTGCAATATCCAGTTCAGCAATGACATTTTGTTTAGCAATAGTTTCCATTTTCAGTGATAAATAATATTGCAGATCACTGGTTAGGTTTAAAGTTGAAGACTTAGGCTCCCCCTCCACCCCTAACTGCATTCCATTTTAATGTTTTTCTACAATTATGGACAATCGAATTTAATTCCTATTCATGAAAGAGATTGAGCTAAAAATATATTGTGATAAACCACTCAGCTCCACCTGCCCAGAAAATGATCTATTTGTGGCTACTCAGGGAAACACAGTATCATTGTGCTACACAGGCTTTAATTTATCAAAACACATCAAGCCATTGTCATACTGATTATCGTAAACACAAATCAAACTTTTGTTCAACAGACTGTATTGCTACGCGCCAGTAGGGGATTAACAAACTGGAAACCTTCAGCTGAACGAATACGTTCAGCTTCTCTCTGCACTGTGTGTTCAGGTTATTTCAACACCATTAAAGGCTTAATATGTGAATACCTTGTTCCATAGATTATAATTCTTAATCTCCGAGATGTACTTATAAAATATTCATAAAACAGCTGCAGATTAGCATTTCTTGTGTTTGAAAGCTTCTTCACATTATCAAAGGTGCTTTGGCAACACTGAATGCAATGCTGAGGCAGATAGCAGACAACGATCCTATGGCACACACATGGCAAATCTAGTGGATGTATAAATGTTGCCTTTCAGTGAAATCCCTGCTTTCCTACAGCCATCTCCAAAGGCCACTGGGCCAAATCTTGCCTCTGAGTTCAGAGCTATTCATAGTATTCTCAGCATCCAATTGTTAATGAAGGAATTACGCAAATGACAGGAATGACTGCTGAATACTCAAGTTCCATGATTGATCTGAAAAGAGATTAAAAGCACTCTTGAGAGGCTAACCTGCATAACCTAAGCGCAAGTTGTTATTAACAAGAAAGAGGCCATTTACAATGGTTCTCAGCCAAACAGATTTTTTCTAATGCATAATTTTCCTGCACATTAAGGCCTTTTGTTTGGTGACTGACTACACTTACCTGAAATGGATTTGGCTGAGTCAATAGTCTGAACTCGATGTAAAGAGGCTGGAGATCTATTGGCCGAGGAAGATCTAAGTAAATGTTCCGCTGCAAGACAAACACAAGACAAAGCACTGACACCTGGTGCTTTGTACCAATCTGTGCCAGTTTCTTTCTCCCCCTTTACTTTCATGGCATGAAATTAGAAACCTGATTATTTTCATTTTATAAAGATTATGTTTGGAGCATTTGAAGTGGACACGTTACTGTATCTTGAAAATAACCACCAACCAATGGCAGCCCCATTGGCAAAGAATATCCTAACTGCATTGAAACAAAGAGATACGATTTAAAATATCTGCTAATAGAACTCAATAAAAGACACTCACATTGAGTTATAAATAGTCCACAGCATTTAAATCAATTTAGTTTTCAAGAATATCCAAATCTCAGATAATTTCTCGCCAGAACATAAAAGTAAAATATTCAAAAGAATCACATCATTAAAATGAGGTTGCCTAAGAATTAAGTCTCATATTTCTCCATTCAATTTGTAACCTTTTTCTTGTGCATTGCTTGGTGTCTTGTTATCTTATTTTTCAAATCAATTTAATTCTCTTGTCTACCCTGTTTTATACATGTTGCTGATGCGTTTCTCTGGACTCCGTCTTTGGTCCCCTCCTCTTCAATATCTACATGCTCCTTCTTGGTGACATCATCCTCCTGACGTGAAAGTCCCTGTACAAATGTATTTTGTATTGTATTTTGTGTTGCATCAGCAACTAAAAATATTAAATCAAAGTTCATACTTAGTGCAATTTAAATTATCCATGTTTGTATTTGCTAATGGATAGAGTAACCTCTGTGACTGATGTGGATTTAAACATAATGTAAGTCCATACATAGCTTTTTCCATTTACTATTCCTAATGAAAGTTAAGTTATCGACAGAGGGAGAGAAGATAGATATTTATGTCTGTTTTCAGTTGTACAGTATTAGTAACAATAGGTGGAATGTTCTCTTTCCCAACCGCTCGCGTAGCAGGTCTCAGCCAGGTCATTTCAATCCACGACTGTTTGTGGGACCCTACTATGCACACTTGGCTGTTGCGTTTCGCCCACTTATATATTCTGTGAAGCGCTTTGAGACGCCTAGAAGACATGAAAAGCGCTATATGAAATGCAAGGATTAATATTATTATATGAATTCAAGTTATTGCCGACTTTCATTTTGGAAAGACCTCTCAATCCACTTCCCACCATACAAAATGTAATTCATCATCACAGCAACATTGTCAAAAAACACATGACCTTTGCGGCTTTTAATTTTGATCTCATTTTGCATTATCAAATCTAATTCTACATTGATTTGTGGGTTCAAGTCTTCACACACTTTGTTTACTGATCAGTTTTGAATGGAGCAATTCGTATAAAGTTAGAATGTAATCTGCTATTACAGCTGAAGAAGACTCACCTGGGAGAGACATCTCAGTGTAACCCTGCCTTTTGTCTGTTAGTGCCAATAGAGGTTTTGGTGTAGAGATTGGTCCACTGATGGCATGTCTCTGTGAACACACAAAATGTACAATTATACTCAATTCTTAAAGCAAGGGTGTATTTTGAGTTAATGAAGCGATTGATATCTTTAAAGAAGAAAATCAATTACTTTTGAATAATAACAACAACAACAAAATTGCACTTATATAGCGCCTTTCATGTCGGGAGGACGTCCCAAAACGCTGAACATTCAGGTCGGGATCCGAGCGGTGGTGGGGGAGGTGAGAGGGGTAGAGAGAAGGGGAAGGAGAGTGGGAGAGGTGGAAGAGTTAGTGGGGGAGCCGAAGGTGCGGTCGAAGAGGAAGGTCTTGAGACCGGCCTTGAAGGAGGAAAGGGAGGAAGCGAGCGGGAGGGGCTGCGGGATGGAGTTCCACAGTGTGGGAGCAGAGAGGCTGAAAGCCCGGCCGATGGTTGGGCGGTTAGGGCGGTGGACGCGGAGCAGGCCAGAGCCCGTTGAAAGGAGGGGACGGTCAGGCTGATAGGGCTGACAGAAGGTCAGAGAGATTGGCGGGGGCAAGGCGTGAATAGAGGAGACTGAAGTACTGCAGCTAATGAATAGTGAATATCTAACCCTTTCCAGGCTCAGACACCATCTACTGGTGACCAAGTAAACAAGCTCAGAGGAAATCTATTGCCAATTTTGAAGATCAAATTCATTTTTGTTTTCAATCAATTTTGCAAAACATTCTCCATAATTTATTTACTCTCTGCAATCATTTGGAAACTACAAATCCCCAAATACAGCCAGAATAACAACAAAAGCTTTTCTTTCTACATAAACCTGGTGAATGTTTGACTCCAGAATAGCAGAATCATAGCCTTTTCAAAGGAAGTACAGAAATTGACGTGACAGGGCTAACAATTCAGGTGAGATTTGTGTACTGCATTCCAGGCAGACAACCTGAGTGCTTTCTCATCACTATTTCTCATCACTGGTCTTCAATTATAACAGAAGCGTACATTTCCATTACTTGTTTGAATGGATTAGTTTAGACAAACCAGAATGGGCTGCATGGCTGCCTTCTCTGCTGTGAATATCCTATTGTTGTCTCTGTGGGCTTCAGGAAACAATGTGAAAATGCATAAAAGTATAAATTTCACAAACGTCTATCTAGGAATGCTTTGGAAAGTCGGCAACATGGAAACGATATCCTCTGTGAATTCCAGCTGTATAACAACAATAAATTATATTTGTATCAGTGTGTAAGGCCCAGAGACAGAGACTAACCTGCATTGGTGAAACGGCGGCTGCTGGAGGCGTTTTCAAGGGGCTTGGACTGAGAGGGCTACGAGGAATGGCAGCTGTGGCCGTAGTGGGGACAACTAGGAAAGGAGGAAGAGAAACAGACAATTCATGCTTTTACTTCAAACACATTGATCTATTTTTGCTGAAAATATTATGTCAAAATAGCTTTACATTAATAAAAGATTCAGGTGGTTACCTTGAGAAGCACTGTCAAAAGACTTAATAAGTGTTTTGACTGTTGGGGATGGTTCTGAGGAGGTGGATGATCTGCGGCTCAGTCCCATGCCTTGTCTCAGAGCAGCGAGATCTCGCTCCACAGCATTCATGTAATTGTACATACGGCCACGCTCTTCATCTTGCCTAAAGCACAATCCAAAACACTGAATCCATACCATCATTTACTTTACAAAAGAACCAGGAGAGTTTTTAGGTACAGGAAGTATATGTGATGTTTCCCCAGTAAATATAAGGTGGATATTGTTCGCCGTAAGACAGGACAACATCCTGTTGTCATGTTTAGATGCATGTTAGAGATCCTACAGTACTATTCGATACTTGCGGAGTTTCTCTGTCCTGGCCAACAATCTCTCAGACAATTTCCAACATCTTATACATTTCTTTAGGGTCATTGTTGAGAAAATTGATAAAGAATACATTACTATTATCTAAACAAAAATACTTTTGACTTACAATAGAATTCAATGTGAAATGCCAAGCAATGAATAAGTTAGTCAGACAGATAACAGTACATTAATCTAGCACCAGATACAATCACTCATTAAAGACAGCACCACAATTTCCCACGTACTTCCGTGTCTTTACTTCCTCTAATTCCTTGTTGAGTTTGTCAGCTTTATCTACTGACTCATGCAGTCTGCGCCTGAGATCACTGATTTCTTCTTGTGCCTCAGATTTAATATCATTTGCAATAACAACTGCAGTCTGTAGGTCAGCCTGAAACTGCCGCCACTCAGCCGACTCTTCCTATTTAAACACAAAAACACCTTCATGAGAAAATTTTCTTTATTTTAATTTCTTCCAATCTCATGACAAAATAATCAGTTTCATATTGAATATTTAAATCTTCAGTATCCAATCTTCATTTTCTTGAAAATGACTTGGTTCAAAATGAGCAGTTTGAAGAGTCAAGAGTCAATTAGTTACCTACCCAGGATAATTTGATTTAAAATTTTAATATCTGGTATAATAATATTATATAAAAACATCTCAAGGAACCTATAGTTCATATAAAGATTAGAGGCACTGTTTAGAAACAGGTTGTAAGTTACATTTGATGATTTTGTAATAAACTTGATTTTAACAGCATATGATCAAGATTTAAGATATGGTGTTAAATTGTAAAACCTGCATTTTATCTGTGGTGATTTTGACCACAATGTACATCACAGCGGCCAATTTATTACCAGAAAATAATGTAGTTTTGATGATTTTAAAAATTTCTTTCTATTATATATCTTTACTATTACAATGACAATGTCTGTGCACTGCAAGAAGGATCTCAGTAACTGACTGACATAGTGACATGATTTATACCTCATTGGAAAGGTCTCGCATCTGGGAGAGAGTAAACTAAACTCAAAGTTCATCCGTGGCAACATCTATAACATTACATTTTGCACCGACTCCTCCCATAGGAGTCCTCCCAGATCAGTATAAAAGATGAAATGTCTGTATGTCAGTCTGTGCAAGCAAAGCTGTAAGGCAGGCAGCTAGTCGTCAATAATAGGAGGGGAATGAGACTGCTCTAGTTTCCAGTACAGCACAATTTGCAGCACAATACAGAGAGATACTGTATGTAGAACAATCTGTGCAGTAAACTACACAGTAAACTCACATACCCTGAGCTTGCGGTTAAGGATTTTAATCTCTCTCTCCATGTCATGCTTCTGGTCTTGAAGCTTTTTAACAGTGTCTACAGGTGAGAAAGTATCCACAATAAATCAGAGGGTTGCGATGACACTAATTCAATGCAAATAACAAACTTTTTTTTTCAAAATCTACCCAAGGAACGGTTATGAAACATCAAAATAAAGTTCAGTTATGAGAATGCGGTATTCTAGAGTATTCTAGAGTAGTACACATCTAGTAATACTGCTTAAAGCAGCATTTCAATTTGCTGTTAGATGATTGACATTTACATTTCTATTGCCATTTAAACAAATATTCAGAAATCCAATAATACCCAATCTCCAAGAAGCAGTGACTGAATCATTTGCAATGATTACTTACTACTTCTGATTTAAAACCTGACAATTTGATGATATTGAAGCACTCTGAGATGCGTAAAGGTGCTACATAATTGCACCTTGTTGTTATGAAAGTAAATTACACAATAACTAAGTATTAAAATCGATTGAGCCAAATAATCAAGTGAAACACTCACAGGGATGGCTCAGACAAACAATGCCACTGGGTGGAGCTGGAGAGAAAGCACTGACCAGCTTCCCGCCTCACGTTTTTCCTCTGGTGTCCAGCATTGTAATTACACTCAGCCAGGAATTCTGCTCACTGAACAGGATCTTCCCATTAGTGTGTCTAGCCAGCGTTTGTCTGTATTATTGTTACACCATTTGAGAAAGAACATTATAGTGTAAAGTTATCAAGTCCAAATGTGTCCTCACTAGGGTCTGGCGATATATCGATATATCGGTTATATCCGATATAATTTTCATATCGATATGCCGATACTGGAATTTAAAATATATCGATATATTGAATTTTTCGATATATCAAGAAAAAATCAATATATCACAAATATCTATATATTGTGTCCAGCGATATATCGATATATCAGTATATATCGGTATAATGTGGACTTTCTCAACTTACCTTGTCAATATCCGAATGCGCACGCACACACCAGAATGCGCGTGCATGCGCAGGACAAAAAAAAACACAGCGATATCGATATGGGCAAACCGATATATCAATATCGGAAAATTTTCATATCAACAGACCCTACTCCTTGCTAAATATCCACACAAGTATTCTCTAGCACGACTCATGGGAAAACAATCAGGAACTCCTAGCCCAGAGTACTCAACAACAACAACAAAATTACACTCATACAGCACCTTTCATGTCAAGAGGACGTCCCTACTCAAGCCAACAGCTGAGGTCAGTCAAAATACAATAGCAAAGTTACATTGGTAGTGTGTCTTTCACGTTGGGAGGACGTCCCAAGGCGCTGAACAAACACACCGCAAACTTTTACGGATAACAGATTTTGTTATACTTACTTTCCAAATCAGAAATGATGAGATTATCATGGAGCTTGACGGTTCGATGCTGTTCCACTTCATCCTCTAATTCAAAAATAGTCTCTTTCATGTCACTGATTTCAGTTTCCTTTTCTTCTGCTTCAGTTCGGAGTTTGTCCAGGGTCAAGTTAAGATCTTTGATCTGTTTTTTGGCTTCGTCCTGGAAATTTCTGTATTCACCTTCAATCTGCAGTACATACAAGGTATCAGCCAGTAAACAGTATTAGTGTATACAGTGTATGGTAAACCAGAGGCTGATGCCTTTAGTTTTCCTGGTACTGGGACAGCAGAGAGGTATGTCTCTTTCCCCTCCCCAACCATCGTTGTGCAGGCATACTGGTTTATACGTGACACACGAGTTGAGTTTTGCTTAGCAAGAGGCTGTGCTGGAACAGATAGGGGACGAATTTCTGTCGCTCATCCTTTCGATAAGACGTTAAACCAACACAGGACAACATTGTGACAGCGTGTTCAGGGGGGAAGTTAAAATAAAATCAACGAACTGCACGATAGCATCCGGGACTGTTAAAGCCATTTAATGTGTCCTGTTTAGACTACATTTTGAGACATCACTAAGCCTCCATTCTCTGGTCTACAGGTATCTAGGGGTCTGTCTGGCTCAGAGCCAGGGTGGCTTTGATTCAGAAGGTGGCAAGTTCCCAAGCCACGGATTGGAAACACATGTCTACACTCAGCAATGGAGAGAAGGAGGAGGGGTGGGTGGGGGAGAGCGCAGCAGTCTTCAAGGGCCGTCCTTCGGATAAGTCGTTACTCTGAGGTTTACATAGATCTATACAGCAATAACAAAATTACATTTATAGAGCACCTTTCACGTCGGGGGGACGTATAATGATAGGACACCACAGAGACAGGCTACTCAACCGAACCAGTCCACAACAGAGTTATTTTCCACAAGTCTACACCTTCCCCTTACTCCCTGCCATACAACAACAACAACTTAGATTTATATAGCCCTCCATGCCGGACGGCGTCTCAGAGCGCTTGAGATATATGGAGTGCTGTAGCTCAGTTGTGGAATTCTGCAGTTCAATGGTTAGAGCACTCGCCTCACAAGCGAGAGACCCGGATTCATTTCCTGACAGGTCAGGGCGAAACCTTGGGT
This sequence comes from Hydrolagus colliei, assembly GCA_035084275.1. Lineage (NCBI taxonomy): Eukaryota > Metazoa > Chordata > Chondrichthyes > Chimaeriformes > Chimaeridae > Hydrolagus > Hydrolagus colliei. The sequence continues at coordinate 187,323 of CM068761.1, read as the reverse complement.
AAGTATCCATACTCCATACATCTGATAATAATCCCTCAACAAAAAAAATCAGTAATAAATTAGTCGTTTCAATCCGCTACACTGGGGAGGTAAGGGTTTGTGGGACACTGCTGTGTGGAACTGGCTGCCATGTTTCAACCCCAAAACATACAGTCAATTCATAAGAACATAAGAAGTAGGTGGAGTAGGCCAGTCAGCCCCTCCAGCCTGCTCCGCCATTCAATAAGATCATGGCTGATCGTCTCACCTAACTCTGATTACCTGCCCTATCCCCATATCCCCTAATCCCTCTATTTTTCAAAAATCTATCAGTCTCAGCCTTGAAAATGTTCAAGCACTGAGCATCTACAGCCTTCCATAAATTCACTACCCTCTGAGTGAAGAGAATTCAGTTTACAGAATATTCCGTGAAGCGCTTCGAGACGTCTAGAACACGTGACAAATGCTCTATCAAATGCAAGGATTATTATTATACCATTTTATTTCCCTCTCCCTCATGTGAAAGAAGCTCTAGCTTCCTCTGAATCGCATCTATAGATTCCTTCTGCTTCAACCACAACTTGAGCAACGAGTTATAAATTGTCACTACCCTCTGCATGAACTACTTCCTTCTAAATTCTCTTTTACAGTCGCTATTTTGTACTGGTATCACTGGTTACCACATAGTAATGCTAACAAGCTAATTGGAAACCTCAAAAATGATTATTCAATACTTTTACAACCATACCTTCGTAATGGTATCCTGCAGTCGACCAGCATCGTTACGAGTGTGGGCCAGCTCCTCCTGCAGGTTATTGTACAGGGCCTCAATCCTCTCCTTGTCCAGTCGCGTGTTCTCCAACAGCTCCTGTAAATCAGACTTGTCACTGGCGTTGTGGAAAGCGTACAACTCTGCCACCTTCTGCTTCTCGTGCTCCAGCAGGGCTTTGAATCGGTTCACCTCAATCTGATCATTTGCCACGGTGGCTTTATATTCTTCTAAAGCCCCAGCAAGCGCTACTTTGGCTTTTTGCTCCGATTCCATGATCCGCTCCATGTGGTGGTTACGTTCTTTAAGGGCACCAATCATCTCCTGAGCATCCTTGTTGTCCTGCTCCGCCATTTTCAATGTGTTGCTTAGATGCTGCTGCACGCCAAGAAGCTGCTCCCGTTCAAAGCGAGCGTTTTCCACCAGGTCCATGTACCGTTGTTCCAGCTCCATGTAGCGGCCACTCTTCACATCTTCATCCAGGACATAAGAGATGTGGTGCTCATCCAGCAGCGTGCGGAAGTACTCATTCTGTCGACTGAAGTGTTCCAACTGATCACTCTGCTGGCATAAAGAGTCCATCAGAATGACCTTTTCTTCACCCAATCTCTCATTTTCAGAGTTTAGCTCTTGTGTTATCTGCTGAAGATCTGCAAGTTCCTGGAGAGTAGCCTGCAGTTCCTCTGCTGTGCTGTGCTGGTTTTCCTCCATTTGGTGAATGCGCTCTGTTAAACAAGCCACAGAAACCTCACTTGCGTTGCCACTGCTTCCTTTCCTGGAGCATTCTCTGCTCGGGGCACCTTCAGACTCGGAGGATGATGAGGGAGCGTCTAGAGCATCGTCACTGGAGGTAAGAGGCTGGTACACCTCACTCGATTCACTGTCCAGGTTGTCCATGGAATTGCTACGGTTGTCGGTCAACGTGTTCTCATCTTGGCTTAAAAGATCTTCCATGGATCCAGGGGCAGAGCCCTCCACAGAGGATGTGAAGGTACCTCCACCATCACTCTGACTGCCTGCAGTCACCTCAGGACACAACGATTGATAACCAAACAGTTTCTCTGTGCTGTCTAACTTTTGCTCCAAAGAGAAGCCAAGAGCATTCAGTCGATCCTTTAACATGCGGTTCTCATTCTTCAGTTGGTTTAGTTCATCCCGGATTGCACAGTTCTGCTCCTCCAGCAGGAGAAGGCTGGACTCCACGTCTCTGGGCTGAAGCGAAGTGCTCTCTTTCTCTTCAGCCTTTTCCTCTCCCTCCAGCAAGTCGTTGCTCAGTCCCAGTTGGGAACGCATGTCTCTCAATTCATTTCTCAGATGTAGAATCTCCACGTCCTTATTCTTAGCTAAAGCCAAAAGATCCTTTACTTTTCCTTCCAAAGCTGCCTTATCACTTATCTGGTTATCAGACTTTGACTTGCTTATTCTAGTTTCTGACTCTGTTGAAATCCGGCTGCGCGAGCGTTTTGCTGCCTCGTTACCTCCCTGGCTGGCGGATGATGATTTCTTGCTTACGTTGGGTCGTGGTCGATCTCGAATTTTGTCTCTGTTTGAGGTGATGTCTTTATTTCCTGTGGATACATTCCTCTTTGTGGCTGCACTCATACCTGTTACACAATTAACTTTTTTTTTAAATGTAAACAAATACAAATTTGTTACCCTGTTAGAATTGCTGATAATTTATTGCCAGTTGTGCAAAGAAAACTACTCCTTGTTTTCTTAAAAACATAATATAATTTTGTTAAAATGTTGTTACATGTTTTGCGCCATTAAACCAGAGCCATACAACAAACATTTTCACTTCCACTGTCCAATAAAGACTCACAGCAGGAGAACAAGATATTAGTCACAGGTCACCACAAACCCAACTGCCATTATCACAAGGCACTGCTGTCTCTGTGAAATTAAAAACACATAAAACTAAACACAACAAAAAGTTAAATATTTTTTAACTAAATGATATTTCACTGGGGTTTCCAGTGTCTATTGTCTGGTAGGTAACGTAACAACAATTTTACATTTATACAGTGCCTTTCACGTCGGAAGGACGTCCCAAGGCGCTGTATAACGTACAGCTGACTCAGCGCTTTGGGATGTCCTCCCGACGTGAAAAGCGCTCTATAAATGTAAGTTTGTTGTTGTTTGTTGTTTAAGTACCAGCCCTGACTGAGGACGTTTTTGTTCTCTGTAAACAGAGCTGTCAAAGATAAAATAAAATTGCCATTTAATGTTATTTAAGCCATTTATTTAGATTAAACAATTATAGTATATTGGAAAACGCTATTATCAGTTTAATCTACAGGAAACTCTGAGGTATTTATGGGTCACCCAGCTTTATTCATTTTCAGCTCATGAACTGAGATACTGAAACAATTACTATAATTATCCGGAAACTACAATAACTCAAACACCAAATTTACATTTATTGAGTGCCTTCCATATTGGGGGACATCCCAAACACTAACACACCAGGATAAATCAGAGGGGAGACTACAATTCAAACAAACCTGCTGCGTGCTTTGCTTTGCTGTCTTGGTTAGAGTTTGTGGTCGATCCGGAAGCTGAAAAGCTTGTGGGTCCCGCTGCTGATGGACAAACGTTCTTCTTCACTTTGGTATTATTGTTGACTGTCAGTCCACTAGCCATGCCAGCCAACAGATCATCATTGCTCCTGCTCTTGGTCTATTTGGGGAAAACAAAGGACAAACAATCAGTATAACACACCACAGAAAATTGATAGTTCACTTTATTTTCCTCAGATCATTTTCAAAAAGATGCCAGAGCAACAAAGGAAACACCAATCACAGTAGCAAACTATGACCAAAGTATAAAATCATTTGTATTTTATCAAATGATAAAATACAAATGACCTTCCTATCTCTCCAACTCTTATCAACCTGTCCGCTGAGGGAATGACTGCAACATTCTATACAAGCAGTCTGAGCTGCATAAAGGAGAAAATATGCCGTTGGTTAAAAAATCTGCAATCCAACTGGAAGCATTTTTAAAATAACTTTTCCATTGAAAGAAACAATTGTCAGTCACAGGCAGACACTAGTCTACGCAATTTTTGTTGACTGAAATGTAAAAATACATTATCATAAAACTGTCATATATCCTGTTAGGATATTGGTACAAATATTTGAAAATTCCACTGGTCCCTCATAGCACTTAGCTTCACTTTACTTACTGCATTGAACAAACAAGACCAAAGATCAAACTGCAGAAAAGGTCTCATGCGAATGATCTGAAAATCTTAAGCAATGAAGAACAGTGTGGTGGCATTGCTAATACAGAGAGAGCAGAAACCCAGGCTTAGGCCACCACCCAAACTCAGCACAGCTCAAGGAATCACCCATGGAGGTCAGCCAGTATCTCCCCCAAATGAGGGGAAATAAATTCCAAACCAACTCTATTAGCTTAGCCTCTAATGCACTGAATGGAAAGTATGTTGAACTCATTGGCAAAAGCTGTGGTTGAAACAGAAACATCAACAAATGTAAGGGGAAACTTTTTGAGGGAGAATGGAATAGACAATAATAATCTTTGCATTTTATCATATCTCTTGAGACGTCTCAAAGCATCTCACAGAATATCCAATACTAATTTATATTTGTAAAGCACCTTTCACATTGGAAGGATATGGGGTTAGCAGGTCGGAGAGGTGGGAAGGGCAAGGCCATGGAGGGTCTTAAAGGTAAGGATGAGGATTTTGAACTCTATCCTCTGAGCCAGTGGAGCCGACAGGGTGATGGGGTCACGGAGCCTGGTGTGAGAGAGAATATGAGTTGCAGAGTTTTGGATGATCTGCAGCTTGTGGAGGGGCAAGCAGGGTGTTGTCATAGTCAAGCCTGGATTTTGTGGGCGAAATACTGTCAATTGCGTACTGCAGTGTGCCACAAACATTCGTGGAATGAAATAACTAATTTATTGCTAAATTGGATAAGAATAGGAGAGGGTGGTGCAAATATAACATAACCTTAGTTAACGCTGCTGTGGTCCCAGTCGTTTTCGAAGTCTTTGTGGCTGAGGTTACGGAGCAGTTGTCAGCTTTGCCTTTCTCTGTCGCTGGCAGTTTACACTGTAGTTTGGATGCTGCAGTAGCAGACCTGCTTGCCTTCTTCATCCTATGCTCGCGGTCTGGGATGCATTTACAGCTGAATCTGAAAAATACATCGGTAGGTTAAGGAATCAAGCAGAGAATGTACTAAAGTTTGTCAAAAAGACAAATAAGCTAATTTCAAGGTCTACTTGTTACATTTATGTAAAGATTGTAATCTATTACTTGCAAATGAAATATAGTTCTGTAAACTTCCCCCGCAAGAGAACATTTCCCTCCTCTGCCCACAATAATTATTATTATTCTACAGATAGAGAGAAAGTGGTGTGTTCTAATCTCCCACAGCCCTGAGCCAGACGGACACCCGAAACACAACTAAAAGCAGCAAATGCCTATAGAATATCAGAAAGGTTCAGACAACAAAAGAGCGTCAGTCCATCCATTTACTAACAACTCCCAGAGCAGACATCCTCAAACATTAAGTAACAGTAACAGATACAGACTTCATAAATACCACAACAATCGGGATTCCATGTTTAAAGCTTTTAGCATCATTACTGTGACCCTCAGTCAATATTATTCACATCATTGCTCACATTGTGTAAACAAACATTTGTATAGATTCCAAAGATCCTGAAATGGCCCAGAAACAATAACTGCCCCCCCCCAGGCTGACTGCGCACCCCCCCCCCCCCCCAGGCTGACTCCCCCCCCCCCCTCCAGGGCTGACTGCCTCCCCCCCATGCTGACTGCCCCCCCCCCCCCCAGGCTGACTGCGCCCCCCCCCCCCTGGCTGACTGCGCCCCCCCCCCCCAGGCTGACTGCGCCTCCCCCCACCCCAGGCTGACTGCGCCCCCCCCCCCCCCCAGGCTGACTGCGCCCCCCCCCCCAGGCTGACTGCCCCCCCACCCCAGGGCTGACTGCCCCCCCACCCCAGGGCTGACTGCCCCCCCACCCCAGGGCTGACTGCCCCCCCACCCCAGGGCTGACTCGCCCCCCCCTCCGGGGCTGACTGCCCCCCCCCCCCCCCCCCGCCCAGGGTGACTGACCTGCTGGTTCCTCGGGAGTCAAAATTCCGACAAACAGAGTTTCCTGGAGCTCGAGGCCCAACCCCCGCCACCTCAGCCTCGGCCTCAGGTACAGCTCCAGCCCTCTGCCATCCCGGCCCCCTGGCTGCTCTCGGTCCCTGGCTGTGGCGGGCGGCGGGGAAAGTGACGATTGGCGGGGAGAGTGACGGTTGGCGGGTGACGGTTGGCGGGGAGAGTGACGGTTGGCGGTTGACAGGCGCGCGCGGAGAAGCTGCCCCTGTCTGAGCATGCGCACGTTTATCCGTCACCGGGCGAGCGCGACATGAAGCCCCACCCTCAGGCGGCCCTGAGCTTCTGTTAGTGACCAGAGGGGGCGTCACACACACTGTACACACACACACACACACACAGTGCCTTGGGACGTCCTTCCATTTGTGTAGCTCCTTAGTGGTTAGCGCACTCGCCTTGCAAGCGTGAGACGTGTTCGAATCCAGGCGGGTCAGGGCGAAACTTAACTTATTGAGTAATAAGTTTGCTTACTCCACACGCCTAATACTGATCCCTCCAAAATAAAATTGGTCATTTTCAAACCAAGACTGTTTGTGAGATCCTGCTGTGTGCCATTGGCCGCTGCGTTTCGCCCACAAATAAATAGTCACTTCACTTTACAGTACATTCTGTGACGCGCTTTGGGACGCCGATAAGATGTGAAAAGCCGCGATATCAAATACAAGGATTATTATTATAAATGTAATTTTGTTGTTGTGTACATTATAAACACACACTGCCCTTACACACACTGTACACACACACTATATACAGTACACACACTGCCCCTACACACACACTGTACATACGCGCTATATACAGTACACACACTGCCCCTACACACTCACTATACACACGCACTATATACAGTACACACACTGCCCCTACACACACTGTCACTACACACATGGTATACAGTGTGTACACATATATACTGTCTGTACACACAAATTTCTGCTACTCAACAGGTACAACTTAGATTTATATTGCAATCCTCCCTCAGTTTAGTGTTCCTGAGCAAAGGAAAGAATGCCTTGGCCAAACAAAGATAGTCACAAAACAAAGGTCAGAATGTATAGATACAAGAATTTTATTTAACATTTTGTGTACAAACAGAGGCTACAAATGCCTCAGGAAAATCTTCAAATATGAATCATACGCATCCCTTTTATGCCTAACTACCTTTTGAAAGTGAAAGAACTAAATTAACAGTTATACAAAAAACAAAAATGAAAACCTGATTCCCTTCTCCTCCTGAACTGATGGTATTCATTTTACAGAACTGTCCTTCCTGCCAGATAGTTTCTCCAATAAAAGGAATCAAGTACTGTACATGGAACAATGAGTAGTCAGTCAGTGATAGTACTGCAGGGTGCATCAACTCAGTGGAACAGGTCTACCAAACTTCATAGCAACATCAATAATGCTGAAAATCCTTAATTGTAAGGAAGAAATGCTTCTACACATGATTATTCATATAATTTAATCCTGATTATTTCAATAAATAACTCTAACCCATATCCCTGGAATGCGCAAGTGTCTTAACAATTACAATACATCAAGAACAGGTTACAAAGGGTTTACAGTCATTTAGTAGAGGGAATTATCACGTCTTTAACTATAACATAATACAATATTTTAGAATACCCTTGATTGCTCATAATACTGTACTTACATTATTGAGCAACTGTTTAAATTCAGAGCTCAACAACATTTTCATATCAAATACTCAGCACGTGACTTCACAGTAGATTATAAGATCGTAAATTTAAAAAAATTAACAGAAAAATCTGGAATTATTCAGTGATTTTTACCACCAAAGCATTGCATCTCGAGATCACCAAGATCTTTGAAAGGTTGCTGCAGACCCTATTGTGAGTTGCAGTCAGCTCAGACATTTGGATGGAAATATAGAAAATGAGGTGTACACCATTCTCCGAAAACAGTTTGGAAATTCACCACGCTCACAGACATTGTTTATGTATGTGAACATTTATGTTTATGGGTTCGATTCCTGGTCAGGGTGAAACCTTGGGCAAGTTTCCTTTCTCCACACGCCTAATGATAATCCCTCAAAAAAAGAACAATAATAATTTGGTCACTTAATCTATGACTGTTTGTGGGACATTGCTGTGTGCAATTGGTTGCTGCATTTCGCCAACAAGTCTAGTCAATCCACTTTACAGTATATTCTGTAAAGCACTTTGAGACACCTAGAAGACGTGAAGAGCGCTATATCAAATGCAAGGATTATTATATTATTAAAATACCTTTAGAGCAACCTCTGAAAGGTGATTTGATTCAGATAGATTCGAATCACATTAACTCTGACTCTTTCAGCATTACTGATCAAAACATAACACAGATACTGCTCAGTGAATGTTTAAAGACATAATGAGCCTTTAGTTTCTTCTAATTAACTTAAACCCACAGGGACCTGCAGTTAAAACTGTCCCAAGTTCAATTAACATTGAATCCCCCAGCTAACAAAAGATAAATTCTTTCAACCCATCATTCTGGGCTGGAGCGATATTCAGGTGAGGAGTGTGCCATATTTTATGAATGCAAGTTTTTTTTGCTTTAACAATCTGTTCCTCAAAATATATTACATTAGAAAGATTGCAATAACTTTAAAAATGCAAAGCTTTACAATGACACGTTCAAGAATGTTAATGCAGAACTACTTTTAAATGCATAGAAATCAACAACTTGAGAATTAAATGATGCCAGTTGGAGTGTTGATGTTGCATGTCGGAGTGTTAGGTCCCTACAGAACAGAGAAGCTTCTGATTTCAGGCAGAAGATGAACAGAGTTCATTGCTTCTCCACAGTGAGGGAGCGGAATAGGAGATCCAGCCATCTTTAATGCTCGATTTCCAAGGTGGAAATCAAAGGCCGTTTCTGAGACGTTCATGTGGTTTTGTGCACTCAAGACCGAGTCTATTCAATTCAAGCCTTTATTGTGCTTGAAAGACATTAGCCCTGATTTTTTTCCTTTTATTGACACAAATGCTGCACAGGTGGGCACTTTCTTCATTATCACTATTAAAACAAGCAATCTTCCAGTTTACAATAAGCAGAGAAACAGCTGATAAAGGACAAATCTCTGCTTTCTCTGAAATTTTGTGCTCAAGCTTATGGGCCACCTGGATGCAGTCTCCTCACCTAAAGGGCACCCATTCTTATTTTAATTTAAAAACGTTTTATACTCTCATCTCAGTATCATTTATTGTGCTTTTTGAAGCTGATATTGAGCTTTTTGATATTGAACACAAAAATATCAAGATGGAGGTGGATGTTGTTGTCACAAAGCTCTCTGTTACTCAGCCACAGCACAAGGCAGAAAGGGAAAACATTCGTGGTCATTACTGCAGCTGTAAAATCTGTTTTGTGTAACAGGTAAAACACAAATGAACTAGAGGTATTCATCCAAGTGGACCACAGAGGCAGTAATGTTCCAAATGGTTTAACTCTCTCAGCTAAAGGAATGATCATAGTAAAGCAAGGGTTAAACACAACATTAAGATGTGAGGATTAAACAAAGTCTATTACGAGAATCATTTATCATTGTTCCTCAATGAAAACATTTTATTGATGCAACTAAATTGGAATTGTGTAAAATGTGGAATGCTGACATTCCCAGGAAACTCAGAACCCAGTGTTGCTTTGGGTTTAATCAGATCATCGTCACCTGCAAACAGAGGAAGGTTCCACTCAATGCATCACTGATTTGGTGATCCTGAGCTGTGTTCCTGAGCGTGCAGATGCTCGAGCCTCAAGACCAGCAATTAATGAAGGAACTACAGTGATCCCCTCTATCAGCCTTTGGACTGATATTTCATCCAGTGAGCCTTTTGCTGGATGAGGCATGGTTAGGATATGAGATGAGGATAAGATTAGGTTTGGTTTTACTGAACCCTACTTGCTGTGGGTCCCAGCCCCTCAGAAACCAAGTGCGATACACTGCCTTCAGGACAAGATTGTGCAAAGAAAACATACCATTACAACAATACAGTAAACCTGAAAATAAAAGAACTAATCCATGGATGTTTGTGAGACAGAACAAGTGTTCGCTGAAACATACATCTTCCTGACTGTTCCACAAATACAGTCTGTTTCTGAAATAGAATCTGCCTCAGAATGTCCTGAGTTTGTTAATTGAGCCCCTTACTGTGAATATAACAAGTACAATACGATTGAACATTAACTCAGAAAAAAGACAAGTTATTCCATCAGTTAAAGAATTTAAAAAAACAGCATTAGGACAAAGGCCCCATACAAACCAGGATCATTCAGAGAAAGTGTCCGGAATAAGCAGGAGTTGCTGGCCAGGATAAGCTGGGAATGTATTACACAAACATCGCTTCTCATTCAGGTACTTTGTGCTAATTCAGATTTGGGATGTTGATATCAATCTTTACACCGATGCCATGGTTATTGCGACAAAACAGTGAAGTAGATTTCCACTTTGGCTGCTGCAGCCATCAAACATTCTGACAAAGATAATGTTCTACAACCCAGCCCAAATTATCCAGCTTTGGGGAAAACAAAACATAAAGAAGTTAATATATGGACTTTTAATATTACGTAAAATTTTAAATCAACATGCCTGCATGTTAAATAATGTTACTAAAATTGGATGGATTGTATTAACATGGAAATAAATCTGTCAATTGAATAAGCAAACAGTGATGGTGACTACTTGATATTCTGTTTTTAACATTATCTCTTACAGAAATAAAAGGACAGCAAAGCAATTGGCACAGTCATATATTGCTTCTGCACTTGCATCTGGTTATAGCCTCTACAAAACAGAACATACTGAATGCGTTGACTTGTGGAACTGGTTGTCAAGTGCTGTCATATAGGTAAAAGATTTTAAAAAAAATTATAACTTAAATCAAACTTTATATATAAAACAATCTGAGTTAATACAAGCAAAGGATGCACTAATACAATTCATCAGAAAACATTATTTCCAGAAGCTTCTGGCAGAGCTTTAAATATAAAATAAATGTTATTTCCATAGTCATGGTCTGTTTGGGTCTTTATGCTTCTGCTAACCCCATTTAAATCTATAATTGTTTATGATGGGCATCAAACTTGATAGAAATCAGCCTGTATGTTCCTATAGACAGAATACGTTCCAAAAACTAAAACTCTAAACTATCTATCTCCTTCATACACTAGTAAACCTTTAAGAATTGTAACTTTTCATATTGAAACACACAGGAAGCCACCGGATCACTGACGGAGGTAAAAGCCTTTGTGTGAAGATGCCAATGTTTGTGTCTCTCCTGACAATCTGGTGATTGGTGCTTCAACATGCTCACGACGGCTGCTTAAACCTCTGTGGAGAAGAGGATACTCTGGCGCTTGCTGTCTGGGGTAGGGATGGTCTCCAGCTGCAGGAAATACAGCAGTACTTGCACCTGGAGAGAACAGTCAGATAAACAATTGTATTTAAAAAGTAAATTAAAAGAAAGTTAAAATGTTCTAATTTCCTGAAGAGCTGTAATCTGCTCCCAGGCCTTTCCTTGTGTAGGAACACGTTAACAACCTTGTTATGTTTTACCCTTGAATATTCATTCATGTTAAAATGAATTATGAGGGAGTACCACTAGCGCTCCATGGTTTCTGACACTTCACCTCCACGTAGTTCAGTTAACCCCATGGCAGCGTGTGCATTAATAAACCAGGCCTTCTCTCGCTCGCTTTACTTATGCAGTAAGTACTGAACTCAGCTAAACATACAACAGGAAAAATCAATTATTACCAACAAGATTTTATTATTTTCTGGAATTATTGTCAAAGGCAATATGTGAAATCCTCAGACAAGATAGAAATTGAGCAGATTTTTCATGGATCTATTCCACCAACTCATGGCCTGTGACAACCAGAAAATAGATTACCAAATAACTAACTATCTAAACCATCTCTAATCAGAATAACTGAACGCTACTGTGTGACCCTGCCAAAGGCCTCCTTCTATTCCTGCAGAATGGACGGGTAGTTCTGTCTATCTATTGTGACAGATTTCTCAGGTTTAAACAGAAATCGATCAATATTACCTGGGACATGACCTCCAGAGACCAGCTGTCCGCCATGGTGATGGGCTGTGTGGGGTTGGTGGGGATTTTACTGTCCTTCTCTGATGGCCGCAAAAGAGTGGGTCCAAAGACGGTGGCCAGGTTATGTAATGACATCTTGTTGACATGCTCTTTTTCTGCGATCCTGCACAAGTGACAAAATAATGAACAGATGTTAAAGTTCCAATTTTGGGCTTGAACCCACACCCTTCTGACACTGGGGCTACAGTGCGACCAACTAAACCACACTGAAACTGCTACCATCAGGAGTCCAGTGCTATCATTATTTTTGATACACAAGGTTAGGTTTGCATCCTTCATTAACCTAATTAAGACTGAAACTTTGGGATTGAGGGTTGTCCCCACAGACTCTTCTAGGCCCCAAATTGTCAAAGGACAACGTGACCTGAACCATGTCTTCATGACCTCCCAGGCAGGTCAGGTGACGGGATGGCCTCTCTGGGAGGGCAGTGATTGGGGCTCAAGCGATTCCAGTATCTAACTTCTTCTGTGTGAAGGCAGCGCTGTGTGTGTGTGTATATAAATCCCAGTGTGTGTGTGTATATCTGTGTGTGTGTGTGTGTGTGTGTGTGCGCAATGTCAGTGCTAGGGCAGATCACACTCCTCAAGTGGGAAGTGCTGCAATACAGACCCCCAACCAACAGAGCCAGAGCTAAAGGCAGCATCTATGGAGAGAGGAAAAGTGACTCAAAGTTTTGGGTCCACAATGCTTCGTCAGAACTGAGTGTTCCCGGCGGATTTCTGTTTTTGTTTCAGACTTTCAGCATCTGCAGTATTTTGCATTTTGATCAAAACTCACTTGGCAAAGTTCCCACCTCTGGGGCAGAATGTAGTTACAGAGGAGGTATTTGCTCCAACTGTAGTATTATTATTATTATTAACTCACCTCTTCAAGTGATCCAATAGGAATAGGAATGTGATGAGATTAGGTTCTGGCAATGATAGCAGCAGATTCAGCAAACAGCTTTCCTTTGCAACCGGATCAGACAGCACTAGTAAATAAACAGCAACACAAATATCATGGCACATCATTCACCTACTTTTCCAACTTTGGTGGTGCCAAAGTTAATCTTATGAATTGAAATTGCAAAGCCATTTATCAATTTCAGCATTCAAATACTATGACTAAAAAGACTTAATTCTATAACACAATCCATGTTTTAACTCTGGCTTATGTCACACTCATGCCCGAGAGGTGTGGGACACACAACTCTCTCTGTTGGGAATTGATCAAAGATATTATATATAGTTACATTTTAAAACAATAAAAAGGGAGGGGAAAATGACAAGTTAATCCTATATCATTTTATGAGGATGATCAATAGGATTGACAGCTTATCAGCTGGTTCAATGATAGCACACTCGCCTCCGTGTCAAAAGGTTCACATTGGGACTTGAACTCACATAGACTATGATGACGCTTCAATGTAGTACCGGCTGTGGGGGTGGGGGGGGGATTCAGTGTGGCTGCCATGTTTGCTCACAAATACACAGTCACTGCACTTCACAGTATATCCTGTGAAACACTTAGAGATGTCCTCCCAACATGAAAGGTACTATATCAATTGCAAGGATTATTATAAGTAATACATTAAGCAGTTGCACTGAAGAAAGACAGCTGCATTTGTAAATTTACCGATGCCCTCAGCAAAGCTAGGGTAAAGCTCATCTGTGAAGAGAGGCGCAGGCAGCTCCCGGAAATAAAGCTTCAGGGTTCCTGCAATGGCATTTACATCCATTTCACTCATCATTACGGAGACATCTTTATTATCTGCAATCAAAATAATTCCCAAAGCATTAAACAGCAATCAGGATACTAGATTACAATTTTTAAATTGTACAAATTATTTTTGCTGACCAGATCTGCATCATATACTAGGAATCACAGCTCAGATGTACCTACCACCCATATCTCACAGAATTTCTCAGACTCATTGATTCAGCCCATCAGGTGCAAGGCCCAAACATATTCTTAACTATAAAAGGGTTTCCCTCCATAAACTCCCCAGCTGATATGTTGCACCACCCCAAAGTCAATACTAATAAATTAACTAACTGATATGAAATTTACTCTCGCAAACTGGTCACATTTTACACCTGCATTTGAAGGGTTATTGGCAAGAATGCCAACTCATACTATGTGATAGTAGCCTAACTGTTAGATTGAAAACTAGTACTGTACTTCAAAACTATTGTTACTAGTGACAGTAACTGATGAACAACAGAGGGAGAGCACATACTGGCATCAAACGCAGCTTTAAGGGCCTGAATGTCTGTTGCAACTCCTGATACTCGATAGATCCCAACTTCCTCCATTCCACGTCTCTCAATTTCTTCCACACATTGTCGCACAATGTATGGCACCTTGGATCTTTCACGCCTGGAGGAGCAAATAAAAGAACATCTACCAAAGAACACTTTTCACACCCTCAATCCCTGCAATATCAAGAATATATATCTATATATATAGATATATACACACACACACACAGTAAAAGCCCATTTATCTGGCACCTGCGGGACCTGGCCATTGTTGATTAAAGTGCCTGTCGGATATTCGGGCAGCCCGCGGCCAAAAACCCACCACAAAAAAATTAAAGTTCTTTTAACATGCACCATACACACCAGACTAAATAATAATAGAATATTGTATTGGTACTTACTGTTAAAACTACTCTCTTGCACTTCTCACCTTTACTGGTTGAGATTTACAGTCCAGTGATTCTTTTTGCAATGGAGGACGCCAAGCGGGTGAAAAAAACGGCAGCACGACTTTACCAGCGGCAAGCCGATAACCCTAGACTCTACTAGCGGCAAACTGAAATACTGTACCTGTGCGACAATGTGGGTTATCGGCTAGGGTTATCGGCTTGCCGCTAGTAAGGCTTTAAAATCGCGCTGCCGTTTTTTTCACCCGCTTGGTGTCCTCCATTTTAAAAAGAATCGCTGGACTATAAACCTCAACCGCAGCATCATGGTTTCAAATGCAGCATTTACCAGTAAAGGTGAGAAGCGCAAGAGAGTAGTTTTAAAAATAAGTACAAATACTTATTATTGGTAAGTATTATTGGTAAATACTGTTATTATCTGTTATTATTTATTTACAAATGCTCCACCGCTATTATTCTGGATAAGTTCCGGTCTATCGAATGGGGACTTTTGTTTTGGCATGCTGGTTATACGGAAGTGTTGGTTCATCGAGTCATAGATAAACGGGCTTCTACTGTATATTATATATATATATATATATACAGTACATATAAAATCATCTGAAAGACTGAGAAAAGATCCTGGGAAGATGTGGAACACAAACAAGATTAGTTCTGGTCACCTCAAATCCCATTCTTCATAGTCTTCACCAATTGTGACTCAGTCAAATCTGCCCATTCCCAATGCGAACTTCAAATCTACTTTTCCATTTCTACTCTTGATTCCAGGATCTCTGATGTCTGACAGGCAAGCGGCAGAACAAGGTCTGGATAAGCCTTGATTCTGATTAACTCAGTCCCAAAAGGAGTGAAACAAGTCTAGTTATTTCCATTGGAGATGGTGTTACTTAAATTCAGTTTAACGTTTTTGGATATGATTACTATATGTGTGACAGACAGTTTATCATTTTGTAGTTGACATGACACAAGGTACTACCCCTGGCTCGGCCCCAGAATCCATTATTGGGAAGCGGCCTGAGACGCCATTCGGAGTGGAGGGCGCTATCTAAATCCAAGTTGTTGTTGTTGTACTCACTTTGTTACTATCGCAATCTTTACCCCAAACACCCCAGTCTGCTTCCGGGAAGGCATTCGTTTCAAGCTGAATTCACGACTGGTGAACTTCACTGACAGCTTCACTTCAATCTGTAGAGAGAGAAACTAAATTCTGAACTTTTTGACTAACCTAACGTGAATCAGTACCACACGATCATGTGATGTCAGTGAGGAAGATGAGGCAAAACATAACTCTAAAATTATGGTTTCAAATCAGTAGTGTTTGTGTTCAGATACAATTATGTGGTCATTGAATGGTACGTTGACAGATTGACAGATTGATATAAACCCCATGTAATTTCACCGAGGCAGTCACTACACTACAGCATGAAGTGACGTACTGTGAAAAGAGTTTGAGAAATCTCACAAAATGACCATTTATATCAAAATCATCCTGAAAGCTTCAGTTGAGTTTCCTGTGCCAATCTCCTTAATCTTTCCTGATAATTTGACTAGGAGTGTAACAGTAAGAGTAAGGAACACAAAACTGACTTAAAATACGAGTCAACTGTTTAAATGAGCTCATGAAAGATTGTTATATTAAAACTATAAAACTAATGGAGTCTCTGCCAATCATTCCCTCATCTCGGCCTGGGTCTGCCTCAAGACAATGGCCTATTTCCTATGTTCTTCTGATGGCGAGGAGGTTAGTGTCACTCCCCTCAACCACTGACAAATAATTCCATTTGAAAAAGCCCATTGTAGCCATTAGAGTTGATTTTCTTTTTCTTACTTTGAACCAGTTCATCCACTCATCAACTGTTCAGTTTTCAAAGTAGATTCTAACCTCACCATATGATTCAGTTTGATTATTTGCTCGGGGCTGCAACATAAATGCAGGTACATCTGTGAAGCTACTTACACCATTCATCGCAATAACTGTTCTCTGCCAGTCCTTGTCCTGCAACACTTGTGGGTCCAGCTACAAAATAACAGCAAACTTTAGTTAGCACAGAGCATGACAAATAAAGCCAGAGAAAAGTTACAGCCTAAGCATCCTCACTGCTCACTGTTTATTTCAGTGCTCTTTGCTCTGAGAGACTAGCAAAGGTTTCAGGGAGGCTGTGATTTGATCAGCAACTAATCCCTGGATCAACCGGCACTAATTTCTCCGAGTACTTAAAATAGTTAAACATGATTCACACCCAATATATGAATTGTCACTGCCATGCTGACAATACACTCAGACCAATCAAAATAAACAAGAATTTCATGACTTTTGTATCATCTATGATACTCCCAATAAAACAATAAAAACATATATTCTCAAGTTAAAAAAATTCTGCATCAAGATGATTAATACTGGTGACAAGTCCAATAATCTGTCATTTTGCCAAAAGAATTCCACTTCAATTGTAGGAAAGCAACAATCATACCTGAATCTGTCCTTTGCCCATGATTTTATCAATTATTTCAGCATCATCTTTGGTGAGTTTGGTTTTGTTATAGCATTTTTCATAGCAAAGAATTCGGAGAGTCTGTGATCCTTCCAGTTCTATTTCAAATTCCTGTAAAAAAAAGAGAACAATTAACTAGAGGCAGAAACAGTCCACAGCAAATGCAGGTTAGAGACAAATGTTTCCAAGTAACATGGTGCAATACTAATCTATTCTAACCTGAAGCCAATGCTCAACTCACACTAGGCAGCAGTTTTACTAACTGAACTCTGCAGAGCAAATCTGAGCAACAGTGACAGAATCTCATCTCCCTATCGTGGAATAAAGAGAGGAATAAAAATAGAGAATTT
The DNA here is from genome assembly GCA_035084275.1 of Hydrolagus colliei. Taxonomy (NCBI): domain Eukaryota; kingdom Metazoa; phylum Chordata; class Chondrichthyes; order Chimaeriformes; family Chimaeridae; genus Hydrolagus; species Hydrolagus colliei. Next base: position 169,821 of record CM068761.1, on the reverse strand, counting down.
GTAACTAACATTGCATTATCCATTAAAATCAACAGGATTAACAAGTTTTATTACTATATTTCTAGATATGTAGGGATTTAATTTATTCACCTGAAGACTTACCTCATTCCAGTTTGGTTCAGCTGTGTCTCTGTAGACCCTTGTCTTTGCCTTGTTGACAAAGTAGCCGAATGAATCTACTTCTAACGTACAGTACAAATCTGCAAATGGTTTCAAAATAAGAGGAAGAAACACAAGTTCAAAATTAGAAATAATATAGCCGAATGATTTTTTAATGAAAGCAAACTACTAATGAATGTACTCCACAAAAAAGTGAAACTCTTATTGACCTCTCAATGCTAGTCTTCATGGACCGCACAGGCTCATCACCATATAAAGATTTCTAGGACAATATTCTATAAGGAGCTGTGGGATTTATATTGTAAAAGCCACAAGCAGGTTACAAACAGAAGGGAGTGGGGGAGGAAGTTCCAGAGGGTGTGGGCAGAGGCTGAAGGCCTGCCCCCAATGGTGGGGCGGGCGTGGCATGTGAAGGAGGCAACAATTTACAATATCGCTCATTGCATGTATGGAAAGCATTTCAAATTTCTTTATAGAGACGAAGATAGAGATATGAGAGGTAAAGACAGGAAACTGAAAGTATAGTCAAGTCTTCCAGTTAGTAGCCTATCATTACTGTGTGATGAACAATGAATATAGATGGCTTACTTGATGTCTGTTTGAATCCAGTGGCTGAGTGGACAATCACATTCAAGAATCCATAAAGACCAGGAGATTCATCATCTGTGGAAGCAAAGAAATAAAGTAATACATTAGGTGCTTGGTAGACATACAGTGCAATTATTTCTTAGAACAGTTCCTCATCAGCTATAGGTCGGACATCTGCTTTCATGTTGAGGGCAGCTGCCCGACAATAGCTGATGGAAAAACTCTGAGGTGGTGACAAATGCTGGAAGCACTCTGAGAAATGTCTGGCGTGAAGGGCGCTATATAAATTGAAGTTGTTGTTGTTGAAGACATGACCTAGAGTTCAAGTTTGTGAACATAGGTTTGTTAATTTGGACAACTCTTTTCAAACAGCCGGCACAGATATCATGGGCCAAATGGCCCCCTTCTGTGGCGTACAATTCTTTGGTAACAAGCTCCTGGAATCCACTGCGATTGGGAAGCAGCTGCCAATTAAACTCCACACCTCCAACCAGTGGAACCTGCCTCAATGGGAAGGGATGCGTTTCTGAGCTGCAAGTAAGATGGCGGCAATACTCTCACACATTTCATGCTGAAATGTGTTGCCCTCTGAGAAGCTCGCAGGGAGTTTCTGCATTCCACTCAGCTCTTGTTAACTCTGCAAGCCAAAGCTCTAAAGGGTAGAGTGGTCTTTGCTGGATAAGCAACAGGAAAGCTTGCCAGACAGCAATATCAATGGCAAACTATGTGGATTTAGCTGGTCAGAGTACAGCAGTTACCCCAAACATATAAGCCTTGGTTCTTGCCAATCTACACCTAATACTTTTTACTGGAATCAGTTAAGCAGGATACGTCCGGGAGAGAGTACATTCCATTCATAGAATCATACAACACAGAAGGAGGCCATTTGGCCTATCGTGTCTGTGCCGGCTCTTTGAAAATAGCAACTCAATCCCACACCCCACTCGACCCATAGCCCTGCAAACTTGTCCTCTCCAAATACCCATCTACTTCTCTAGTAGTTATTATCAAATCAGCTTCTACCACCCTTTCAGCCAATGCATTCCAGATACGAACAACTCGCTGTGTGAAAACAATTCTCCTTTGTTTCCTCTAATAACTGTTTTAAATTGGTGATTCGGTTACCGACCACTCAACAGTGGAAATAGTTTCTCCTTGTTCACCGTATCGAATCCCCTCACAATTTTGCAAATTTCTATCAAGTGTCCTCTTGACCTTCTCTGCACAAGGAAAATAATCCTAGCTTCTAGCCTCTCCTCATAACTGAAGTCCCTCATTCCTGGTACCATCCTGGTAAATCTCCTTTGCACCCTCTCCAATGCCTTTCCTTCCAACAATCTATTTCTGGGATTTCTATGTGTAGGTGAGATGCATGGAATTCGCACTTTGGTTTGGATGCTGTTAAGCAGGGTGACACCCAGCTGACCAAAAGAGAGCAGGAAAGTAGCATCATAGTTAAATAGCACCCCAGAGGTGATAATAATTAATGCCATGAGTTCAACACCAAGATAAACATGGCAATGCTACCAGAAAAAGTCTCCCACAGAGTTAGTTCAGCTTACCTTCTTTATTGATGGTTAATGGAATGTTATGGACGGTTTGCAGTTTCACGCATGAGTTTGTGAGCATCTGTAGTTCCAGAGACGTGAGGGAAAAGCTTTTGAAGCCTGAAATATGAGAAGGAAAAATGTTTGATACATATACGAGTGGTACAGGTCTTGAAAGAAAGTGAAAAATATTTAAGTTTGAGTATGATTGAAGAATGAAAAGGATTTTATATTGAAGGGATAACGCACAAGCTTCTCTTGTTAATCACCTTAGAAGCAAACATTACCAACAAAATGACTGTATATTTGTATAGGGTCTTTTACGTCAGGGGAGGGGGCATCTCAAGGCGCTGGATAGTCAGTGTATCACACCCAAGCTAGGGGTTGAGATCGCGGGGTTTGGAGGGCGGGGTAGGGGTGTGATCAAGGGCTCGGTCAAAGAGGAGGGTCTTAATGGAGACAAGGGAGGGGCCGAGGCGGGGTGCCTGAGCAATAGAGTTCCACAGGTAGGGGGTAGCAAGGCTATGGAGAGCTATGAAAGTGAGGACCATGATCTAACTGTAACCTCTGTGTGATGGGAAGGGAGTCGAGCAAGAATGGGGATGACAGGGTTGCATAGCAACCTGATGTGGGAGAGGACACGGGCTGCAGAGTTCTGGGTGCTCTACAGCCTATGGAGTGAGGAGCTGGGGAGGCCGACAAGCATAATCAAGCCTGGATGTTATTAATGTTTTTTGAGGGTTATGGAGGCCTGCTCTGTGAGACAGTGGGGAAGTAGTGGAAGAGTCAAGCAATATTGCAGAGGTGAGGGAAGGCAGATTGGGTCATGGCTTGGATGTAGGGGAGGAATTCTTTATGCAATTTGAGAACTCATTCTAAAACAACACTGGTGAATTAGTCTTTCTGTCATGAATGGTGCTATACATGTGTTATTTATTGTTGTTAATAAACCAATATATTATTTTGTTTTTCTTGTAATTTCTAGTTCATTCTTCTAAAGCAACCCCCCAAAGATATAAAAATACAAATTTTAATATGTCCCATTCGGCTAGTTTTGTGTAACATTTATGATGGGATACAACTGTAAGTAGGAGATGGGTAGGAGCTGGGGAGTCGGACTAGTTGAGCTAGGAGATGGGGAGTGACACAGGCACAATGGGCTGAAAGAAGCTCCTTCTATCCTGCAAGATTCTTTGAATCTCCGAAGTATAATTGAACTCTTTGCTTACGGTAAACAAGGAAAAAGGGTTGTAGAAGATACTATTGGAAAAGCCGCAGTTTTCTTGTGTTAACTGAGCCTATAGCACTGCACGGTTCGTTAAAACTTTGCTCATGACATCGAGAGGAGAAGTAAAAAGACTTGCATTTCTTTTGCTGTTCACGGATGATTTCTCTCCATTCAGCTCGTTCATAGTCTGATGAGATCAGGAATACATAGCTCTGAAGACAAAAGAACAATCTGACATGAACACTAAGACTAACTGTGCAGTCCTTATTGATGTAACAACTATGAAAGCAGCCAGACAAGTAGCAAAGTACACATTGCAAATATGCACAAGTCATCACACTCTCGTTCAATCGACAACAACTCCATGCTCTTGTGCAGTTAGTCAATATCATCTCCACACACTTTCAATCCACATCATCTCAATAGTTTATGCTTCCTTCAGCACTGAACGAGTGCTTTTTAATAATCTGGCAGTTAATCTGCAGATACCACTCCCTCAGAAACCACAGTCCCATATGTGCTTTCCTAAATTCGGGGCTCTGGGTTGGTTCCCATGCAAGTCAAAATCTACCATCCAGGGAAAGTAAATGAAACACCTCGTTAAACTGGGTTAAATAGAACAAAACAGGGATCCCGACAATTCCTCAAGCACAGGATTCAACATCGTAAGTATATTGTAGCCTTTTTTAAAAGTACTATTATTTCTGTATAAGTATGGCCAGTCTCACCTTGCCATGCCTGTTATGCACTCTGAAAGCCATGTTTGGAGACATCAGCAGTAACATGGATTCTTGCTCTGATAGCTTCTTTTTCAGACGTTCAATCACTTTACTGCCTTTATTTGCCTTCTATTGATAAAAAAGAGTAAAACAACAACAACAAAATTACACTTGTATAGTGCCTTTCACATCAGGAGGACATCCCAAGGCACTGGACAGTCATTGTTTCAGACTCGAGCTGGGGACGGGGAGGGTGCAGGGAAAGGGGGGTATTTAATGGGACCATTGAAGAGGAGGGTCTTGAGGCAGGACTTGAAGGCCAGGGAGGGGGCAAGGCAAAGGGACTGCAGGATGGAGGTCCACAGGTTAGGAGCAGAATGGCTGAAGGCTTGCCCACCAATGGTGGGGCGGGTGGCTTGGGGGTCTTTGAATGTGAGGACCAGGATCTTGAATTGACTCCTCTGGGTGATGGAGAGCCAATGGAGTCGGGAGAGGATGGGGGAGATGTGGTCACGAAACTTGGAGCGTTAGAGGACACGGGCCGCAGTGTTCTGAATTATCTGCAGCCTATGGAGGGTGGAATTGGGAAGGCAGACAAGCAGGGTGTTGGCGTAGTTGGGCCTGGATGTGATGAAGGCATGATTGAGGGTTATGTAAATCAGGTAAAAGTCAGTATGGTTAGGGTCACAACTAGTGTCCGGCGATATATCGGTTATATCAATATAATTTTTCATATCGATATGTCGATATTGGAAATTCAAATATATCGATATATCGAAAAATTCGATATGAAAAAAAATCGATATATCGCAAATATCGGTATATCGTGTCCGGCGATATATCGATATAATGCGGACTTTTTCAATTGACCTTGTTGATATCCGAATGCGCGCGCACACAGAAATGCGCATGCACCCCCAAATACGCGCGCACCTCCGAATGCCCGTGCATGCACAGGACAAAAAAAAACGCAATATCAATATATATCGATATGGGCAAACCGATATATCGTCGACGGACCCTGGTTACAACTCTATAATAGCAGACAAATGCTGAACAGACCAGTGTCAATTCACAGAGGATAGATTGTGCGGAGAATCAAGGCTTCAAAGCTGGACTTCTATAGCACCTCCAGGCAGGGCAGCCCCTCTCATTGATTTACTTGGTATCTGGCATGTTAATTTCAATTAAAATAAAATTTTAATTTACTTTAAATCTAAAGTAGATTTAGAAATTGTGGATTACTCTAATAAAAGATGGGCAGTAAAGCTTCATCAGAAAACTCGGAAGTGACTATTGTGATCCGCATGGCTAGATCCAAAATCTAACAATATTCATTGTCAAACAATATTTATTGTCATACCAACGTCATAAACTATTCAATTTCTCAGGTAGATTTCTTTGCTAAATAACCATCTAATTCGTTTCATTTAGTGACAAAATCTTTTCCTTGAAGAAGAAAATGTTTACAACAGGTTCTATAGTTCTGGTATATTTTGGCCGACAGCTGCCACCTGTTACTGACAGTCACAATTGCCTGTAAAAACATTGACCTTTCAAACCATTAAAACTGTCATCTGAATTGCTACACCTAGAAACAAAACCTTGAATAAAGCACTTTCACAAATTGCTTTTGGGTTATTACTCTCATACTATCCTTTTATTAACTTCAGGGAGATAAGACCTTCATGAATTTGAAAGTAATTGAGCCAAATTTCATTCCAAACTGTCTGCTGGATACAGACAAGTAGACAATCACAAGCCACTTCTGACTCAGCAAAATAAACATTTCCTGTTACCTTTTCTCTCTGAATTTCATTCTTCATTTGGGAGATTTTAATTTTCATGGCATCCAATTCCTCGTCTGGGACCAGTGGAAAGTTTGGGGCGTTTTCTGACTCATCCAGAGTGTGGAAAGTGAGGTCAGCGAGAGGAATGTACCACTTACAGTCATATTGCTGGCTTTTTCTAACAGAGAAGAAATAACTGTCACTGAGAGCCACAAGCACACGTTAGAGAGATCATAATCAAGTTTGATTTTACTGCCTGGTGGGGTAGACAAGCTGCTTGTACCCAACAGTACCTAGTAATGTACCTATTCTAATTTTTCTGAATTTTTAAAATCAAATACAAGGATTATTATAACAATTGAGAAAATGAAGATAGAGACAGCAGTAATTGCTTAGATACCTCCAGTTAGTATGTCAACATAAATGTCACAAATTCTGAAACAATATCCAGTTTTATCCATAATTTTAAATAAAACCAAAAAGGCTAAACTTCCATTTGCCTCACCCAGATATCTGCTTCTTCATCTTTGCACAGAGGAAGAGATCGGTGAAGAGAAACACATGGCGGAGTTTCCGAGCACCTTCTACAAGCTCCACCAGAAAGCTGTCCTTCATAAGCTGACGGTGCTGAGCAGATAAAAGATAATAGTTACGGAAAAAGTCACTTTTATATTTTGTCCAATTCAGTACAGTTTTATATTCAGCAAAATTATGGGCTAATTCAGAATGAAGTATTTATCACACAATATACTTTTCAGGATGTGCTCCTTCCCCAGCTCCAATAATATGAAACCGCAGTGAAAGTGGAGCACAAACAACACAGGAGCACTGCGCACTGAAAGCTTCATTTCCGCAGGAGAATGGTGGAGACCAGTCTGGTCATCATGCATCCATCCCTGGTTAATCAAAAATCTGCTAATACTGTATAACCAATGCAGTCAATTCAAAACACTTCTTTAAAAAAAAATCCCACCTTTTAAAATTTAAGTAAAAAAAAATGAAGGTGAGAAAACTTAGTGCCCCCTCCTTTGGCACCCTCCTTCTCTTCTCATTTTAGTTCAGTTTGTAGCACTCTTGCTTCTGAATCAGAACATTGTGGGTTCAAAATCCACATTGGTATCTTTTGCTCCCTGCCCAGGTTGGCACTGCAGTGCAGAGCTGGGACAGTATCCCAATCATTTGTTTTCTTCTTCAGTTCTGGTATTAAACCAAGATCCCACTTACCTGTGAACCTTTAATAAAGAAGCAACTCTGCTGGACAATAATCACTTGTCATCTGCTTCGACGTTTCAACATAATAAAATGCTTTAAAAATGTACATTCTTACTCATAGCAATTCCCACAGTTCTATGTACTATTTCTGCACAGGCAGATTTCTGTCAAAGCTGATCCCCAAAGGACAGTAAGTTCCCAGGGCAACCAACCTACTCTCACCTTCTGTATTTCTCCCTTCGAGCCTGAATTCACTGCTGATGATTCTGGCACTTGCTAAGTGGGAATGCGCAGTACAAAAGCCAACATTACAATTGAACACTTGGGATTGCATTCAAAAGTATTTTTAAAGAATTGGGAATGAAAGAACGGTTGGAAGCAATCCATTTGAATGCTTTTGAAGAACATTTGAAGAACAATGAGACAACTAACAGTGTTTGCAAGAACATGCGGGTTACCTGATTGGTACTTGTAAACCGTTTTTTGTGTAGTAGGGACTCCATGCATGCAAGCAAAAAATAAGAGCTTGTTTTATTAGTGAAAGCTGCAGCAGTACAGGACGGACAAACACAAGACAGCTGGTTACACAATAACTGTGTCCGAATGGAAATCAAAAACTGGCAGGAATGAAACCAATCCACATAATGCAAAGTGCTCTTCTCTTCAAAACTTGGTCTTGTAGTGACCAAGCACTGACAAGTAGAAACGTGGTAGGAGAATTAAAGTTCCAGTTAACAGCGATCCTGAAAACATTATACTTGGGAGAGTGAAACTTCTGTGTTCTGAATGGCATTGAAAATACAATCCTAAACATAGCTCGTTACTGACTCATTGGCACCACTTTGAAACATTTTAATCAAGATCTCAATACAATAAGAATTTACAGTATTCTCAAAATTACAATGATTGAAGATTTAGAAGTGATTACATCATCACTGCAGAATAATACTGTCAAATTATTGTTCAGAATTAATGTATAATAAAATTATAATAAGCTTTGCATTTGATATTGCACTTTTCACGTCTTCTAAATGTCTCAAAGCACTTCACAGAATATACCGTAAAACGAAGTGACCATATTTGTGGGTGAATCACGGCAGCCAATTGTGCACAGCAGCGTCCTACAAACAGTCGCCGATTGAGTGATCAATTTATTATTTTGGGGGGGGGGGGGGGGGGGGGGATTATTATTAGGTGTATTCAGTAAGGAAACTTACCTAAAGTTTTGCCCTGCTGGGAATCAAACCCAGGTCTCTTGCTTGCAAGGCAAGTGCTCTAACCACTGGGCTACAGGACTCCATGTGTATACTGAGTTATTGATGTGCCCTTTCCTATAACTGATGGAACAGGAAATGTTGTAGAATCTCAAAAATATAGTTTCAAAACCGAATCACTTACATCTCTTTTTTAAAATTCCTGTAGCTACTCATAAAATGATCTATCAAAACATTTCCAGCAGAGGGCAGGATTCAATCATGAATAAGCAGTCAAAGCCTTTGGAATTATCCACAGGTAAAATAAAGTGCATAATTTCCCAATTCTACAGTATTAGAAATAAATCAACAATACAATAGAAATGAATCATCTGAAAACCAGACCAATCATTATTTCCTGAGAAACTATGTGCAAATTGTTATTATTATGAGAAATATCTATAGGCACAGGGTCCTCAATTGACTCCAGTATTCTTAATAATAGTAATAATCCTTGCATTTGATATAATTCCTTATAAAGTCACAAACAGTTGGGGATTGAAGTGACCAACTGTTTAAAATAAATTTTAGTTTCATAGAATTATACAGCATTTTGTTTATTCTCTTTTTTATTACACTTGCTGAGGCCAGGGTCAACATGTCAGGTTTAGGGTACAAGTCTGCTGGTTACCCTGGAGGCTGCTCATCTTCAAGAACACCCCAAAGACAAAGCTAGCAACCAATGTGCAAACTGCTATATCCTACAAACAGCCAGAAGTTAATGAGTGTTTATCATTTGCCAAGACATGACAATGTGAAAGGCGCTATACAAGTGTAATTTGTTGTTGTCATTATTGCAAAAGCTCCACACAGCCATTATTAAGCGAATGAAGAATTTTATCTAGGGGATTGTTGTCAGGACAACAAAATACATTACTTTACAGATCAGATCGACGGACAGAGAAGTTGAAAAGATTGTACAATTAATTCGGTACTTTTAATAAAGATAAGTGTCAGACTTGGATCTCAGTCAGAGATTCCATCCATCCTGAAATGTGCAATCTCATACTAATTTAATCACCCGTCTACTCTCCCAACCGTCACCCGTTTACTGAAGGAAAATTATAAATCAGATGTATTTAATTATAGACATCTAAGTAAGCATGAGTAACTAAAACCAACATCTATGGGTGTGGTATTTTGAACAAGCTCAGTAAAGGAATGCAATTGCTTCTTTCATACCATACCAAGGTTTTATGTTAAAATTATAAGATGAGCACGGAAAGTTGAAATGATTGTTCACTTTATGTTGACTGTGGGATATTGCGGTGCGTAAACTGGCTAACATGTTTGCCTACAAATAGTCACTACACTTCACAGTAAAATCGTGTGAAGCACTCAAGATGTCTTAATGATGTGATATGTCATAATATCAAATGCAAATATTATTATCGAATAATAAGAGATGTTTCTAGGCCAAAGGTTTTGCTATGCAGGCATCATTATTTATCAGATCACAAACCACTTTTCTGTTATTATTTCAAACCTTTTTTCGTTTTATTTTTCCCTCCTCCAATGTCCAGCAAATCTCCAAAGGAGTGAGATATTTGAACCTCAGAGCTTATTGTTGTTACTTCTTCAATCCCCAAGGCGCAATTTACTATAGAGTAGCTGAAACAACACCCAGGATAGTGTTCCTTTCCACAATGGAAAGCTTTTGCATTTGAAAAAGCTAAAATAGTTGATGATATGTAAATCCACTGGAAACTGCATATGTTGGATGTTGGGTGAGATCAAGATCTGGTCTATTATTTCTGCTTGTGGAATAAAGAAAGAGTTGGTAGCTAATGCTGATTTTCTTGTTGGAAAACCAGATAAAGTGTATGGGGAAGTTCAGTGACAGTGAAAACAGCATTGCTTTGCCTAGAGCTTCTGAATGAAAGGAATTTAATGAAATGGTGATGATGGCATGTTACAGCAAAGAGTGAGAAACTCAGTCCAACTCCAGTCCAGCATGTATATTAGGAAGTGCAATGAATGGACTGCTTGAGGAAGTAGACAAAAGGTGTCTAAAACCAAATTTGTTAACAGAAAGGTAACAGTAAACTAGTGATCAACATATCCTCATTGAATACCAGTTAGATCCATTGGTTGTATTTTGCCTTCTGACTGAATAAACAAGGTCACTATTGTTCTGTTGCCTGCAATTGAACCTTCCAAAATAAAAGTCCCTGTGGCCCAAGTAATCATATCATTAACATGTGCTATTCATTATGGTTGTAAATTGTTGTATATATCATCCTTCTTACATGGTAACAAGGGAAAATCTTCTTCCAGTTAGGAGTTATTGCAGCAGCAACATTGTCAAATTACTTTTGTGAGCGCCTTTCATGTCAGGAGGAGGTTCCAAAGCGCTGGCTAACGTAAGAATACAGTGGGAAGAGGAATTATAGGTTTAATTTTACAACAGTTTGCAGAGACACTCACCTCGCCTTTCTTCACAGTCATTGACTGGCGTCTGGGAGTGATCTCTTCATTTATACTGGACAGGAAGTTCTGTGAAATGCGGAGTGCATCTTGCAATAGGGAATGGTCCGGGTGATTGACCGGTGTGTGTTTTAACAAATCCTACAACAACAACAAAATCACATTTATATAGCGGCTTCAGGCTGTGGCATAATAAATTAATCTTGAGATAGTTAATTAATCTGAAACTTATCTCATTTTACTTGGATCAGATGTTAACCTCAGCAAAATGATTGAAAGAATGTCCTAGGATACTTGGTTACTAGAAATACCCTGATTACTCTGGATAAACTTGATTACTTTGCTGTAATGTAAATAAGATGATGCTGCAGGCCTGGAAAAAATCCCATTGTTTCTATTCAGACTTCTCTCTTTCTCTCAGCGTGTCAGTTCACAATATATGTGATACATTAATACTGTACTTAGTTTAGCTGTCTATAAAAATAGGTCCAGTTCCTTCAATATGTTCATAGGTCAAACCACTCATCCCTGGTATCATCCTAATAAATCTCCTCTAAACCTACTCCGAACCAAAGTGCATTGCAAACTGTTAGACAGCAAGTTCCAGCCCGTGGTACGTTCCTCATCTTGGTAACAATAAACTGGCTCAATTCTGGAATAGTCCAGGGAAGTCAAAAGGGAGGAAAATAATCAGCTTAGACAAGCACAATGGTTATAATGAGTTCCTGGTACTGTAATTGTCTGCAGATTGTCTCTTGATAACTCATGATCATTATTTCTTAAGTGAAGGCATCATCAAATGTCAAGTGAATTAAACATCCTGGTTGCTCTCCAAAGCAGAAAGAGATATGGGAGAGAGTGTGTGAGTTCCTCTCTAGGTTCACAAGACTGCTATTATTATTATTCAAGCGTTGCTATTACATTTCACCTCATCAAAAGAACAAATCTATAGCCACCACCACTGCTTCTCCTACTCTAGGTCTAAGCACAACAATTCCAAAGCCTTGCTTCCGTAACTCCTTCCTAACACAACCACAAAGTGCAGAATATCCAGGGCAGCTTCATAGACACTTATTGGTTGACAGACTTTACAGGTTAATAAAACAAACTAGTCATTTTACTCAAACTAATCTCCTATTTGCAAAGAACTTGTGGGTTCACTTTACTAACGATGCTGGTAAGTTAACTATGTATCATTTAGAATTTGCATCAACGACCCAATGAAATATTGCCAATAGCATCAGTACATAGTTGTTTCCTAAAATAGTTTCATAGTGATGCTCTCACCATCATGAATACAACTATACAGTCAACTCTACATGATTGGAAGTAATGAGATGAATATATATATCTTCTGCACTTACATGAAGAACAAGTGTGCTTCGGGTGACTCGATCGACGGGTTTATACAAAAGAGCTGAGGAAATATGAATATCAATGAAAAGCAACAGGTCATTCAGCAGATGTGCACATAATGTAATCAATTTTAGTTTGGTCACTTGCATTTCTACCCACACAGAGGTTCCATACAACATAATTTTAATCAATAACATGCTATTATTGACTATTGTTTGACAGTAATTAATTTTTAACAAACAAAAATAATAGCTTGAAACAAAATCAGAAGTTGCTGTGAATACTCAGCAGGTCAGGCAGCTTCTATGGAGAAAGGAAATTGAGTCAATGTTTCAGGTCCACGACCCTTCATCAGAACTGTGGTATGGTGGGAAGGAGAGGCTTTTAAGGACTAACTATATCAAACACAAGGATTATTATAATATTATTATTTATCATTAAATGGTCAGTGTGAATATTGGCATTGCTAAAGGAAAAGGAAATGGTAAACAAAAAGAAACTTGGTCTGAGAGCAGTGAGATACACAGTTGTGGGTGTCCTGTTGTTCACAGCCGTTGCTTGGGTCTGTAAACTCCCAATTGCATTATAGTGAGGCACGATAGCACGTTTGACATCACAGGGACATTGGTTAACTCTCACCTCAGTGCGCTTTAGTGGCTGGAGAAGCACCTTTATTTCCCTGCTATATTGTATGTGGATGTTAACCAGAGATTTTGCATTAAATTCTCTACTAAGACAGCTGAACACACAACCTCAATATGAACTGTGAAGGAGATAATAAAAATTCACAGGACAATAATAATTCTTGCATTTTAAATAGCGCTTTTCACATCTTCTGGACATCTCAAGGCACTTCACAGAATTTACTGTAAAGTGAATTGATTGTATATTTGTGGGCAAACAATGCGTCTAGCTTCGGCTATAGATGATTTTGCTGTAGAAATTGTATATGTAGTTAAGATTCAAATTAAAAACCCAGCTATCTATTTTTTCTAGAAACTTAAGGAAATATTTACCTTCCAAGGAGTTTTTTGTGGTTTGATCTTTTGATTCTTTAGTGTTCCTGATCTTTAAATTCTGAAATAAAATAAAGGCATGTTATCAGATTTTAAAAAAATTAAATATATTTACAGATGGGGTTTTTTCAGTTGAGCATTACAGGTTACAGGATATATCAGGTTACATGAAACAATAAAAATCTTGGGTAATTTCAATGGTACGCCAGCACCAGTTCGCACTTTTAGCTGTTAGAAAGTACATCCTTATCCCTTTCATAGCACATTAAATAACTGGAACATTTGTTAGCCCAAGCAAATAATGTAAGAGTAACAGAAACAAAACACAAAATACTGCAGATGCTGGAAATCTGAAACAAAAACAAGAGAGCGCTGAGAAAACTCAACAGGGTCAGGCAGCATCTATGGAGAAAGGAAAGTGAGTCAACGTTTTGGGTCCATAACCCCAGTTGTGATTCCTAAATACTCCTATAGATTCTAGAGGCTAAAATTCCTTTCTCAAACAATTGAGTTGATGGTGACATATGGCATGGGGTCCAGGGATTTAAATGAGAAAGTTGGAAACTTCTCTAGATATTCTATTTGCTTGGGATGTAGAGGAAGAGAATACCTCTGAGATTTCAGCAAATTGTGCATTGGCTTGACAGCACTTTTCTGCTATTTCTACAGCAACTTCATAATTATCCACAAACGCTCTGTATACTCCAAGCTGACTGGCCTGTAAAACAAAAAATAAAACAAAATAGATTAGCAAACAAATAAAATGCAAAAGCTCGTCCAGAAAGTTCAACACCATTCATCAGCGTCTGTTAATAATACAGTACTTGCAGTTAATATGGAGCCTTATCTATACAAGTGTAATTTTATTGTTGTTGATGTTATCTAGTTATTGAAAAGTAACATAAAGCATATAATAACATTTACTCAAAGTATAGTGATTATATGTATTTGTAGGCAAACATGGCGAAGAATTTTGCACATTGCAATGTCGGCAAACAGAAACAAAGTGAATAACATTTTATTGGGCTGGATGTTAGAGATAACTCTCTTCTTTTCAAATTGTGTCTTGGATATTTAATGTCTCTTGGGACAACAACAACAATTTCGATTTATATAGCGTCCTCCATGCCAGATAGTCTCAGAGCGCTTCGTGGGACATGGGGTACCGTCGATCCCTCTGGCTCAGAAACAGGACGAGACTGGCACAGAGGGCTGGCTTGATTCTGATAGTCCAATGTTCCTCTCCCACTTAAGACATTCTTATATAGCCAAGACAGTAGCCAGAGAGATTTGTCTGACCTGTTTTTATTCCTTCACAGCAATTGCATTTAACTTCCGCTGGCCAAACAACAAACTGCATTTAAAAACGTATCTTGTTGTTCTCTCCCTGGAGGGATGCACCTCTGATACCTAATTCCAGACAGCGTTCAGCACAGGATGAAAAGAGCAAGGTTTGGGGGAACCAGTTTGCCAACTGAGGCATGGGGGGACCTTAGTTACTCTCTGTTGATACTTTTATGCAGAAAGTATCAGCATCTGATAACACATCTGAGCAACAAAAGATTTCTTTGCTGAGGTGGCATTCCGTAACTATTATACTGATCATTACACAGAATCCCAAGCACACAGCATCTGTGAAAAGGGGTAAAGAATATTAAAACTGAAATCAATAGCAGCTTGCGCCAAGTGGAGGAACCTATATATTTGCCCTACTTGATTAAAACAAGGTTTAAAGTACAGGGTCTAAAACAGTTTCCCTCAACAATAGTTTTCCAAAATTCGTGAGGGTCATATTACAACTCGGTGCACACAGGATGTGGGATTCCTGTTAGACAGCATTCTTCTGCAGTTTTTGGGCAGTTACAGCTGGTACTTTTTAAGTTAAAAAACCCCCCACCATATTGTGTGGAAAAAGTTGTCGGACAATTAAGCACAAAAAACTGAAAACAAATGTTTCAAGCCTGTAATATTATGCTGAAATGTTTTACTCAGCAATGTGAATGTAACTCAGCATCTTTCACACATTGTGGAATAAGTAATACTTTTTACATCCTGCAGCTCACTCCTCATTACCTATCCAAACTATATATATTATATGCACACATACACACAATTCATAATTGATTAAACAAGAGGCAACATTTTTACATGTACACAACCGTTATATACACAGCATAAAACTTCTATATGAAATCATGCTAAATATATAAGAACAAATCCAGTTATGAACAGACATCCTCCAGGGGGCTCTGAATATGCTCATTCCACTCCCCCTTTTACTAACACTGTAAACCAGTAAACAAAAAAGATTTTGAACATCACCAATTGAAAAGATTTTAGCTTTAAACAGATCTTTGTTTCCCTTGTGTTTTTTATCCCTGCATTAATTTTCTGCTCAATGTCAATACAATTACTTTGTATTGATTTTCTATTATAAATAATTATAATTATAAATAATAGCTCAACAATGTTTTTGCAGAGTAGTTACCTCCATTCCACAAGTCAGTCAGTCTGCGTACAAGCAACTGTTGACCTGAATTTCCATATCTAATTTAACTTTGTATTAAATACAGACATTCATCTCAAAGCATATTGAAGTAAGAGAAATTCTCATTTGGAAATTGTGTTCTATTAACAACAACTTGCATTTATATAGAGATCCTCACACAGCACTTAACAGTGGCAGAGCCTGTCACCAAGACGGGGGGGTGGAAAGAAGTGACCAGAAGCACAGTCTTCAGCGCT
Source organism: Hydrolagus colliei (assembly GCA_035084275.1). NCBI lineage: Eukaryota > Metazoa > Chordata > Chondrichthyes > Chimaeriformes > Chimaeridae > Hydrolagus > Hydrolagus colliei. The sequence continues at coordinate 153,820 of CM068761.1, read as the reverse complement.
GATCTAAAGGAGGGGAAGAAGGAGGAAGCAAAGCGCAGGGATTGGGGAGAGAATTTCAAACTTCAGGGCATAGCGCCTGAGTCACAGAACTCCTTAAAATCTGCAGTCACAAAAAGCAGCATATTTATTCTCCATTTCTTTTCGTTTAGATGTGCAATCATAGATAAATCCACCAGTTTCATCACAAATGCCTGGTGACTAAGACCACCACAGACATACTAATAATCTCTTTATATTTGAAACACGGCTAACACTGAGATTTTAATGCTGATAAAATCTATTCACAGCTAGTGAATTCCCACAAGCATCTTCTGCTGAATCCTCTTCCCACAAAAATAATTCCAAATCTGCTAATGTGTTTTTGTTACATTTGAGCTAAGAGAGGAATAGCTGTAGGGTCACCTTGATTCCCTGAATACATCCTCATGTATCAAAGGGAAAAATCTGCTTCAGAATACAGTGGGACGGGTTGAATGGTAGTACTCACTATAGTCATTAAAAATTGTGGCAACTATAAAAAGATGCATTGTGTTTTAAGAGTTGGGGTTTCTGCAACAAAATCGCAGACCACGATTTTCTTACAGCCGTAGCTGTGAGAAAATAGTCTATGTGTTTGGTGTACAAGTGATTTGTCAAAATATTTTCTAATAGCATGAAAATCGAGTGACATAGTTTTGGATTTTTCTAACTCCATGTAGTTTTGTATATCCAATATGTTATTACGTTTTTGAGTATTAACTTGGCTCTATTGTAGTGCTCTGAACTATCAGCAAGAAGGCTACGGGTTTTAGGCTGATATTTTAGCCTCATCACAATTTACCAGAATACAGATGCATTTGGTTATTAAATTCAGTGCCTTTTTATGAAACATTGCTGATTTGACCGCATAACAGCCACCTATTGTGTGAAGCACTAATACTTTTCAATATGATTTCTACATCTAATGCAAGTTCTTTTAAAAGATATGAATATAAACTACAATATCCAAGCTGCTAGTTACGCATAAGAAATTATTGAGATGATATCTAATTTTGGTCTAAAATGATCATTAGTCTCAAAGGTAAAAATTTATAAGAGATTAGCAGAGTTGTATTAAGGCCATTGGTGCACTTTCCATAGATTATCTATTGTATATTGAATGGCAACACATGAAAAACAGCAACTGTGTAAATAACAGTTCAAAGATAATCTAAATATTAAAGATCACTTCTATTCTGGAGATCCAAGCATTTCAATGGTGGGAGTAATACATACAAGCTACAGACCAATTCTGAATGAGTTCTATTTAATTTACACTTTAATGACTAGGAAATACCAACATACAGTAATTATGAGTCATTCCCCATTTCTCCTGAAAGAACAAATGTTACGCCTCAGTGATGCTGCTGGCTTTCAAATCAATCATTTGCTGTTATACGAATCCACTCATTTCTGAACACCACCCTTCCTTCTGATATTGTCCGAAAACTAAGATTCTGATCCCCCAAACACTGAAAATAGCATTCGAAGCACCAAACGTGTAATCAGTCCTCCTCAAGGCATTCATTCCAATAAACCATTTTCTAGATGATAACTGTCTTGTTTAAAACCACAAAATCCTGGTCTTCCTCAGCGATTCTCAATAGTGAGTATTTAAAGATCACAAAACAAAGTTAAAAAAACTTGCATTCACGATAGCGCCTTTCATGTCATGAGGATTTCCCAAAGTCCTTTGCAGGATATTTTGCATGTTTTGGGAAAATAGTGCAGCCAATTTACACACAGCAATGTCCAATAAACAGCCATAGACAGAATTACCATTTATTGGTAACTTCCTTCTCTCTTCATAGTGCCAAAGGATCTTTAATGCCCTATGTCCAAACAGGCAGACCCAAACAGGGGCCTTGGTTAACGTGTCTTCAATAGGGTTTCAAAAGGATACCCAGGTCCTGACATCTTTTTAAACCCACAACCTTCTCAAGAAGTGAGCGAGCTACCAACTGAGCTTGCTTCTAACTGGTCAGCTATACAGCTATACAAATGTTAGGTATTGTCGTTGTTGTCTCAAGTTTAAACGTTATCTGAACTCCTCTGTTGAATGACCTACTGTAAATTTACACAGCTTGGAAACATCCCATACGTCCCAACCAGTTTGCACCGGTGTTTACACTCCACATGAACCCCTAACCTCCTATTCACTCTTGTGTGTACACTTCCTAATGTCCATTATTTATTTGTCCATATAATAGTAATATTTGTAGTCATTTTAAGAAATATTTTTGAATTTTTCCTTTCCTGAAAGTGCTGATTTAGCTGTTTGGCCTTCAAATCGGGGGAATATACACAATTTCTATTTCCCAGATTGGTTGACAGCAAAGATTTCACTTTGACAGCATCATGAACCACAAAATCATGACAGCATCATGAACCCGTTACTCATCTCTACTCCTACAGGTTGGGAAAGAACCATTAAGTTCGTTTTGAATTATTACGATTGCGCTCGTTTTAATTACGTTGCACACAAGACCACAGAGGAAATTTACAACCAACGTATAAAGGTGCTACATAAATGTGTAATCTATTTTATTTAACTAAAATCCTGGACTACTGTTACATTTCAAAAGAGCTGGAACATCACTGAATGTAAACAAAAGTTATACTCAAATCAACTTCAGATATGATAGTTTGGTTTTGAGTTAGGGAAGGAAAAGAAACAAAGTACAAGTATTAGTTGACATTGGAAGTTTAATCTTAAAATTCCCTATTTAGTGCTGAAATTAACTATTGGGTTGTATAACCAAACAGCCAGGGCTCCTGGCAGCACTCCTCCAGCTAATATATACGGTATGCAGTGATAACCTTATTCTAATTGGCAAGGAACAGACAATACCCAATTTGTTCAGAAAATCATAAAACCAGCTGTTTGTGACCGTTTTAATGCGGACAGCTGTTCGCATCTACACTAGCCCATGGTCAGCTGGGTGTGAGCAGGGTACAGTAATGTTGGAAAACACATTTCTGCATGCAATTCTGCTCAATGTTTGTATATAAAGTACAGAGAGCTGTATTCTGCTTACTGAATCCCATGGGAACCTGCATTATAATGAAGCGTGGCATAACACAATTTTACTGTAGTAATAATGCATTTGATGTAACATCTTAAAATGTCTTCAAAACGTCTCAAAGCACTTAACAAAATTGACTGTATATTTTGTGGTCCATTGTCAATTGTGCACAACAGTGTTCCACAAACAGTCGTGGATTGATTTGACCAAATTATTATTTTTTTAAAGTCATTAATATCCCCTGAAAAGCAATCCTCTAATCAACTAAACAACTGTGTTCCTAATTGCTAGATAAAAGAGGTATAAGAAAACTTACCCAATGTTTCACCGTGCCCAGGAATCGAAACTAAGTCTCTCACTTGCGAGTTGAGTGTTCTAACCACTGAACTACAAGACTGCATCAATATTTATTCAGAGTACAAGGACCCTAGCTATAATATATTTTAAAGCACCAAGTCATGTCCAACAAACCTGGAAATCTTTGAGCAGCTAAATAAATGGAGCACGTTTGCAAAGCAGCAGATGCCTTATTCGACCCAAAATACAGTTGATCCATTTTACAGTATGCACTTTGAGATGGTTCAACAACATGTTAAGGTGCTATAATAAATGCATTATATAATTCCATTTCTGAGGCTTATAAAGGTGGCACGATTTATATGAAATTACCAGTTTTTGAAAGAGGTCTCCAACACATTGATGATGACTCCATTGTTGTACTCTAGGGAAAAGACCATCATAGAATTCCTTGTGTATCTCGTAGAGCTCAGGCACTTTGAAGAAGATGGTCTCTATCTGTTGCTGGGTGAGGACAGGCTGAGATGTAGTTGCAGCTGCTTTAAGTGGTTTCATAGGCTACACGGGAACAAACCATAATAAAAGAATGTGAAATCACAATTCATTGCAATACTTTTTTTTTGCAAACATTCACTTCTGTACAGAAGTATGTACAACCATCAGAAACTGCAGACAGTTGGAGGTATTCAGTGACAGTCTAATGTGTGGGACATTAAGCAGAGTTTTCCTTATATTTATATATTTATTTTATTTACATTCATGCTGAAAAACATCTTTCTACTTTTTACACTCAGTAACAATATCAACTGTTAGATATATCTATTAAATGGAGAGCAGAGCTCTCTCAACTTTACTGCATATCTTACATTCTGAACAACACCCTTTGTACCATCAGAGTAAAAGTTTCTATTTCCCAATCCAACTATTCTGTTCAGACCCAATTCTACTTAAGACCAGAACAAGCAGAGAGTCAGGGAGAAAGAGACAGATGGGCAGAACCAGTGACAGGGAGACACTGAGAGACAGGCAGGGTCAGAGAGAGGGAGATAACGAGGGAGGGAGACAACGAGGGAGAGAGACAATGAGGGAGAGAAAGAGAGAGGCAAACCTAAAGTTTGAATAACCCCAAGCCACCAGCCTCAAAGCAGCAATGGAACAGAACTTTACAATCCATTGGCCCATAATGGACTGGCTCTGGTCTGCGAAGAGGCCAGCTATCATCTTGCTTCTTAACAGTGAGAGTAGGGGATGCACTGCAGCCCAAAATATAGGTGTTAAAATTTACTGAGGGCAAGTAAAACCGGAACCTATTTGGAAGAATTTCCAAATTACTTTGGGGTGTTGTTAGTTCTATAGTATAGAACATCCTTCCTTAAATGTGAAACACAATTTTCCAGTGTAATAAAAAGAAAACTCTGGGCATACCAATAAGAGTGCCTCCAGATGACTCAAGTAAGTTTCCTCGCTGGCTAGGATTCCAGACAGAACCCATTTTCGCATCTCCAGACCCTTTTCCAAATCTGGTTCACTCTGCAGGAAAATATAAGTGATACATTATGTCTGTGCCATATCATAGCTGAAAGTCTTTCCATCACAAAAAATGAGTCACAGCAAGGATTAACTGAACAAAATGGCAAATTCAGTACTTCAAAACGCCCTCCAATGCTACTTGGAATCTGGTTTCAGTTTTATTTTTGAACAAGTTGTTATGCATTTCTGAGGCCTGGACTCCATTAATTGTTGAAATGCAGCATTATTTGCTACATTTTAATAGCAAGCACAGCATACACATAATGATGTTTTGAGTAATAACTATTTAAAATCTACATTTTATATCACATAATCTAAAAACATTATACAGTAAAAGCCCGTTTATCTGGCACCTGAGCAACCGTAACTTCTGTATAACCGGCATCGCAAAAAAAGTCCGCATTTGATTAACCGGAATTTATCCGGAAAAATGCATTGAAATTTTTTTTTTTTTTGCGTTTTCAGTCGAATATCCGACACTCGCTTTAACCGGCAGTGGCCAGGTCCCGAGGGGTGCTGGATAAATGGGCTTTTACTGTATATTAATTAAACATTGAGTTAAAAGGAGACATTAGACATCGGAAAACTCCTCAACAACAGGCCAAACTTCACTTTGAGATGTAGTCACTTTGAAACTATATTTTACACTGTAAAACAAAACATTCAATTCCAATTAGTTCAAAGCACCATATTTGTAAAATATAGCACATTCTTAGCCCTGTGGTTATTGTATTGCCATAAGACAAGCCACATCCCAGCCATTATCTATCTGTGGTGAGTAGTTGACCTCAGACAGAGAAACAGTGGATGTATTATAACTGGCATCAATGTTCCTTGACTAAGGAAGCAGCAAAATAAAACCAATTGTTCATGTTCCCATTTATTATCCACAACGATTTGAGGAAATGCACGCGTGGTCAACATTGGTCTCAGCATCCAGTACTGGTGAAGTCAAATGTATTGATTTTTGTTTCTACAGTTCAATTTACTGCAGAAACAGATTCTTAGAAAATGTGGCATAGATGCCACATAAATCTAAACAGTATTTCCTTTCCATTGCAAATTACCTCATATTTGGCAGTTTCTTCTATCTCCCCACCCTTCTAGAATGTCTGTGCGCTAGACGAGACATGCAGACAATCTGCTCCCAGTTCCTTGCCAATGTCACCCATTTGCCGGCTACTTGGATATACAAATGTTGTTCCACTTATTTTCCTTTTCTCCCTGTAGGGAACCAACTATCCCCAGTGATCATCACAGCCCAGCCTTTGGCTACAGAAAGCTACGAAAGTAACATGTAACTGGAGGCAGAAATCAAGCCTGTGTAGTAAATGTGTGGCTGCTCCAAGGCCTGTGTAGTGCAGGCCATTTCCTGGCTATATAATGGAGTAAGCCACATACTACTTTCTTGGCAGTGGACACCAGGGCGGATTTCCTGAGGATAACTTACTGTGAAGCTGCTTTGAAAACGAAACACGTTTTTAATTTTGGCTAAATCACTGCCTGAATCATTCTGCTCCAAACAGTCTCAACTCCTGCACTTGAAGACATCTGGTGAATGAGAGACCTTTTCACTGGTTCTTTACTCAAAGCAAAATGCTGACAAGATTGAACAGCAATTTTGGCAGCTCCTTCCATTATATTCATAGACAGCAAAATAAGGAACTAACCTGCTCACGAAATATGGCTCAGATATGGGACTCATCAATGAAATTTGCTAATTGTCAATTATCCCAAATGCTTCCACATACAGTATGCCCCAAATGTAAGCACGTTACAATAGAATAGTGTTCCACACTATTTTTTTCAAATTTTAGCATATATCCAAGATCTACATGAAAATAAATAAGTTTTTCCCAGTGTTGTGGCCAATAATCTCCTAGATAAAATTGGTCATTCACTTAATGGCTGTTTGTGGCCATTGCTCGGCTGCCACATTTGCCAATGAAACACATGGTCATAACACTTTATATTAAATTCTGTGAAACACTTGAGACATCCTGCCGAAATGAAAGACAGCTTAATCAAATATAAGGATTATTAACTGTTGTAAAATGTAGAGAAATTAAACAGTTTGGCCCCATCTTTCACCTGTGGGTTTTTTTTTCCATTGAGAGCTTTATTAAGTGTACTTCACTCAAATCAATTTTTTTAAATTGCTGTGATTCATCAATAATCCCTTGAGGTAATATATGAATTTAAATGCTTCAGCATAAGATAGTTATTCGATTACATTCCATGAATGTTTAATGGAGTCAATAATATTCAGTTCAAGATTTTCAAGGGACAATTGTAAATGTTATTGTTAGGAGAGCTACTGTGACAATACAGGCTAAAACTAGTAATGTTAAAAATGTTGAAACTTCAAAAATGATACGTGGATATAATTCTCTTGCTGGAGATTTTGGCGTTCATCTCAAGAAACAAACACGCAAGTCAAATAACTGAGTTTTCTTGGGATTCCCCCCAATGGAGAGGAAGGGATAAGTGTTATCCTGACTTGAAGTCATTTGTCAGCAATAGGAACAACATCGTGGTCAGAATGGATCATGCAGAACTTCACTACTTGGGCATCCAGATACAACTTTGTTCATGGATCACAATTGTCTACATTTGCTCCATTTGTTAACTTTATTAATCTAATTTTTTTAATTCAATATTTCTCCCCATATTTCTTCAAATTTTCCTCTGCTGGATACGTAGATTAGCTAACCCTCATTGAAATCATTGCTTTCTATTCAATTGATTAATTTTCCTTTTTAAAAATCGGTCAAAGCAATTAAAAAGATTAATAATTTATAAACTTGACATTGTACAGTTTGTAAAAAATAGAAAGCACCGTAGTTGAAACACTTAGCTTTAACTTTGTTAAATGTAGTATTTGCTGGTTAGATGTCAAATGTGGATAATGACAGGAAAAGCTATTGGCTTAATACATTAAAGGTGATTCTCAGCAATACCAACTAAATGCTCCAAAATGGTGATCCTGGCTACCCACGCGAAGAGCATTATTTAAAATGCAAGGTTTTGTGGTTGAAAGTGGCCATCCAAAAATATTTTACTTTCATGAATATGTGAAGACTGACACCTTAAATGTATTTGGAGTAAAGCATTATTTAGAGAAATATGTGCTATGCATTTTCCTAACCCATGCTATTATCTTTTTAAAAGACACTTGAAACGCTGTTTGGCACCGGGGGCTAAAACTAACAGTATTAGCACTTCAAATCGCCTCACACATCCAATCTTGCTCTTGCTGGAGATTTTGATGTTAACCACAAGAAACAAACAAACATAAATGTCAAACATCTGAATTACAGAACAACCAATACCAAAGGCAAGTCGAGTTGCAATTCTACACAAGGGATAGAGAGTCCTTCAGTGAGTCTTTGTTTGGAGAGGGGAACATGCTGCAGAGCAAGGTGAAACCTCTATCTTGCTCTAAAGTCAAACTTTAAAAAAAAATACTGCCATAAAATAAATTAGGGATAAATAAATAAACACAGAGGTCAATGGCAAATGATGAGTGCACGATCTGCTAAGATTAATATGACTGGAATGTAATTTGTTTACTTCAGTTTGTACAATTCCTTGCTGATTCTGAAAGATAGTTATTGACAATAGCATAATCTGGTGGTGGATAGCAATAATACAATCATCACACCTTTAACAGTTAAGTTCATGATTTGCAACAATCAACATAGCAAGCTGTTCAGCTATTGCAAAGGCATTACTGGCGAGTGGTATAGTCATTCAAATGGCTCTGACCGTGAGCAAAAGGAATTAGGAAACTTTAATTTGTTCACTTGGCACAACAATGCTGCTACTGTCGTTAACTGACATAGCAAAAAACATCTTTACATTTACATTTAGAAGCATTTTACAATCTTTCAAGTGTTGAATACTTTAATAAGGAAAGAGACAGACCTAGGGAACAACAGACGAGCACCAGTAACGTGAGTCAATATTGCAGAGCATTAATTTCATTGATGACATTCTTGTGCTTGCTCTTCTTGGAGAGCTAAGATCATAGCATAGAACATTTCTCAATGATCATAAATGAATTCAATATTATGCAAAGAACATATGGCATATAAATGTATCATTCCTAGGAGTGAAATGAATGAGAGTTTAATACAGAAAACCCTTAATAACTCCCGGTCATTTCTTAAGTACATTAGCTTATTGACATCGCACTGATGTATCTCTGCACAATCACAACAATAACAACTTGGATTTACATAGCGCCCCCCGTGCCAGACAGACCCCCGGACCGAGCCGGGAGAGGGGGAAGATGACTGTAGGCGCAGTCGGACAGAAAAGACTTCAAGCACAATCTGAAAATGGAAAAGTAGGAGGTGAGGCAAAGGGATTGAGGGAAGGAGTTCCAGATCTTTGGGGCAGAGTGGCTGAAGGCATGGACGCCGATGGTGGATCGGAGGATATGGGGAACAACGAGGAGGCCAGACCCAGAACAGCGGAGGCAACGGGTACTGTTGTGAGGAGAGGAGGTTAGAGACGTAGGGGGGTACAGAGGAATGGAGGGATTAAAACACAAGAGTGAGGATCTCAAAGTCAGGAGCCAGTGAAGTCTGGCATGGACTGGGGTAATTGGGGAGTGAAGTTTGGTTCGGACGAGAATGCGGGCGGCGGAATTCTGTATGAGTTGGATTTTGTGAATGGTGGTGGAAGGGAGAACAGCGAGGAGGGCGTTGGAGTAGTCCAGCCGAGAGGTGATAAAGGCATGGACCAGGGTTTTGGCAGCTTTAGGGGTGAGATATTGGTGGAGATGGACAATATGGTGGTGATGGAAGATGGAGTTGCTGATGAGGGACAGGATATGGGGGCAGAAGGATAATTGGGGGTCGAACCTGATGACTAGGTTGCATACGGGTTTGGAGAGTTTTAGGGGCAGGTCAGGTAGATGGAGGAGGTGAGAGTCAAGGGACTGGAGATGTCAATGAGAGCCAAAGAACATGGCTTCTATCTTGTCAACGTTTAACTGCAGGAAGTTTGCGCTCATCTAGCTCTTGATGTTCGACAGACAGGCTGACAGAACATCAGAATAGAAACAATCTGAAGACTGCTCCCCTACCCACACACCAAAACATCAATAAGAGACACTTCCCTCCAGTCAGTGATTCATCTTAAAATAATGTTCAAATTGCCTATAATTGACTTTTATCTATAATTGATTCCTTCAAATATGGTAAAGAGGCACCTCCATTCTCAATACAAACACATTCTAATACTGTACCAGGACATCACTACTGAAAATTCAATATTAATATCAGCAAACTACATAAACAAATATTGTAGTGTAAAATTAAGATCATGCTATTGCCTGGGCCTACCTGGTATCAAGCCTGCTTTTGACACAAACTACACTGCAGCTCTGTGTTGTGCAGCAAAGGGGAAAACTACAGCCTGCAGCATCAGCCAGTACTTGACTGGCTGACAAAACAGCAGAATACATTTCATTACTGGAGGACCTGACAAATGGAAAGCTCCAGTCTGAGAATAATGAACCAATCCTCGGCCATCAACCTCCCAGGTGTTCCCTCAGGAGGTATCTGAGCATGAAGCCTATGTTAATTTGCACTTACACAAGCAGCTTCCACCATCCAGCTAATGAACTTAATGAAGAGCAGCTTTGAGATTGGAGGAGTGGGGATCACGACTCCTGGGCTTTGCTAATTGTAACTGGCTCCACGTCTCATTGTTCATGCCGAGGAAGGGAATAACTTGGTATGTTCTTACTCTGCCACAGCTGTCTGTCTTTGTTAGCCTCTGGAGCAGAAGAATGAGCATTGAACCAACACTATACTGCCTCCTATGAAAAGGGACTTTTTGTATTTGTGTCCCGAATCAGATTTTATACGGAGTTTGATGCTAGAAAATCCAGGTAATATCAGAGATAAAACGGGAGATTTACCATTAACCCTGGAACAAATATACGAACAAAGCACATTACTATTCTATCAGCAGAGTAAAAACTCCAATACTACTCTGCGTACCTACAAATATTCCAAGGCCCACAGAGATCACATTAGTGACATTTTTCATCATGTGCCTCAGGCTAAACCTCTGAATGCAATTCAAACTGAAGCCTTTTGAATTCACACTTGCCCAACAGCTAGGAAATCACTACAGTGCAGCACTTTTCACTATTAACACAAATTTGCTTACAACACCGTTGGACCCCATTTACTGCCATTAAATAAAATTAGCCCATTTGGTTCCATGCGCTAGTCGGCTTTCAACCTATAACGGAGTTCTGCAACTCAGTGGTTAGACCACATTGCTCAGCAAATGGGAAGCAAAAGTGGTGGAAACCCAATGATCTAGAAGTCGGCCCTTTGTAAGAAACACATTGCACTTTTATTTATTCTTATAACAAATTTAAAACAGGAGTGTTCAAAATCTTGTAAAAGTATGAATCACTTTAATACAGCATTGTTTGCTTTCAACAAGACTTTCAACATTTATCCTCCACAACTAGTCTAAGCGGTCATTATTCATTTTAGATGGGACCGAGAGATTCTCCTTATCCTGACTCAACTTTATTCAGATAACTCAGCACAGACTTGGTATCAAACCTGTAGCAATCCTTTAAAAGAAAATAAATTATTTATATTCTTATATTCATGTCTCAGTCCCCAATTTAATCTCTTTAAATTTCCATTAATTTCAGACCAAAGGAATGAGTCCAATTTATTATTATTTACCATTTCATGTGCAGTTCGCTGTTAACAAGAGTACTCACCGATTTCGTAGATTCCAAGGACCCAGATGATACAGTATCTCTACTCCCCCGACTTTTAGAGCTGAGCTGAGGTGACGAGGAAGGAGAATCATCAATGTAGGGCATAGCATCTTGGCTCCGTCTTTGTTCTTCTACTCGATCTGCATCAAAGCCATATGTTGGAGGTGTGCTGCTAAACTGTGTGTCTGGAGATTAGAAAGTACAAGTTAAAATCATTACATTGAAAGACACAATACAAAATTGTATAGCGCCTTTCACGTCGGGAGAACGTTCCAAGGCACTGGACAGTCAGGCATTTGTACCCGAGCCAGGCGGTGGTGGGGGGGGCAGTGACGGCGACAAATCTGCGAGTGATTCAGGCAAATTAGATTGTGTTCAACAAGAAACGGATGGAAAAAGACTCGCTCATCTTTCTGCAGGTAAAGAGATTAAATTATAGTTTAGTTTAGTAACAGACACACATCCTGGAGTAGACAGTCATACAATACAAAACCACACTTACACAGCACCTGTCACATCGGGAGGATATTTAACCAATCTACTTTCCCCCTACAAGCCCACCCGGACCCTCCGTTCAACAGGACTTGGCCTGCTCCAAGCCCCCCGCCCGAACCGCCCCACCATCGGAGGCCGGGCCTTCAGTTTCTCCGCTCCCACCCTATGGAATGCCATCCCTCAATCCCTCCATCTCGTTTCTTCCCTTTCCTCTTTCAAGGCAGGTTTGAAGACTTTCCTCTTCGACCATGCCTTTTGTTCCACCCCAAATTTTTCGACCTCCCCTTCGTGTTTCACCCCTTCCCAAACACTCCCCTCTCAGCTCGGGTCACACGCCTCCTGTGCAGCGCCTTGGGACGTCCTCCCGACGTGAAAGGCGCTATATAAATGTAATTTGTTGTTGTTGTTGTTGATATCCCAAGGCACTGGATAGTCAGGAATTTGGACCCGGAGTGGGGGGAGAGAGGGGACCGGTTAGGATTAAGGGGGCAAGATAAGGTGCATTTAATGCAAGATAAGTTCAGAGGTAGTCAAACGGGGAAAGGTGGAGAAAAGCAGTTCTAGACAGGGACCAAATATGTGATAGGAAAAACAGCTGAGGATCAAGTCTGACAACGGCCCTTGATAATCCAGGTTTCTTAATTTTGAATCCTCCTGTGGGGCAGATATGGTCAACATCTTTACTGAGCAACTATCTGGATGATGCAGTAGATCATATCTATGTTGATCATGCACTAGAAGCTGAAACATGAAAACATGTTTCAACATGATGAGCAATTATTAGTAGAACATTATTACTATAACAAATAATCTCATTACTACTGCAGCTCTACAAAGGGAGAATTCCAATCGTAGAGAAGGAAAGTAAGCAACTTACATTTATAAAGTGCCTTTTAAGTTGGAAAACATCTCAAAATACTTCACAGAAGGTGTGAGGGGGCCAGAGGGAAATGGGAAAAATGTTCTTGAAAGTAGGGGAAAAGTATCTTAAAGCTCATGCGTGGAAGATGAAGCAGAGGGAACAGGGACTTGGAGCAGACCTGAGTTAACAAAGCAGAGTGAGTAGCCAGGGGATGTCTGTTAGCAGGAGATCACAGAGGTCAATAGGGAAACGATATGGAAACAAATTCTGTTGAATAAGAATCTGATGAAAAACAGGGTGCCAGAGGATCCTGAGATGATAGAAGTGAAGGGCTTGAAATGAAAATGTCATCTGCAAAATTCATTGCTACTGAATAATAATAATCCGTGCATTTGATATAGTGCTTTTTCACGTCTTCTAGACGTCTCAAAGCCTTTTACATAATATACTGTAAAATGAATTGACTGTATATTTGTGGGCAAAATGCGGCAGCCAATTGTGCACAGCAGTGTCCCACAAACAGTCGTGGATTGAAATGACCAATTTTATTACTGTGTGTTTTTTAAGGGATTATTATTAGGCATGTGGAGTAAGGAAATTTACCCTGACTTGCCTGGATTCGAACATAGATTTCACGCTTGAAAGGCGAGTCCTCTAACCACTGAGCTACAGGATAGTATAGTTGTGCCCTGTGGAAGTGGTAATGGCATGAATGGGGATTTTGACTGCACTGGGGCTGAAGTTGTAATAGAATGGGCAATGGTTGGGAAGATGAAGGAAAATGGACTTGGTCAAGAACCTGAGGAAAGCTTAAAAGAGAGGTGAAGGTTGAAGAAAATGCTGAGATTTTCATGAGCTGGAGCAACTGAATCTAGATAAGCAATTTAGATTTATCGACTTAGATATATCAACAACAAAATTAAATTTGTATAGCGCCTTTCAAGTCGGTAGGACATCCCAAGGTGCCGGGCAGGGAAACATGAACATGTGAAATAGATTTCTTAGGGTAGCAGAGAATTACATAGCATTACACAAGACTTCAGGAAAGATATCAAGGTATTGGAGAGGGTGGAAAGGAGATTTACCAGGGCAGTACCAGGAATGAAGGACTTTGGTTATCAGGAGAAGCTAGAATTATGCTCATTGGAGCAGAGAAGGTTAAGAGGAGACTTGATAGAAGTTCTCAAAATGATCAGAGGATTTGATACGGTGAACAAGGAGAAACAATTTCCAATAGTGATTGGGTCAGCAACCCGAGGACACCAATTTAAAATAGTTGCTAAAGGAAACAGATGGGAGGTGAGGAGAATTTTTTTCTCACACAGCGAGTTGTTCGGATCTGGAGTGCACTGGCTGAAAGGATGGTGGAAGCTGATTTAATGATAAATTTTAAGAGAGACGTAGATAGTTATTCGGGGAAGACAAGTTTGCAGAGCAATGGGGTGAGAGCGGGGGAGTGGGATTGATTTGGATAGCTCTTATATAAATGTCAACTGCAAAACCAAATTTGGGACAGACTAGCTTGGCCAATTGGCAAGTGTTCAAGCTGTAACGTTATAAGTAACTTCCAAAATGGATACTTTGATGGTTGTTTAGAAAAGATGATTTTGTTTACCTGTTGACCATTTCATTTTCTCTAATTAAGAAATTATTTTTTTGAAAAAGTTTAAAAACTTGTCAGGACCTAAATCAACTGGAAACTGCAATGATTGCACTGACTGCTACAATCATTACTCATGGTTGAAAGCAGGAGGTTAGAATTTTTTTTCCCCCCAGTACATTTTATTAGGATGTGGAACACATTAACATGAGTGATTAACACATGAACATGAGTGGTTCATAAACCCAAGCAAATAAATCACAAAAAAGGATTTAGATACACACTTAAAGAATAGTTATAAAACTGCATGGGGAAAGGCAAATGGCATCAGATTGAATTACTCCAGAATGCAGCTACCACAATACACACGTAATGTTTTGTTGGTAAAGTTCTATGATAGTAAATGCAGCACGTCACTGTGAAGTAGAAATCTTTGCTCACAAAATGACTTTAGGTGTGAACAAGACCTGTTCTGTGATATAATTATATCGTGCTTTCCTGGCCACATTCTGCTCTGATGATTTTTGTTTAAAGGCTTTTTTTTAAATCCAGAAGATATACAGACAGTAGTGTTGCGAGATATACAGGAAACACTGTTAGAGATTTAGTCTGGGTCAGACTGTGTAGGTATTCAAATATTACAAATAGTCTCCAAAAGGTTTGTTGACTGATGGAACAGATGAACTTTATTACTTGGCAAACTCAGTGTCAAGTGCTTCACTGGCCAATTACAGTGCCACACTGTTCTAGAAAGGCAAATATGTTGTGCAGTTTTCTCGTTTTCAGAACTGTGTAAACTTCAGCCCAGGGTAGGAAATAAAGGCTCTTTATTGAGCAGTACAGACAGATATACCAATCTTGGCTTTAAATGTAGGTCTGGGAAATGAAAAGTAGCCAATCAGGATCAATGCACATCACCACCAGGTTTAGAATACAAGAGTAGGGAAGTCTTGCTGCAACTGTATAGGGCCTTGGTGAGACCGCACCTAGAGTATTGTGTGCAGTTTTGGTCTCCTTATTTAATAAAGGACATACTTGCTTTAGAGGGGGTGCAGTGTAGATTCACTAGGTTAGTTCTGGGATGAGGGGACTAACCTGAGGTAGGTTGAATAAACTAGGGCTGTATTCTCTAGAGTACAGAAGAATTCGGGGAGATCTTATTGAAACATATAAGATTCCTAAAGGGCTGGATACAGTAGACAGTGAGGGACTGTTTCCCCTGGTAGGAGAATCTATAACCAGGAGACATAATCTTAAAATTAAGGGTCAGCCTTTTAGAACAGAGTTGAGGAAACATTTCTTTACTCAGAGGGTAGTGAATTTATGGAATCCACTACCCAGAAGGCTGTAGATGCTCAGTCCTTGAACATTTTTCAAGGCTAAGACTGATAGATTTTTTTAAATAGAGGGATTAGGGATATGGGGATAGGGCAGGTAATTAGAGTTACCCATTCCTACTCTCTAGCTGCCGCCCCATCTCCAACATTCCAGTCTTCTCTAAGGCCCTGAAACGAGATGTTGCAGTCCCAGCTTCGCTCCTTTCTCTCTCACCATTCCCTCTTTGAATCCTTACAATCCGGTTTCCGTGCTGCCCATAGCACGGAGGCAGCCCTGGTCAAAGTCTCTAATGACATTTTAAACAACTGTTATCAAGGCTCTCTTTGCTTCCTTGACTCTCTGATGCCTTGGACACTTTCAACCACTCCATCCTCCTACACGGCCTCTTCTCCCAGCTCAATCTTCATGGATGTGCCCTCGCCTGGTTCAACTCTTACCTCTCTAACCATCTCCACTTTGTTGTCACCAATGGCTTCTACTCCAGCCTCCACACTGTTACCTGTGGTGTCTTCTAGGACTCTGTCCTTGGCCCCCTACTTTTCAATATCTACAAGCTACCCCGACATCCATTCCGCCAAGCCAGTCAGGAACCTCGGTGTCTTGTTCAATCCTCAAATATCTTTTCTTCCCCACTTCCAAGCCCTGACCCACTCTGCCTTCCCTCACCTCCGAACCATTGCGCGACTCAGTCACTACCTCATTACCCAGGCCACTGAAACTCTCATTTATGCCTTCATCACATCCAGGCTCGACTACATCAACCTCCTGCTTGTCATTTATTTCATCAAATGAATTTTTACACTTAAAGATTTGCTAATACAAAGGTTAGCAATGTTCAAACAATAACATGAATGTTCCTTAGGTCAACAGGAAGCTCTGCATAATAACTTTATTTACAATTTCTTCAGTGTGGGAGTTTTGGACAAGCAGTTCAAACAGAGAATGTGTTCCCCACATTTTCTAATTTTTTTTTTAAAAAGTGCCATAAACACCCAGATTGCAATCAGTTTGCTTGGCATTTAGAACACAAGTAAAAGAGCTTAAATTCTATAATCCAAAAGCACTTGAGGGCACATTTCATAACTTCCTGTAGCTCAGAGGTTGAAGCACTCGCCTTGCAGGCAAGAGACCTGGGTTCGATTCCAGGCAGGGTGAAATCTTGGGCAAGTTTTGTTACTCCACAAATCTGATAATAATCGCTCTAAAAAACCCAATAATAAATTGGTCATTTCAATCCACGACTGCCAGTGGGACACTGCTGTGTGCAATTGGCTGTCGTGTTTCACCCACAATATATAGTTAATTCACTTTACAGTATATTCTGTGAAGTGCTTTGAGACATCTAGAAGTCGTGAAAAGCTCTATATCAAGTGGAAGGATTATTATTATGATAATAAATAATAATATTTCCATTTGATGTAGTGTTTTTCACTTCATATATACTGTAAACTGAATTGACTGTATATATGAGGGTGAAATCCTGTGAAGTGCTGTGAGATGTTCTCCCGATGTGAAAGGTGATATACCAAATGCACAAATTATTATGAACAATAATCACCTTTTATTTTATTTAGAGATATGGTTTATTTGCATAACTTGTTTGAGAAATAAGAGTCCGCCATTCATCACAAACAGCAATTAACTTTAGGATGACTAATTTCAGCAGTGTAACAACTTTGCAGTTCACTAATCAAGTCATCTAAGCAGAGGTCACAAGACAGTGAGCAGAAACATTAAGGTCAACTGTAGCCGTCCGGGGTGGAGGGTGCTTGGGACGTCCTCCCGACGTGAAAGGCGCTCTATAAATGTAAATTGTTGTTGTTGTTGCTATATACATATATAAATCTAAGTTGTTGTTGTTGAGAATATTTAACACATCAAATATCAGGATGGACATTTAACTGAGGCTTTTATACCTTTGGACTGCACCAAGAGAGGAATTGCATCTTAATATCATTAGGGAGACCCAGTTGTTTTTACCAAAGATTTTGAGACCTTCCATTGCTTCGGAATGGCATTTAAGCAGGAATAGGAAAACAATGTTAACAACAAAATACAAAACAACAAAATTACACTTGTAGAGCGCCTTTCACGTTGGGAGGACGTCCCAAGCCGCTAATTCAGTGTACAGCAGGTTTATTTGTAACGTTCAACACCACAGAAAAAATAATAATGAAGGACCTGCATATAGAATGCAACCACAGTGACAAATTGTGGAATTAATTAAATCAAACCCAGTCAGTCTCTGAATCCTTTTAACAGCTATTTTTGTAGACGTGTGTATTTTCACAACTGTTGAACATAAAAGATGAAATTCTGGAAAAAGCAAGGCATTAAATGGCAGGATATACTTTTGATGAATTGCCAGTGGTTTCTGCAGTCCAAAAATTCCACACACATTTGAAAATGTACATTATAAACTACTATTCAGTACTGAGCTATAACACAGTAACAGGGGGAAAAAGTTTTATACAGAAGTATGTGCGAATATTTAACAGCCATCTGTGCTAAAGCACGAAATCTAATTCATAACAGTATTGAACCCAGGCATCAGGTCCAACCCCCAATTATCCTTCCTCCCCCACGTCCGGTCCCTCACCAGCACCGCCTTCTTCCATCTCCAGAAGAATTGCCCATCTCATTGCCCATCTCCACCAATATATCACCTATAAAGCTCCCAAAACCCTGGTCCACGCCTTTGTCACCTCTTGGCTGGACTACTCTAATGCCTTCCTCGCCGGTCTCCCCTGCACCATCATTCACAAAATCCAGCTCAGTCAAACTTCCATCCCCACATTCTCGCCCGAACCAAACTTCACTCCCCGATTACCGCAGTCCTTGCCAGACTTCACTGGCTCCCTGTCTCAGAGTGGATCGACTTCAAGATCCTCACTCTTGTGTTTAAATCGCTCCAATCCTCTGTACCCCGCTACTTCTCTAACCTCTTATCTCCTCACAGACTCTACTATACTGGGTCTGGCTTGTACTTTGAACTGCTTGTCCCTCGAATCCTCCATTCCACAGTCAGAAGCCATATCTTCATGCTCTGGAACTGCCTCACTCCCTTCGCCTTGCCCCTTCTTTTCCCATATTCAGGTCATCCCTGCAGATGTTTCTGTTTGACTGTGCCTTTGGTCACTTTTTCCCTCTTCCCTGTGGCTCCACTTTGTGAAGCGCTCTGAGACCATCTGGTATGGAGGGCGAATATTTATATCCAAGTTGTTGTTGTTTGTTATACTACTACGACACCTATGGCACTATTGGAGGCTATATATCTTCAGCCACACCAGCTATGGCAGCAACTAGACCTGTTGTAACAAGCATTTATATAGCGACCTTCACAAGGAAACGTTTCAGTGCTTCACAGTGGTGGATTGGATGCCGAACAACGAAAAAATGGGAGGTGCCGTTTGACATTAAAGAGGTAGGTTTTAAGGTGGGGTTTAAAGGCAGACAGACAGACAGACAGAGTGGGGGTGACATGTAGGGATAGAGAGGCAAGCGGCATCGTGACTTGAAGGCTCAGCTTCTGATAGTGCAGAGGGACAGGGGATGTGCAGCATTGTTTGCAATAGCTGAGTAAAGAGCAGACAGTGGAGTGAGGCATGAGCAGATCAAAGATAGGGAGATGCTGGAGTTTAAGCGATTATGTATGTGAGGGTGAGGACCCTGTGGTTGATACATTTGGCTCAGGAGAGGATTGGAGCGTTGGCCATGCAGTTTCCTGTGGGTGAGATATTGGCAGCAACGTTTTACATTAGCTGGAGTTTGTTGAAAGTGGAACTGGGAAGATCAGTGAGGAGAGCAAGTCATAGCAAAAGATGTTAAAAGCATGGATAAGGAAGGGTTTCGGCAACATTTTGTTTGAAGTAATGGCAGAGACGAGAAATGTAACAGAACTGAAGAAAAGCAGTGTTGGTCAGGGTCAGAAAGACAGCCGAGGATCAAATTTAAATTTAAGAAATATGTTAAAAAGTTTGAGAGCCAGAAAAGAGCAAAGGAACATTTAGTTAGTCTAGTGGGGGAGCTAGCACCAACAGGAACACAATGGGTCAAATGGCTTCCAACTACTGTATGCTGTAAACATTTGATCAATTTGTGACTTGCAAGACATCTGTGCTGCAGCAATGCAATTACCTAGTCTTTTTACTGCAGCATTTTACCCCCAAGCTTTTATTCTTAAAACAGGTCATGTCAATATAACTGAGGAACACAATATAATACATTTTCTAGTAGTTTGGTCCTTTAAATGTGAATATATTAGATACATTCTTATGAAAAAGGTAACTGGGATATCACACCAGCAGATGTGCCCCACTGCAGTGAATTGGATAGACCATGTACATGTTTTGTAAATTTATATTTGGAGTACAGGTATTTATTATGAAAATGAAGAAACGCACAAAAGTTTTGCTTTAATAAACCAAAGAAACTCATTAAACTTTATTACATTTTCCAACAGGATGGCTGTATAGAATCAGGGCCCGATTAACTAATAAATTAAGTAAACCATGGTTTAGGGCCCCAATGGCTGATACCTTTCCCTCCCACTTGGCCTTTCTCATATGGTGAGGCAGCACAGAGGACAATGGAAAGATAATCCAGTGGGAGGTGCGAATAGAAAGTCTTTTAAAAAGGTATGGTTACATATTTCAACAACTTGCTCTAAAACCGTCCACCCAGGGTAGTGTCTCAGAGCGCTTAACAACAACAAATGTTTGTGGGGCGCCTTTCACGTTGGGAGGACGTTCCATTGGTGGAGCCTTTCTCCGCCACTGGTATTTTGTGTGAATATTACAAAGTGCCCCCAAACGTTATCTGGTTTATATAATAAATAATAATCCTTGCATTGATATAGCGCCTTTAACGTCTTTTAGACGTCTCAAAGCGCTTTACAGAATATACTGTAAATTTAGCCCCCCAGATCCCTAATCCGGCCCTGCAAAGACATATGAAGCCTCAGATATATAAATAAATTAAATAAACTGTTTCCCAAAATGAAAGAGCAGCTACAGCAGCATCATATCAAAAACAGACACAGCTTTTTTCACAAAAGGAATGCAATATAGCTTCAGTTGATTGTTACTTGTTGCAACCTGCATTAATCTCTAGGTACATCAAGTATTTCAGATTTAACTTTTGGGTGCAACAGGAATATGATTAAAAGTTAAGTTTTTTTTGCATAAAGTTGCCGCCTTCCCACATATTTGCCTGCCAGTATCCTGGACAAACACCAAGCAGACTACTAATGTCAGAACTGCATGAAGGTCACCATTATTATTATTGGGTTAGTACACTCAGATTTCATGATGGAAGAATAAATGTTAAATTTATTTATAATCTTCAAATCAGACAGGACTTTATTTTAACATATCAGCAAAAGGACAAAGTGGAGTCCTGCAGCTCAGTGCTTGGATAACTCGCCTTACAAGAGAGAGATCTGGGTTCAATTCCAGGCAGGGTGAAACTTTGGGCAAGTTCCCTTACTTTACACCCCTGACAATAATCCATTAAAAAAAATGATTAATCGGTCATTTCAATCCATGACTGTTTGTGGGACACTGCTGTGTGCAATTGGCTGCTGTGTTTCGCCCACATATATACAATCAATCAATTTACAGTGTTTTCTTTGAAGCACCTTGAGCTGTCTAGAAGACGTGAAAAGCTCTAAATCAAGTGGAAGAATTATTATTATCATCATTATTATTATTAACCACTCCTAATAATGTAGTACTCCCCCAGCACTGGACTGGGTTGTAAAGATCTAGTTGAGTCACGGTTGAAAGCTCACCCATCAATGGTAGAACTGAGAGTGTGCAGCGTAGGGAACATGCCTGAGTTATCAAATTGGAGGCAGTGGTGGGGGATTCCGTAGTATATTGAACATCTTTTGCCTCATACCATCTATTACAACATAGTCTTATGTAGGGAACGGCGATATATCGGTATATCGCTAAAACCCGATATGATTTTCATATCAATATGCCGATATAGACATTTTAAAAATACCGATATATCGAAAAGCGATATATCGAGGTAAAAAATCGGGATGCGAGCACAATCAACTACAAGACCCAGAATGCTCATCTCTATACACAATGCACAGACCGAGGTGCAAAGCCGCCATCTTGTATTCATAGTCCTCGAATACAATATACAGGTATGCAAGGGGTGGGGGGAGAGAGACGGCTGGGGGGAGGGGGAGAGAGACGGCTGGGGGGGGAAGGAGAGAGAGACGGCGGGGGGGGGGAGGAGAGGGACGGCTGGGGGGAGGGGGAGAGAGACGGCTGGCGGGGGAGGGAGAGAGAGACGGCGGGGGGGGGGGGGGGGAGGGAGAAAGAGACGGCTGGGGGAGAGAGACGACGGGGGTGGGGGGTGCGAGAGAGGGACGGCGGGGGGGGGGGGGGGGGGGGGGGAGGGAGGAGAGACGGGGTGGATGTGATAATATACAGCTAGATAGAGATGGGGGGGAATGTGAGAGAGGAGAGAGGGAGAGAGACATGGAGAGACACAGACAGAAAAACACAGAGATGGAGAGAGTGAGAGATGCAGAGAAAGATATTTACCTCCTGAGAAGATAGGCCGCGAATAGGCGCGCATTCCGGGTGCGCGCGCATTCGGGGTGCGCGCGCACCCGGAATGCGCGCGCACTCCGATGCGTGTGCGCATGCGCAGTACGAAAAAACTGAAAATATCGATATTTCGGTATATCTCGATATGAGCCAACCGATATATCCACATCCGGAAAATTCCCATATCGCCGTTCCCTAGTCTTATGAAACGAGCTATCGAAAGACAAATATTTTCATCAACTTGCACAAACTTAATTGAGATTCAATTAGGTTATCTTTGGTTTGAGGCTCAGTGTACTCTATTCATGGGCAATATATTAAAAATGCTTTATATTCAGTCATTAGATTAGAAGTAGCCATCTTCCCTCCAGAAGTTGCTACGATACAGAGTGCTCCTTTGCAGGCAGATTAATTTGTTTTCATCTAGTTGCCTTTTATTGCCAAACATTTTCTAATAAAACCCAAGACTGGACAGTGGTGTGGGAACAAAGAAAGGGATGCATGTACATTTGGCAGAAAAAGTGGTTGGCAGCAATATAAGCAGGTTTTTGGGGCCTTGCTGACAATGGATTCTGATTGAAGTGTTATTAGCCCCAACACAATCTCTACAGCTCTACATTCCAGCTTTTCCACTGGTCTTTTGACTCTGGTTTATTGCTCACTCCACACTCCCCTTAAAATAATTTATCAATAAGTGTGCATTATTAAAAACTGGTGGGCACAGTGAATTCATCCAGTTGGCGGATATAATGAGCACTTGAAATGGTTATAGTAAAATTCAGGTTGGATATAAATAATTGGGTGGAAATTGTTGAACAGGCAATAATTTGACCTGTACCCTGCTCATAGTGAGTCAACAATATTGTCATAATTAATGTCAGATTGTGAATGCAGTTGCACTGTGCCATATGGCTGCTTTGTGTTGAATGAAACTCCAGCACAATATATGATTGTGATAAACTGATGAACAGAACGTTTTGCTGCTCAATAAATGCAGAATTTTAACCAATGTTTTTGAAATACTTGTATTACATTGACACTTTCCAAATTGAGTTGTGAAACAGGCTGTGAATGCTGTAGAATTTCAAAAATACATCCTTTCAAAGCTTAATTTTTCATTTATTGGCTTTTAGAGATCATGTTATGTATGTGTATGTATACATATATACACACACAAATATATAAACAAAATGAAGTAAAACTAAATTTAGAATAGTGTAATAGAATAACAACAACAACAACAAATTACATTTATAGAGCGCCTTTCACGTCGGGAGGACGTCCCAAGGCGCTGCACAGGAGGCGTGTGACCCGAGCTGAGAGGGGAATGTTTGGGAAGGGGTGAAACACGAAGGGGAGGTAAAAGAGTTCGGGGTGGAACAAAAGGCACGATCGAAGAGGAAAGTCTTCAAACCGGCCTTGAAAGAGGAAAGGGAAGAAACGAAACGGAGGGATTGAGGGATGGCATTCCATAGGGTGGGAGCGGAGAAACTGAAGGCCCGGCCTCCGATGGTGGGGCGGTTCGGGCGGGGGGCTTGGAGCAGGCCAAGTCCTGTTGAACGGAGGGTCGGGTGGGCGTGTAGGGGGAGAGTAGATCGGTTAAATAGGGCGGGGCAAGGCCGTGTAAGGCCTTGTAGGTGAGGACGAGGATCTTGAACTCGATCCTCTAGAGGATGGGGAGCCAGTGGAGACGGGTGAGGGTGGGGGTTATGTGGTCGCGGAGGCGGGTACACGGGCTGCAGAGTTTTAAATGACCTGCAGCCTGTGAATGGAGGAACTGGGGAATAGCTTGAATGTTGCACTGATCATCATATTCATCAAAATAAATGACTCAACATTTTACAATTATTGAATATTGCCAGATTTTAAAAAAGGAGACATTTGGCTTATGTATTTTTGCTTTTTTGGTTAGGGTTTTAGTTTTTAAATTTATGAGTTGAATAATACATCTTATTAACAAAATTGGGTTGTATTGAGAGAATGAAGTGTTTCATTATAAGATGTAAAATATATTAAATGTGTAGATTTTCACTATTAGCATTCAAAACAGGAGAGAGGAGGGAGGGGCCCTGTCCGAGCACTGGGCATAAAAGAGCAATGTGGAGAAATATGAAAACCAAACCTAATCAGTGATGTCACAATCAGCCCGGCCTGCCCTGGCCTGGCCACACGCACAGCCCAGGCGGGGACTGATTTCACTCCTGGTCTCCGTGTGCGCGTTTTGGCTGCTGCCCCGACCCGACTCGAACCTCCCCCACCACCCCAAATGTCTCTCTTCCTACCCACTCTATGTCTCTCCCACCACCCCCCTCAATCCGCTACTCTCCCAGCTGAAGACCCTTCTCTTTGACCGCGCCTTTGGTCACCTTTCTCCCCCTGCCCCTGGCTCGGTCCAGGGATCCGCTATTGTGAAGCGCTCTGATTTATATAGCGCCCTCCACACCATCCGGTGTGGAGGGCGCTATATAAATCGAAGATATTATTGTTGTTGTAAAAATGAATACTGTATACCAAAATGGATTGGAACCTTTTTCTGTATAACCCTTGTATTTACAGAATTGTGATGTTTTTGAGGCTATGCAGCCTGCATTCAACATGATAACACTAATTTCATTTGTTATGAGAAAGGGAAGCATGGAATGAAGGATAAAAATTCATAGCACCACGTCTCCTATTCAGGTAGCCTGAGTTAATACAAAGAGACAAATGTGATTTTAATAGGCAGAGACAGATGTGACTGCAGTGAAATGAAAAGTAAACCTGCTGATTTACACAACACGGTGACTTCTTCCTATTGCTGACATTTTAGGTCATGACTTGCAGCACTTTGCAGGGGGTAGGGCAGGAGTGTGTGGAACTGGTTCTGTTTTAATATCCTGGGCACATTGTATAATATTCACCACAGGCAGCAATATTGTCTAAACGACATAACAATTCCCTTCTGCTGGATTAGATGGATTGCTAAATTGGGTCGCTTGAGCTCTTGTATTCTTTTCATGCCCTTCTCCGCTTTTTTTCCATTCATATGAATTTGGAGCAGTTGCACCCTCCAGCACTAGGAGATGCTCATACACCCGTGTTATATCTGGACTGGCAGCCTGCTCGGAGCATATGCACTCAGTGCATATGTACTATTAAAATAACAAAGTGCAAGGCTTTTGGCATGCCACTTGCAGTTAAAACAAATGTACCAGGTTCAAATTGGACAGAAATCTGTGGTTTTCAAGATTATTTGTTTGTGAATTGTGAGTTATTTGCTTCTGAAAATGGAAGTAATTTCCCAGAACCAGAAAAGGTCATGTTTTGCTTTGGTTACAATTAGAGTACATTAGAGAATGTGTAAGGTGCGGATCTCAAACAAAGATTTTATTTGGGGCTGCCAATTTTCTGGCAGCAGCTATTCGGAGTTCTTAAGATGCAGAGTGGTATTTTGCTGGCAGGTGGATTTGTTTTGCCTGGTTTTGAAACAGCGGAAACATCTGTTTTTAATCAGCAAAGATATCAAAATTGTATAGAATGTAATCAAAATGAAAAACCATATGTACACCCCAAGGATAATTCTTTGCAGTGCACCAGAGCCTCAGTATAAATATATACAAAGCAACATTTTTGCTTTGTATATATTTATACTGAGGCATATACTTTGACACAAAACTGTTTTTTTGTAAAGTGTCAGTAGACAGCACAGTGAGGTTAATGTATAGGGTTCTGCTCACAGCTAATCAAGATACCTGTAGTTAGAAGGGATTGGAAAAGGACACATAGAAATTAGTTGGTCTGTACAACTGTATTTGCTATAGATCTCAACACAGTACAATGGTCTTTACTTTGGCAACAGTTTGATAAGTAGCAGAAGAACACGTGGAGTTGAAATAAATTTGCCGCTGTTCCAAATATCTCTGTTCTTGTGAATCATCACAAGAGTTTGAGAACTGATTTATAGAATCCTCAACTGCAACAATTTAATCAATCTTTGTTCCATTTGATTGATTTATATCACATTTTCATCTGTTTGCAAGAGGCAGAAAACACGAGCCAAGAAAATCCAAACAATTCCCGAAGATACAAAGCAATTTTCATTCAAAGTCCTCAGAAAAAAACAAAAAAGGGTTGAAAGTAGTCAACAGGTCAATCAGCACCCGAAAAAGGAGTGGTTAAGATTTCAGCATGACTCTTCGTCTGAATTGATATAATTGGGATTATATCATCTGAATTGGGATTGCAGCAACAGGCTAGTATCAGCCATCTCTGTAGCATCACACCCAGAAAACCTCCTATGGTGACAGGAGGAAAACAGAGTGGAAAACATTGTTTTATTGAATCACTCAATAAAAAAAATTAAACCCCTTTATAAGAAAATCTGAAAACAAGCCTAGCAAATGGCTTTTGTCAGCCAGATAATTACTTAACAAAAATATTTTGATATCCCTCCTCCACTGCATATACAATAGTCTTTAATTAAATAACCGCTGTATGACTCCTGAGTCTTTAAACAATGCATCCTGTTGCATTTCGCCCACAACATATACAGTCAATTCATTTTATAGTTTATTCTGTGAAGCACTTTGAGACTTCTCAATATACTCTTATTTGCTTGTATATGTTGGATATATATTTAAAGCAAGTAAGGTTGGCGCAGTATGTATTCCATTGCTAGTTGATTATCATTGATTTAATTCCACATTTGTCACTGAAAAAATAACACATGCATAGGAGCACTCATCAAAACACTGAAATAATTTATTTTAAACCCTCCAAAAAATTCAATTGCAGATCAGAAACAGTGTTACAATAGGAAACTTCAATATACTCTGATGGATTAAATCTGTGGAAATAGTAGGAGCCAGTTTTGCGTTCAAATCGTGCATACTGTAAAGTATAGTAAACATTGTATTTCTCACTAGAAAAACAAACTTATTTCCTCTCCCCCACCACCCTGATAGATATTTTCTAACTGGAACAATTTCTTCCACATTAGCAACATGCTTAAATTAGACTACTGTTAAAATTGCTTCCTGCACCACCAAAAGCAAAATTAGACAAACAATCTTCAATTGGCTTTGTGTGGGTTTTCATTAAGAGTTGGCAGAAGGCTAACCTGACTGGTTCTCCAAAACACTTCCGCTTTTCACTCTGAGTAGATAAACTTGCTGATTTTTCTATCAGGTTACTATTGCAGTCATTCCTGTTATTTATAATCGTCCTCCTCTGTGCAAACCCGTATTACGTGTTGTATTGTCAGAAAACTGCAACCCCTTCAGAATTAGGATCATTATAAGCAGCCTCCAGGGTCACAATGTGCAACAGTCAGATATTCTTACATCTCCTTCACAGCAGAATGAGGCAAAAACAAAGGGCTACAATGAATCTATTACTGTATTTAACTTTGACAAATTAGATACAGCTTTTCAATTCCTGAAATGATAAAGGAATACCGGTAATGTTATAAACAGAATATGTGTAGTAATTGTTTCCTTTATTTCCCCTTAAAGGAGGTTCAAAATAATATATTAAAATCGCCAAAAAATATATGCACACAGTGTGAAAGATATTTTGCATGAAAAATCAGGAACCATTATAAACACGGTGATACTATGCAAAACAAAAGCCACAAACTTTCATTCTGAAGCCAATCATGAAAACTCTGTAAAACGCAACATTTAATATTTGGCCACCATAAAATTGGTCGTATGAATCTTTTAAATGCTTTGTACAGACTGGCGACTAGCCCATAAAATGGATCATTTCCAGAATAAAAGTACTTTTCGCCACTTTGATGTAATTGCCTCTCCCAGCGGAGAATTTTGATCTTATAGATTACAGTTGCCAGTTTTTGACCATATTTCAGAATGTCAGAATGACTGAGATTTCATAATTTTGCCAGATTAACAGGTACGAGTTGATAATTAATTGGCAGACCACAATGAGCAACTCACTTGAGTGGGGGAGAGAGGGTCGTATATAATTTCAAACAAGCAATGTCTAGTTAATGTCTAGAAGCGTGTTTAATAACATTTTAAAGGCAAATGAATATGCATTGCATGCATTGTTCCACGTTCCATGCTTCCTCCCATACAAACGTTGCTTCTGTTGTATTCTGGCAAACATATACACTATGTTTAGCAACGTACTTGGAATGCAGAACTAAAAAGGTTTGCATTTTTCTTTTGTCACAGCAAAATTTTGTACACAAGTTCTTTTGTAGTGATCTCATCCATTAACCTGAGATTCTGTAATTTACATTTGGCAGTGCTTCATGATCATACACATTATAAGACATTATATAAATACAAGTTGTTGTTGAAGTTGTTGTTGACAGAAATATGCAAATCAGTTAAATAACCTAAAATACTGGGCAAACCTATAAAACATGCTACTCTATAACTTTATAAAACATCTATTGATACCTCTTCAGGGTTATAAAGTCATTGCTGAAGTCGCTCTTGGTGTTGATTGGCTGCTCCCTGTGCACACGCACATACGCCAAACACAGATCCACAGGACATTTGCATTATACACGTACTCATGCTCTAGCAGCGCACATTATAGTAGGGACATTCTAGAATTATCCTTCACGGGCTCATGATTTCCATTATCCAATAAATGTTCTTGAAATCTGCCATTTCTCTTCAAATGCTCCAGTGAAGCTGTGACTTGTGACAACTCTGCTCGGCTACTTCCAGCCCAGTCTACGAACACTCACATTTGACAAACCATTCACAGTTAAAATACACCATAAACAACTATAGTCTAAATAAAAATGTATTAATTCACAAGACTAGAAATATATAGTTATGCGATTTACTCATCTCTAATGCAGCGCTGATGGACTCAATTTCTGAATAATTATAGCTTGTTTTGTTTCCATCATCACCAACACCTAAGTAATGGAATTACATATTACAGTACTATATTAAACAATGTTCACCGTTATTCTAACACAGGCTTCTCATGTAAAATATTAAATATTTTTCTTTCGGGATAATGAAAAAGATACATGCAATTATTCTATGTTCATTGGTGATTTAATGAGGTGCTCTGGCAATCTTTGATCCACAGTGTAAATAGTAAGAAGAAGAATTGCATTTGATATTGCATGCATAACAGAAAGATCTCAAAGTGCAAAACAATTCTTCAACATTAGACGAGAACAAAATAAGAAGAGAAACATGAAGGCAGGCCAGGAGGGTTTTCATTCAGGCACTTGGCTAGCAATTAAGAGTCTTGTCACATAACAGAGCAGTATTCAAGTCTTGAGCACGTCATTGAACAGGTAATAAATGTTTGGCGTGAAAGGGGAAACCAAGCTTCTCAGCTTCATTTAATATAAACTAGTTCAGTGTAATTTCAAAAGAAATATACAAATCAACCGCTGTGGGTTCTTTCAGAGTGAAAGGAACAATTTCCTGCAATTCACAGCGAGGGCTAGTTTTTTTTGTAGGAAAACGCAAAGCTAATCAAAATACATTACATGTGTTTCATAATTAAAACTGATTATGGATTAAAAACCAACCATTGATCTATAACATCAACAATTTGTGAAATCAACAGCATCATGGAACAGATGTCTTAGAAAGTAGTTCTGCTCTTTCAGTATTGCTCTTCTCATGAGGTGAACCACAAAAAGCTACAAAATGACATGTTAGCATTTAAGGGACACATTTGAATTATACATTAACTTTCAAGATGAATCTAAAGATACCACAATATAGTTGTCAAGGTCAAAAATCTACAACACTATGGGATCCGTGGCTCAAAATTTCAGCTTCTTCCTCCACAAAACTCAGAATAAATCCAGTATTTATCAAAGAGTACAGAGAAGTAGCTTCTATATCCCACAAAATATAATCCTTGCATTTGATATTGCGCCTTATGAAGTAGCCAAGATATCTCAAAGCACCTTACAGGATATACTGGTAAAGTGGAGAGACTGTGTGAGTGATAAAGTGACATCACTCAGGATTGTCTCCATTCCTCACACTGCAAGTTCCTAATCTCATCTGAGTATGACCAAGAAGGAAGTGAATGTAGAAAGTCATATGTATACTATAACTATATATTTATAAAGCAGCACTAAGCAGCCAAATAATTGTTTGTTCCCACAATATTTAAAGTTAAATTTGAAGGTTGAGAACCTTGCACAAGGAAGAAAATACTCGAGCAATTATTTCTCAGCATCTTGTTCATCTCCAGTAAAATTTGCCTGCCATCAGTACTCTAAAGATGGAAATGGCTTTTTCAGCAAGTATGTATCCTTGCCACAGAGAACAATAGAGTAAAACTAACCTGAAACATTCTTACCAAATACACAGAAATAAACCCAAGATTAATTCTGTTCTCACAAGGTATACATTCAAGAACAAATGCCAGTCAGCCTCATTTGTTCAATTTAAACAATAAATTATATGGAACCTGTCAGTACAAAGCCAATAAGTTCAGCATGTACCGGAGACAAGCTCCAGGGTGCAGTCCCCTTATACCATGGTCGACTACAAGATTTGACAGCATTAGTTACATTTTAAAACAGATCACCACCTGATCTTTGCTTCATATTTTGATATCTTTAGTCCAATCCTCATTTGATAAATTAAGTCAAATCAGGATTTACCATGGAACAATGCCAGTCTATACAGTTCACACGAGGAATGGCCAGCTGTGTAATGTACAGGAGGGGACTCTGCCCACACAATTACCCTTCGGTAAAAGTAATCGACTTTCCACGTAGGGCGAAACCTTGGGCAAGTTTCCTTACTCCACAAGCCTGACAATAATCCTTCAAGAAAGAAAAACAATGATAAACATTGGTCACTCAATCCACCAGTGTTTGTGGAGCAATTGGCTGCCGCATTTCGCCAACAAATACATGGGTCAATTCACTTTACAATATATTCTGGAAAGCGCTTCAAGATGTCTGGAAGACATGAAAAGCACTATATCAAATGCAAGGATGATTAATATTAGATTATTTAACTGCTTCAGGAGATGAGAAAAAAAGAAGCAAATTGACAGAAGCAAGAAAACCTTCCCTTATTGCGGTTCCAAAATCTGATATTTTACTGCATGCTTTTCATAGTGCTAAATTGTCCTCAGGCAAAGGCTGTTAAAATGTAGACTCTCATTCAGTTACTGAATATGCATGAGTGATGTAAATTCAAACTAACACAAATGCACATCAAAAACATCATAGAATCATAAAGTACCGGAATATAATGAAGCCATTTGGCCCATTGTGTCTGTACCGGCTCTTTGAAAAGAGCTATCCAAATCAATCCCATTAACCCACTGCCTCCCCATAGCCCTGCAAACTGGTCCTCCTCAAATAATTATCTTCTCTCTCAAACGTAGTTATCAAATTGGCTTCCACCACTTTCAGGTATTGCATATGAAAGGGTAAAAGTATTTTTGAACATTAAACTTTAAAAATAAAATTGAACAAAATAAAGGACCGCACAATATTTTCTGTGTTCATTGCTGCAAGTAGTCAGACTAAAATATTTGACAACATGTTTACAGCACAAATTTACATTTACGTAGTACATTTCAGGAGAAATGTTACATTTCATCCCAAGTATTGGTTCAGTTGCAGGTGGAAGTCAAGGTGGGAGGGGGAGGAGGGAGTATAACCAAAGGTACTGTCAAAGAATTACATCCTGAAATGGATCTTGAATTTCAAGGAGGGAGTAAATCTGAGGGACACACCGATATAGGGGTTCCAGAGCCTGGGAGGAGAAAGGCTGAAAACCCGCACTTTGACAGTAGAACAGGGGACATGAAACAGGCTGGTGCTTGCTGGGCGAAGGAAAGGAGTGGTGGTCCAAGGCAAAGCAGAAGTTTAAACTTAAGTATGGAACCAAATAATTAAATGGTTACACTGCCTTCTTTTGTCACTTTGTTTAAATATACTGCAACATCTTTACTAGACAAACAAAACTTCCTATTTGAAGAGAATAACAATTTGTGTTTTTTTTTAAACTTTTTTATAATAAATTGTATGAACTGTTACTTAATCCAAGTGCACAACCCGCTTAACAAATTTCATTTATAAATCAAATACAATTAATCAATAACTTGCGATCACTACACTTAGACAGTACCGACAAAGTACTGACAAAGTACCGCAATGATGTCATGCACATAACCGTGCCTACAACCACTGGGTGCTGAATTCAAGTTGGATCCAAAATAATCTTATTTTGCAGAACCAGAAGCTTTAAGAACAGTCTGCTGCATTTTCTTTATTTGCAAAGTGCCACAAAATATTCACACTGGCAAAGATCCTCCAAATCCCAGAATCCAGTACAGGATAATACAGGACATTTATGATACCATTTGGAAATGCATCTCAGCAAAGCTGTAAAGTAGAATGAATTTTCAAGATTGTGAAGGATACAGATTTCCATTGGGATAATAGTTACTTTGTCATGATAAGAACAGATGGCACAGAAGAACCTGGAATGGTTAAAAAAAACGCTGCTTGTCTGGAAACAGCAAGTAGTTAAAACAGATTGTGCTTCAATCAAAATGAACAAATAGGATTTTAGTGCACATTATTTAGTCACATTCTTCACCTACATTTTAATTTATATGTGGCCAACATCTACACTTCCTCAAAAACAGTGACTTGTGTTATGGCAGCACAGAAATCAAGGTTGCACTCCAGCTGAACTCTACCAGACTGCTATAGGAAGCTGCAATTTGCCTGTAGAAATGATGAAATATCAGCCATGGCTTTAAACTCAATCCTGTCCATATTAGCAACAGAAAATGTGAGTTAGTCACCTGTGGCAGTCCCATAAGACATCCCTTGTGGCGTCCTGTGACTCAGTGGTTAGAGCACTCGTCTTACAAGTGTAAGACCTGTGTTCGAATCCAGGCATATCAGGGCGAAACGTTGGGTAAGTTTCCTTACTCCACATGCCTAATAATAATCCGTCAAAAAAAAACTATAGTAAATTGGTCATTTGAATCCACGACTGTTTGTAGGACACTGGTGTGCGCAATTGCCTGCCACGTTTCGTCCACAACTATACAGTCAATTGACTTTACAGTATATTCTTTGAGACATCTCGAAGATGTGAAAAGCGCTATATCAAATGCAAGGATTATTGTTATTATACCCCCCAAAGTGTGAGGTGGAATATCAATTTCATTTCCTGTCGATTTCGGTTTCTACGGGATGGAGGTAGAAATTATACATATTCACTTGACTGGTCATTCACTTCATATTCTCCTTTCCCCATTTCTAAATCATGGCAGCCCAGTTGAAGTCTTCTCAAAACACATTGGAAAAGATATACTGTACATCAAAAATGCCATTGTCACCATCTTAACATCTGCCAGCAGCTAAGATGTTAAGAGTGAGGTCAGAACCCAATCCATCACTTCTCTGAACTGGACTCCAACCTTCATATCAATCATTAACTTAACTATAAACTTTATTTAGAATTGTGTTGGGACATATGTTGAAAGGCTCCCATCCGCTTGTGCTAAATATGTTTACGCCTCAGTTCAAGTACAAACTGAAACCAATAGTTCCTTATAAATACAGCATTCTTTGAAGAATAAAATACATTTTCTCTTGGAACACCAAGTAAATACCCTTGTTTGTGCACAGTTGCTCGCTCACACCATGATCCACGTTACTATGGTTACTGCTGGAATCTCGCTCATTTTATAGAAAACTCTAGCCACCAGCAAATAGGCAGCCTATGCACTGAAATCTTGACATAATTTGATTCCATTGTGATCCACGTCAGACCAACACTGTTACTGGGCATAAACAATGAACCAAGCTAATGTGCAACCCAAACCCCTATTTTTGATTAGCACAATACACCTAGGAAAGTTATAGAATTTAGCCGTAATGATGCACAAAAAGCAAAATATAAACAAATTACACTGTAGAATTCACAACACCTCATCAATATTTTTTAAAAATTGCGATATAAAGGACTAGCTGTGCCCGTTGCGGCTTTGTTTTCAAGCAAAGGATTCAATGTGGAATGTGGATAGACACAGACAGACATTTTCTCTTTATCTAGACCCTCTCGGAGGGGACTCCTATAAATATTCCAACAAATTCATGCAAAATGCTACAGACTTGTAAACTTGACAAAGCTAAAGACTGTTTTATGCGACAATATAATTGAGTATTTATCTTCCAAGTTTTCCTCTGGCGAAGATCTGGTATGGCCACAGACTATTCACCTTACACAGCACTGTACTGTACTCACATTAGCAACTGTCTGTGTAAATGCCCTGATCGCAAATTAAGAGAATTTACAGTTTAACCATATATTTTAAATATTAAACGGGATTACTGAAAATCTGCAATAGGATTATTATTGGGTTTCCGGCTGAAAGGAGCAAGGGAAGCTCGCTTACCTGGGTCGCCGTGTAAATGGTCTTCTTGAGGAGCCCTGGAGGGTTGCCCAAGATCAGCTTCAGTGGCCCATATCTGCGCCGTTTTCCGAAGCCCCACTATGGTCGCCTCTTGTATAGTAACCTGATGCTTCTGTCTCTTTTGAGACTGTGGGGTGGGTGGGCTACTGCTGTCAAATGACTGCTGAGAGTTCTGGGAGGGAGAGCGACTTTTCTCTCGGAACATGCGGCAAGTGGTCGGGCTGGGGGAAATGTGACTGGACTGGCCGGACGAAAAGTCCTCCTCACTGGAAGTTAAATTTTCATTGGAACTGCAGTCTGGAGTATAACCCCCGCCAACATCATCGCTGCTGCCCGGGGAATAGTACGTCCTGGGCCACGTCAGGTGCTTCTCTTGATCTGATGTACTCTGGAATCTTCCATAGTCCCGTAACACGCCACCAACCTTGCCGTCGCCGTCCGCCATCATCCCACCGATGTACACACTATCATAGGGTTGGAATTCGTGCTGCCAAGGTATCTTGTCTGATTTACCCCCATTAGCTCGGATCAGATTATCCTTCAGGAACCTGGGATTGAGATCCACATCGTCATACTCCGGATCATAGCTACAGCTGCTGTCGGTGGAGCGACCCCGGTACACGGCCTTACGGTAGTCCCCTGCCGCCACATTGCCAAGCAAAGAGTGTAATGACCTCTTGCGCTCCATCTGCATCGCCTGGCTCCCAATTGTACTGATCTTGTCAGATACATCCTTATCGTTCACTTTGACTAAACCTTTCTCGTGGTGGTACTCCACGTTGACATAGAGCGGTTTCTCCATGGCTTTCCCGTCCCCGGCACAATTGGAATTGGTTCTTTTGATCCTTTCAAAATTGGACCTCAAAGCGGCCACACTGGTGCTGGGAGACTTCTCCTTCTTCTCAGTCTCCCCGGCCTCCTGGCTCGTCCCTCTCCCCGCGTCCTTCTCCACCCCGGCCCCGGCCCCGGCCCCCACCCTCTTTGTGGTGGAGGAGGAGGCTGTCCTCTGCCTGGAAGAAGCAGCTTCCAGATCGCTCCTGTTGTCCACCATTATCTCCTCGCCTGGCTGTCTCCTCAGCTTCTCCTCCCCGCCAGCTTTCCCTTTCTCCCAGTCCCCGGCCGAGGGGCTGTGCTCGGCCGGGGCTTCTATCAGGACCGAGGTCCTGAAGCCCCAGCGCTGCTTGTCATAGCTTTTCTTCTCCTTGGCCAGCAGTGTTTGCAGGTAGATCATACGGAATCTCTCCTTGTTCACCTCCAGCTCCAGCTTCCTGATGCTGCACTTGCATTTCTCTAACTCCTGCTCGATGTCGCCGACGCTCCTCAGCTCCATTTTGGGCGGCTCGGACTCGGGGAATTGCGCCCTCCAGGCTTCCACAAAGCCAACCGGCTCCACCATGTTTTCATGGCACTTTTCCCCTCACCCTCACTGACGAAAAGAATCGGGGAAGAGACTCCGAACAGCGCCCCCCCCCCCCCTCCCTAAAAGAATAAATCACTTCGCCGCCGCCTTCCCTCACAGTCTGACTGGCTCAGCGCGAGTGGACAGTGCGGGCCCTGCCCTGTGTGTGTGTAGCTATGGCTGTGTGTTTGGGGGAGGGGGCTGTGTGTATGTAGCTATGGCTGTGTGTTTGGGGGAGGGGGCTGTGTGTATGGCTGTGTGGCTCTGGCCTGTCCCCTCAGACAGTCACCAGCGGCTGCCGCCCCTCATGGCTGTGTGTGGGGCTGTCTGTGTGTGTGTATAGCTGTGTCGGGGGCTGTGTCTGTGTGGGGGGGGCTGTGTGTGTAGGGGGCTCTGTTTGTGGGGCTGTGTGTGTGTGTGTGTGTGTGTGGGGCTATGTGTGTGGGGGGCTGTGTCTATGTCTGTGTGGGTCCGTGTGTGGGGGGGGCTGTGTCTATGTCTGTGTGTGGGGGGGCTGTGTGTGTGTGGGGCTGTGTGTGTGTGTGGGGGGGCTGTGTCTATGTCTGTGTGTGTGGGGGGGGGGCTGTGTCTATATCTGTGTGTGTGTGTGGGGGGGGGGGGCTGTGTCTATATCTGTGTGTGTGTGGGGGGGGGGGGCTGTGTGTGTGTGTGGGCTGTGTCTATATCTGTGTGTGTGTGGGGGCTGTGTCTATATCTGTGTGTGTGTGGGGGGGGGGCTGTGTCTATATCTGTGTGTGTGGGGGGGCTGTGTCTATATCTGTGTGTGTGGGGGGGCTGTGTCTATATGTGTGTGTGGGGGGGGGGGCTGTGTCTATATCTGTGTGGGGGGGGGGGGGCTGTGTCTGTATGTGTGTGTGGGGCTGTGTCGCCCCTCATGGCTCGTGACCACCGCACAATAAGCTGCGCGCGCTCCCAGCTGCCGCCCGCCTCTCGCCGCGTCCTCTTAAAGGGGAAAACCTGATACGCTGGAAATTCAACGTCCAAAACACTCACAAGCCGTGTTTCGGGGGTGGGTAGGGTGAGCAACCATTGCCTTTAATGTGGGCGCCCGTCACGTCTGGGTGGCTTCTCAGTGCAGTACTGGACAATTCGTCGGCCAATGTAGCTGGCGATTTGCAGACAGGAAAGCTTCGAGGCTGGCGTTAGTGGTTTATAATTATAAATTGTACTGTACTAGTAGTTTGCTGAAAGGCGCTTCTGCGAGAACACCTGTCTGTAATCTCCTCCCTCTGACCCAAGCAGGGTACAGTACAGTGGGGGGGGGGGGGGGGGGGGGTGGCACCTCAAAGGCCAAACAGCTTTGTTGAGCTCACTGTTCTGCTTTACCCCGAGACATCACCGCTGGAGTGACATACTGAAGGCGACCATGAA
Organism: Hydrolagus colliei; assembly: GCA_035084275.1. NCBI lineage: Eukaryota > Metazoa > Chordata > Chondrichthyes > Chimaeriformes > Chimaeridae > Hydrolagus > Hydrolagus colliei. Next base: position 116,123 of record CM068761.1, on the reverse strand, counting down.
ACTGTGTGAAAGGCACTGGAAACAAATGTAAGGAATTAATCGAATCGAGTGGAGAAAAGGCAGAGTCAACGGTGGGAGGGGAGGGGGTGGGAGAAAAAAAATGACTGAAAAGAATAGATGAAAATATCGATTTTAGGTGGGGTTTGAAGAGAAGGAGGTGGCAAGCCGCAGGGATGCCAGAATAATTGCCTAGTGCTGGGGGCATAATGGCTGAAAGCTCAACCACTGATGTTCGGAATGGCGTGATGGAGGGTGGGACAGTTCAGGAAATAGATAAAAGGCCATGGAGGGATTTTAAAGTGAGAGTAAGGATCTTGAATTTAATCCGCCGGGGGATGGGGAGCCACTGGAAACAGAAGAATGGGGATGTTAGGCTCGCAGAAGGAGGAGCTGGGGAATCGAGTTAGCAGGCCATTGGAATAATTGAATCTGGACCTGAAGTCATGGACGAAGGGTAATATCTAAAAATATAATAATCATAGAATCATAGAATTTTACAACACAAAAGGAGACTATTTGGCCCATCGAGTTTGTGCCGGCTCTTTGAAAAGAGCTATTCAAAGTCAATCCCATTCCCCGGCTCTCCATAACTGTGCAAACTTTGTTTGTTGAAGCAAACAGGAAAACAAATTCAGCATATTATAAATAAGTTCAACATGTTTTAAAAAGTTTATGTTTAAATTATTTGCATGTCTTCAATGTCTCTGCAATTAATTAGCCTTACCTATCTACTCTGGCTCAGGTTTGATGAACATGACCTATTTGTCCTTCTAATGTGGCATCACTAGGCAGCGCAGTGGTAGAAGAAATCCATCTCCATCAAACTTCCTTGGTTGAAGAGAAAATACTGGAGTATTTTTGAAGGGTGGAATCTCCTTCTTGCGGTTACGTAGCTGTCTTAATGAATATCTCACTCAGTAATAAGCCTTGCATTTGATATAGTGGCGCGTCATGTCATCAAATCATCTAAAAGCGTTTCACATGATATACAGTAAAGCGGATTGACTGTTTTGTGAACAGCCGTTTTCGCACAGCAAAGTCTCACAAACAATAACAGCAACAAAATTACATTTGTGGAGTGCCTTTCATGTCGGGAGGACATCACAAGCCGCTGAACAGCCATGGAGTGAAGGACCAATTTTATTCTCTATTCTTGTGCCAACTGGTTACCGGGTGAAATAATAAATTGGACAAGTAACCATTATGGACAACAGCACCAATTGACTCAATAAGGTGGTTAACATTAGAGGAAGCTATGACCAAATAATAATAATTATTGCATTTGATATAATGTCTCTTCACATTGTTATGTCTCAACGTGCTTCACAAGACATCCTGTAAAGTAGATTGATATGGGGGAAACTTGGCAGCCAGTTGCATACAGCAATATCATGATCAATTTTATTTTAGGGATTTGTTGGTAGATTGATGGAGAAACTCCCGTTCCCTTTTTGAATAGTGCCATTGGATCGTTAACATCCTGGCAAGTTGAACCACAATCTTCCAACTCAGAGGCGAGTGCTGCTAGATAAATAGCAGGAAATATTGGGATGCTTCATTGCTTTTGAGTTCTGGCAGTAGATATGCAGACCTTTCAGGAGAGTAAGAATGGCGGATGCAGTAAAAATAACGAGATTGATTTTTCCCCAACTCCTGCCTATGTCACCAGATGGCACATAATAAGACCCATTTTTAGTTCTAGTTGAGCAAGCAACAGGAATCTTGCCAGACAATGCTATCAATGGCAAGCTGTGCAGTGTTAGCTGGTTATAAACACCAGCAGCAGCCGAATGGCTCTCGCAAACCTGCACCAAATAAACTTTGGAATGAGATAAAGAGGGAGAGTGTGCATTCTATTCCACAAACAAAAGCATTTCAGATATACCCATATACGTCTGATTTGGCTATTCTTAAGCATACTACCATTCACACCATATGAATCAGGCACCCAGCTGGCACTATTATAAGTTGTTGCATTTGCTTGAAAAACACAAAAGTAATTTGTGTTATTTTTAAGTCTATGTCCTCACAAATTCCAGTTGTGCTGGAACATTTTATACTTTTAAATTAATAAGAAACAAGAAAGTTTGGGGAGCTCAGCTAACATTATGAATTATTACAATTCCCCAATCCACTGATCATTAGATTATTTATTTGTGCATATGGTACAAATAAATATTGTTCGAATCTGGAATGCATTGCCTGAAAAGGTGGTGGAGGCTGATTCGATAACAACTTTTAAAAGGGAATTAGATCTTTATTTAGGGAGAACAGGTCTATTAGGCTATGGGGAGCGGGCAGGGCAGTGGGATTGAATCGCTCTTTTCAAAGAGCCGGCACTGAATAATGTTCTGAAATAAATATCAAATATTTTCATTGAAGAAACCATTTAATGAACTGAATGATTTGTTGCATCTGTTTTGACATTTGTTTGTTTTGAGCTGACCCCAGTAACTATTAAAGCTGTGCTGCCCAAGAGTTATTCCTGTGAGCGGATACTATTGATGTAAAAGTTTAGTTGTTTGATGCAGTTTGTATGTTCATATTCAGGTTCTTCTCATCTTGTTTTCCACAATAGTCAGCCAGGGCAGCTTTAATCGCATCCTCAGCTAGCACTGAAAGAGGCACAACCAGTCAAAACCATCCAATTTAAGTTAAAAACAGATTCTATGCAGATTGTAACCCCTGAATATAAAATTGGGGGTGAAATACAAATGCACTAACAATAATAATAATAATAATCCTTGCATTTGATATAGCGCTTTTCACGTCTTCTAGACGGTGCCTCAAATAGCTTCACAGAATATACTGTAAAGTGAATTGACTGTATATTTGTGGGCGAAACACGACAGCCAATTGCGCACAGAAATGTGCCACAAATAGTCATGGATTGAAAATGACCAACTGTTTTTTGAGGGATTATTATCAGGCATGTGGAGTAAGGAAACTTGCCCAAAGTTTCTCACTTGTAAGGCAAGTGCTCTAACCACTGAGCTAGAGGACTCTACAAAAGCTACTGAACCACAATACCAGCAGAGACAATGCCCGAGGGCCTTCCCAAAATAACACTGGGTGTGGAGAGCATCTGGAAACTGGAGGGGCGGGAAAGAAACAATCTGCACTTATATTGCACTTTTCACATGAACGACTCATATTGACAATTTTAGACTCAAAATTAAACTGGAAAATTCCACATATGTACGGAACTTCCCCTTTGTCTGAAATTATGTCTGGTGTTCACTCAACAACAACTTGCATTTATACAGTGGCCCTCACGCAGCGACAGGGCAATATCTTAGAGCACTTTCTCCCCAGAGGGACGCTCACCTAATTCCAGAAAGTATTATGTACAGGTTAGCAACAGCTAGCCTAGTTTTTCACACAAAATAAAATGGAAAACATGTAAAGTAGAATTAAAATTGTTTTTTTTAACAAAAACAGAAGGAAGGCTTGACTTGATTCAGAGTTTCCCCTACAGCAAGGACCTGTTCAACGGGTAAGATAATAAGATACATAAGATAGAAGTAAGAAATATATATTTTAAATGGGAGTCTGACAAATTAAATTTATATATTGTCAGGTCATTTGAGGTATTTATTCATTTATTTATGTAAATGCAATAAAGAATAAAAATATTTTTAATGGATAAAACAAAATAACATGAAATTCCCCCCAAATAAAACAAATAATTTTGAAACATAAAAATAATTTCAAAGAACTTTAGCAATAGCCAATGTATGGAGAATAACATACTGCTGGAGTTGATCAAGCTGATATTACCACAAGTGTTCTCAACTTACTGGAACAGTGCAGTTTGACTGGAGGAAGACAAAGCTCTTTAGCGATGTCTGTGTTTCTGATCTTCAAGGCTTCATCGATCTGCAAGCATTTATATCATTATTAATTTCAATAGCTGAAAAAATCAAAATGATTAATACTTATTTGTGAATATCACAAATTGGACTTCATTACTGATATAATAACTCTTGCAGTTGGTATAGCACCTTTCACATTGGGAGGGCGTCCCAAAGTAGTTCACAGAGTATATTGTGAAATTGAGTGATTGTGCATTTGTGGGCAAATATGGTAGCCCATTTGAAATAATAATTGAATTAATAATTCCTATATTTAACAGGGGGATTGTTAGCAATGATAATGGTAAAAACTCCATTCTCTTTTTGAATAGTGCCATGGGATCTTTAATATCCATGTAAACAGATAGATGGGATTCCACCCCTGACAATACAACATTTCCCAAGCACTGTATTGGCGTGTCAGCTTAGTGGAGTGAGTTAAAATCCCGATGAGGGACTTGAACATACCGACTCAGAGGTAAGAGCACTAGCACAAAGCCATGCTGACACTATTTAATATTGGGAGAACTTTACTGCCTGTGATGAGATTTCTGGTGATGACCTGCAATTGTGGGAACATGTCACAGGGACAATTCAAGTTCTTGTTACCGTTTTTCCCTTCACCCATTCTGTAACCAATGAGCTAGAGGCAATTGCAGATCCACAGCCAAAGGTTTTAAACCTGGCATCAATGATTTTTCCATTTTCATCCACCTGTATCTGTAACAAAGAACATTAGATATTCAAAGAGCTATTCAGAATGTGGCATGTTTGGGCATTACCAAATCAGTGAGATTTTAGTCAAATTGTGCTTAATCAAGCCCCAAAACAATGTAATTTTTTGAGGAGGTGGACGAAAGAGAATGGCATAGAAATAGGTGACAATGTCTTTCCTGTTGTAGTCTCTCTTGTTAATATTAAAGTTTCCATATCTGATCAACAAAATTGCACTTATATAGCGCCTTTCATGTCGGGAGGACCTCCCAAAGCACTGAATAAACTACAATTGGAAATTATAAGAAAAATTTGGAGCAATTATTATTCATGGAAGTCGAGTAGACTGGCTCTGTTCAAGTGTCCACCAACACATTGATCTCACAGAGAGCTGGTAGCAGCTAAACCAGACTTGTTAGGCTAAATATATCTCAACGCTTTATCTCAATTTGTAAAATGAACACCAGCAAAACTTACACCATTTAAAAAGTGTATTACTCCCCTTTGTTCAGTAACAACAGTGAACAGCATCCAAAAGATTTATTGCTATGTATCTAAAGATGAACTTGGGCAAAAAAGAATATACAATTCCATTTCAACTACAGAATATTATTAATTAGATAAAGAATAAGTACCAGTACAGTAATTACAGAGCTAGATAGCAAGTTTGTGCAGTTGTGAAGAACTGCTCACCTGTGGTTCTTCAACAAGGAAAGTTTGTATAATATGGACTTTAGGATTATAATAAAATATATAGCCGGAAATAGGAAACCATCTCTGTCTCAACTGCGCCACTGAATCAGAGAAAAATGAGAAGAGAGAAAAAAGAGAAATTTACCTGCAGCTTCATGACATCACCACAAGCAGGTGCTCCCACCAAGCCAGTCCCAACATTCCTAGCATTCTTCTCAAATGAGCCAACATTTCTGGGATTCTCATAGTGGTCCACCACCTTCATTATAGAAAATAATGCACAATAACTCACGTTAAATACAACATGCTTCTGGTTCCCAGCTTTCACATGAATGGTTATGGTTCCATACACGCTGGTTGCCTCTGATACCCCCACACAAGTGGTCATTATTTGTGTGAGCTTTGTTAGTGAGTGTTGGCAGGTCACTCAACGCTATAGAGTCTCCAACCAGTCACATCACAATTAACGCTACCACTTCTTCCTCTCGTCTTTTTGATAATGTGCGACAGCGCCACCCAGTGGCGATCGACCGGTTGGAGGCCCCTCGTTATTAGAGCATTTAATGGCGCATGACCTCTCATCTGACTGTCACAAACATAAGATAATGCTGTAGAGACAAGCAGTATGCTGTGAAGGTTGGAGAAAATTTTGCCTTACCTCAATGCAGCCCCCACTTGAGATGAGCAAATTCAATGCTTCTGGTCCATAAACACACAGTAAGCAGACAAGAAATAACTAGTCATGCCCAAATCCTCACAATCTAAGATAAATTTAAGCTATGCTATCGTTATTATTCCCATATGAAGCTGAGATGGACATTAAAGATACCACAGCACTAATAATAATAATAATCCTTGTGTTTGATATAGCGCTTTTCACGTCTTCAAGACGCTTCAAAGTGCTTCGCAGAATATACTGTAAAGTGAAACAAAAACAGAAGTCATTGGGAATACTCAGCAGGTCAGGCATCTATGGAGAAAGGAAAAGTGAGTCAACATTTTGGGTCCGTCCCAGCGACTTTAGTTTTTGTTTCAGATTTCCAGCCTCTGCAGTATTTTGCATTTTTGTTGATACTGTAAAGTGAAGTGACTGTATATATGTATATGGGCAAAACACAGCAGCCAATTGCAACAGCAGTGTCCCATAAAAAGTCGTAGATTGAAATGGCCAATTTATTATTTGCTTTTTTGTTTGGGGGGGGTGGGGGTTAGCACCTTACAAGCGTGAGACCTGTGTTTCAAATCCAGGCAGGTCAGGGAAAAATCTTGGGCAAAATTCCTTACTCCATAATCATAAGCCTAATAATAATAATCTGTACAAATTTCTTACACAACTAATTGCACAATGTGTGTGACTAGTCAGTACCTTCACAACCAGCCCCTAACCTTCAAGGGAGAAGTGGATAGATATTGGGGGGGGGGGGGGGGGGGGGGAGGACAAATTTGCAAGGCTATGGGGAGAGAGGGGGGGAGTGGGACGAGTTGACAGCTCTTTCACAGACACGGACACGGTGGGCCGAACGCTGCATAATTGTAACATCGTCACAAGACTGGCCTCAGGGGAGGCTCAGTGTCACAACAATAACATGTCTATTCAGCCTCCCCCAGGCAGCCGAGCCTCTCCGCCGGCTCCACAGTGACAGAGCTGACTCCGAGCCGGGTGGGAGGGGGCCGCACAGGAGAGTTTTCAGGCGGGAGGGGAGAGGGGGTGGGGGGGGGGGGGGGGGAGAGGGTGGGGGGGGGGCGGGGGGGGGGAGAGGGTGGGGGGGGGGGGGAGAGGGGGGGATTGAGGGAGAATGTTCCAGAGTGGGCTGCAGTAGCAATCGGTGACATGTAACGGCTGATGTACCTTGTGGTGATAGGTGACCGCGGGGCCCCTCACAGACCACGGCCCCCGGAGACCAAAGACCACCAGCCGCTTCCCCACAACCGCCATCGCTGTGCCGCTCAACCGCCGCCTGACCCGGAAGTGAAGAGCCGGAAGTGGCCGGGTTGTTTGCATTGTTTCAAAGATGGCGGCGACGGCGGGAAAGTCTGAGGCGATGGGGCCTGAGTCCGGGGGAGAGTCTGAGGCGATGGGGCCGGAGTCCGGGGGAGAGTCTGAGGCCGGGGGAGAGTCTGAGGCGATGGGGCCGGAGGCCGGGGGAGAGGCTGAGGAGCAGAGCGACGACTCCTCGGGAGATGGGAACGAAGCGGAAATCCAGCGTCTGGAGGAGCAGGTGCTGAGGGTGTTTGACAAGGTCCTGGTGTCTCTCCAGTCACTGACCAACATGTGGGAGATCAGAATCATTGTGTTTGGAAGTTCCTCCATTGTATTCACTGCACTGGTATTTAGAGAGTGTGTGTGAGTGGGAGCCATCGTCTACTTGGCATCTTCTGTAACATGGACAGAGTGAGGGCAAGTTACTAGTGTCAGATATTGTTACACTCGGGGCCAGAACACAATAATAATAATAATCTTTCCATTTGATGTACAGTATAGCGCATTTCACATCTTTTAGACGTGTTTTGTAAGGAAAAAAAACTGAGTAGTAGGACTCTGTGAATACCTTGAGTTCTGTCGAAGGGTTGTAGACCCGAAACGTTGACTCTTTTTCCTCTCTCCATGGATGCTGCCTGACATGCTAGGTTTCCCCAGCAACTTCTGTTTTAGACCCTCTACAAAAGTTGGGGTCAGAGGCCACATTTATTTGGAGTGATGGTACAATATTAATAATTCTTGCATTTGATAAAGCACATTATCACACGTTTGAGACGCCACAAAGCACCTCACAGAATATACCGTCAATTGTTTTTTCAATGAAATGTGCATCCTTATCATATTTTAAAGGACTAAAGGTTATTTGCCCAAAAAGGGAAACTCAGGCTTATTCTCCGGTTACTTTTTTTTGTTTAAAAAAAGCATTTGTAGTGATATGCTTCTTTCTGTCAAATCATATACTCAGTCCTCAGCTCCAGAGAGAAAGATAAACCATTTTCCACAAGGGACGCATGATCAGATTGCGCAACTCTTTAAGGCTCAGCAATCTCTGTTTTTTAATTAGCTAAGGAAGATAGTTTCAAGGTAACAAAATAGCTCTTTTTGATTGCCAAGTACTACTTTTACTGTAAGATGCGAACAAGACATCGTGTAAGTGAAATGTGATGCTGGACACGGCCCAGACATTAGCAATGACTTGTTCTATATTGTTAGCTTTCCATCAGTGCCTATGACTATAACTGTCACGTGGATCTGATTAAGTTGCTGCGGCAGGATGGGGACCTAGTGAAACTACGATGTGCTCGACAGAAAATGAGTGACCTTTTTCCCCTGACTGAAGGTAAGATCACAACTATCAACAGCAAAAGCATAACAAAGTAGGGGTAAAAGGAAGAAAAAGATGAGTTGGTCATGGAGAATAAGTTTTTTTTTGTGTCTTGGAATAAATCTGCTTTTGATGTGGTTTTATTGCAGAGCTCTGGCTGGATTGGCTCAAGGATGAGATTCGAATGGCAATAGAAAAACCTGATGTGGAAAAGGTTTATCAGTTGTTTAAGAAGTCTGTGAAAGACTATATCTGTAAGTATTTTATTACTTTTAAGATTTATATTTTGAATCAATATTGCAAAACCAGAAACTCTATTAAATACAAGAGTATGAGCTGACACAATTGTTGTTATCGTCATCTAGAAGATATGAAAATCACTATATCAAATGCATGGATTATTATCATTGCTCCCCTGATGGACTCAGCTCCTCTCTGCTTGTTCAAATGAAATTATGTTGTAGAAGCCAGAATGCTTTTGTGTTGCTGTGAATGGGCGAATATGTGGATCATTTCCTAGATACAGTAGAGCATTTGAAATTTCAGCCAAGTTTTGCAGTACAAGGGCTGTTGTCCCACTGTCAATCAGTTAATCCAGAGGATAGTTGTCCGGAACATCCAGCTTGTTTTACTGCAAGTAGTACAACAATCAAAGTAGAATGTCATGTTTGGCACAATTACTAAAGGGACTCATTAACTCCTGGAGTTGATTCATTAGATCTGTATTTGTGATTCGAAAACTTTCCAGAGTATAAAAAATGGTTGACATCTAGGGCTACCCATGTAGAGAGTTCTGTTCAATCGTGTTGTGCCAATCTGCTAACCAATTGATTTAAATCCAGGTCCTGAGACATGGCTGGAATATGCCCAGTTTTCCATTGGTGGGATCGGGGAGCCAGGTGGGATTGAACATGCTCGAGGAATATTTGAACAAGCGTTAACTGCTGTCGGATTACACATGACGAAAGGAGCTGCAATCTGGGAGGCCTTTAGGGAATTTGAAAATGCTATTTTAGGAACTTTGCAGGTAAGAGAACTATAAACCATCTCATTCGAAATCCCCCACTTTCCCTCCACCCTCCCTGTCCCCAGCTCAGGTCTGAAACAATGACTGTCCAGCACTTTGGGACGTCCTCCTGACGTGAAAGGCGCTATACAAGTATAATTTTATTCTTGTTATTTTTGCTAGAAAGGGAGTTGTAGAGATATCGTCCATTGATAAAGAATGTATTAGCATTTTGTGGAGTATTAGTATGTGAAGTCTTATAGCTCTGATTGAGGAGTCTTGAAGCTCAGTGGTTAGAGCACTTGCCTCACAAGTGAGAGACCTGGATTTGATTCCCGGCTGGACGAAACCTTGGCCAAGTTTCCTTTCTCCACACTCCTAATACTGTAATAATCCCTCAAAAAAATATATTTTTTGCACTCAAACCACTGTGTTTGTAGGACATTGCTGTACCATGCTTTGCTTACAGTCAATTCACTTCACAGTGTGTTTGGTGAAGTGTTTTGAGATGTCTAGAAGATGTGAAAAGCTCTACATCAATGCAAGGATATTTTTTCAAGGAAGTAATAATAATAGAACAGAGCTAAATCACAGGAAAGGTTGAGATTCATAGATTCATAGAATTTTACGGCACAAAAGGAGGCCATTCGGCCCATCTAGTCTGTGCCGGCTCTTTGAAAAGAGCGATTCAATCCCACTGCCCTGCCCGCTCCCCATAGCCTAATAGACCCGTTCTCCCTAAATAAAGATCTAATTCCCTTTTAAAAGTTGTTATCGAATCAGCCTCCACCACCTTTTCAGGCAATGCATTCCAGATTCGAACAACTCGCTGAGTGAAAAAAAGTCTCCTCAGCTCCCCTCTACTTCGCCTCGAAACTATTTTAAATCTGTGACCACGAGTCACAGATTCACCCACGAGTGGAAATAGTTTTTCTCTATTTACCCTGTCGAAACCCCTCATGATCTTATAAACCTCTATTAGGTCTCCCCTCAATCTTCTCTGCTCCAGAGAGAATAACCCTAGCCTATCTAGCCTCTCCTCATAGCTGAAGTCCCTCAATCCTGGCACCATCCTAGTAAATCTTCGCTGCACCCTTTCCAATGCCTTCACATCCTTTCTGTAGTGTGGTGACCAGAATTGAACACAGTATTCCAGCTGAGGCCTCACCAAAGTCCTATAGAGGTTAGTCAGCACTTCCTGACTTTTGTACTCTATACCCCTATTTATAAAGCCTAGTATCCCATATGCCTTCTTAACAGCCTTGTCTACCTGTCCTGCCACCTTCAACGAGTCACTAACACAAATCCCCAGGTCTCTCTGTTCCTTCACACCATTTGAAATTGTACTATCTAGCCTATATTGCCTCCCTTCATTTCTTCTCCCAAAATGCATCACCTCACACTTCTCTGCATTAAACTTCATCTGCCATGTGTCTGCCCACTTTACCAATTTGTCTATATCCTCTTGCAGATGGCTACTATCCTCCTCACTATTTACTATTCTCCCTAACTTAGTGTCATCTGCAAACTTGGAAACTGTACTCCGTACACCCAAGTCCAGATCATTGATGTAGATTACAAACAGTAATGGTCCCAACACCGATCCCTGTAGCACACCACTGCTCACTTCCCTCCAGTCTGAAAAACAGCCGCTCACTACAACTCTCTGCTTTCTGTCTCGCAGCCAGTTGTGGATCCACGCTGCCACTGTCCCTTTTACGCCATGGGCCTTTAATTTCCTAATAAGTCTCTCATGTGGCACTTTGTCAAATGCCTTTTGAAAGTCCATGTAAACTACATCAACTGCGCTACCATTATCCACCCATTCCGTTACCTCATCAAAAAATTCTATCAGATTTGTAAGGCAAGATTTGCCTTTAACAAATCCATGAGATGAACCTATAAACCATTAATCCTATCCATTCAGAATGCACCGCCTACTGTCTTTATGTCAGTCTTTTTTAATAAGCGCATGAACCTGGACTGAACTAGATTGCTTTGGAAAGTTCTGGGTGAGTATAAAAGAATATCCTTACAGTGTCAAGACATCAGTTTAAAATTAACAAAGCTTCTCTTTTCCTCCCATCAGCCACCCGCTGGCAGTGTTATACCTCTTGATCAGCAGGAAAAGTTAAATGCACAACTTCACCGAATCCATACACTGTTCAAGAGACAGCTGGCTATCCCCTTGCTTGGTAAGATGGTTTGAAATGACAAGAGGTAAATTAAATGTGGAATCCAATGCTGATATTGTAGCTCTATTTGATACTCTATTTGGTGGTAGGCTAATGACAATTTGACTACTGAGGATAGCTATAGGCATCCCAAACTACAGCCTGTGTCCTTTCCTGTGCCAGATGGGTTCACCATCCCAGCGTCCCTCTGTCCTGCACTCTCCTCTCTACCTTTAAAACCCATATTAACACCTTATCTTTTTGATTGTGCTTTTGGTCACCTTTCCCAACCCACAGGTTCGAGTCAGGTGTGTAAAATGCCTTCAGACACCTGTCCCAACGCAAAAGACGCTACATAAATGTAAAGTATTATTCTTCTGGCTGAAGGAGGCAACATGTCGACAGAAACATAACGAATATATAAAACTGGAGAAATTGTAACTAATTGCAAGTAACTGTAAAAATGGCATCAGAATGTCAGATGCTTTAATAACTGGTGATTTTGCTCTGTACAGATATGGAAGCTACATTTGCGGAGTATGAAGAGTGGTCCGAGGACCCTCTTGAAGCATCTGTGATTCAGCTGTATAAGAAAGCCCTGCAACAGATGGAGAGATATAAACCCTACGAAGAAGCTCTGGTACAATCTACCCTCTGTATTGTAACAATGGAGTTTGTTCTCCTAAATTTGTATGATTCTATGTGATAGATGTGTGGAAGGAATCTTTTGGAAAGTTGGGTTGTTAGCGAGATGGACCAAAGGTCCACCATTATCTGAATCTATTAATAGCCCAATGCTGTTTTTTGGGGGTGTTACTATTCAGTACCACTTTCAGAATTTTCCTTATTTAAAAACTTGTGCACAGTTCAGCAGCAGCTCAATACTCTCTGGCTTAAAGCTACACTTTGTTGCACCATCTTTGAGGCCTTAACAATGAAGGAATCCTCTATATTTAATGTATTTTTCCCACACAGTCTCCATCTATGCTCCCCAATTATTAAGGCAGAAGGGTATGACAACAACAACAAAATTACATTTGTATAGCGCCTTTCATGTTGACAGGACATTCCAAGGCGCTGCAGCAACAACAACAGCACTTGTAATATATATGGCCCTTCTTACAGGAAGGGTCTTAGAACTATTCAGATCTAATGGGCTTTTTCCACACAAAACAATATCTGTGTGGATCTTTTAATCACACATAACCACCATTTCCCTATATGCACTAATAACATCCCAAGGATCTACCGCCCTTTCAAAGATCGAGTCTGTTAAGGACAGTTGATGTTTTCCCATATGGATGAAGGCTTTGTGGTCCCTGGAACAATTGAACACGGTCATCTGGGTTGTAAATGATTTTCATTATCACTTTGCTATACAGCCAGCACAATCCTCCACATTCATGACATTAAAAGTAACTTGATTTTAGAATAATTATTTTCTCAAACATAGCCTGTCTTAAAAATATTCAATTTTAAATATGTTGCAGTTAGTAGCAGAGCCACCCAAGTTGGCAGAATACCAGGTTTATATTGACTTTGAGACAAAGGAGGGAGATCCAGCACGGATTCAGATCATATTTGAACGAGCACTGGCAGAGAACTGTCTTGTACCGGACTTATGGACACGTTTTACTCTATATTTGGTAAGGAATTTCCCATTTGAAAAAAGCCTGCCTTGGTATAAATGTTAATTTCTCACTAGATTTGAGTCAGTTCTTAGGCAAATTGTTCATGAACCAAGCAGACAATTAGCTTAACCATGATAGGGAGAAAATGTCAAGAGTCTAAGTCTCACTAGATTTATGATATAAAATTTTCCACTTCTCTGATTTAATTTTGTCAGGTAAAATTACAAACAAGCCGCAGTGCTTTCCATGTTTGCTCTGTGTGCGCTAGGAGGCCCTGTCTACTCCTGGTGGTCCCTTCAGGAGCTGTAGAAAGATCCAGTTATATTACTGCATTGGTGAGAATAGGTGTTCACTTGCTATGTTTAATTTGTAGCAATTTTTGAAGAGCATTGCAACAAAAAAAAAGAATTGGGCTGAGATATAGCAACTGATTCATCACATCACTGACAGTATTGTATAGACCAAATAAAGCAGGTTCTATGTTTTAAGTATTTGAAGATAATGAACGAGAGCGTGAGACAAATGGAGGTCCAGAGAGTGGGAGCATAGTAGCTGAAAGTTTAACCATCGATGGTAGGTCAGAGGGGGAGACAGACATGCAGTTGGGCTGAGGTTCAGAAGTGGAGAACTGGAGAAAATAAAATGGATGAAGGAGATGTGGAGTCCTGAGGCTCAGTGGTTAGAGCACTCGTTTTGCAAGCGAGATACCTGGGTTTGATTCCAGGCAGATCAGGCCAAAATCGTGGGCAAGTTTCCTGACTCCACACTTATGATAATAATCCCTAAAATTGTTTTTAACAAATTGGTCATTTCAATCCATGATTGTTTGTGGGACACTGCTGTGCTCAATTGGCTGCCACTTTTCGCCCACAAATATACAGTCAATTCACTTTATGGTATATTCCGTGAAGCGCTTTGAGACGTCTAGAAGATACAAAAATCGTTATATCAAATGCAGGGATTATTATTATTATGGTAGTGTCAGGCCAGGGAAGGGTAGGCTCGAGGATTTTGAAGTCAATCTGCTAGGAGATAGAGAGCTAGTAGAGTTTAGCAATGTTGAGGGTAATGTGCATGGTTTGAAAACTTCATAATGGCTTGGCCATTTCTTTGATTCCCACTGAGGGTGTATAATCCAGGACAAAATATTTTTTGCATTGGCTTTTCTAGGATAAACAGTTGAAGATTAAAGACTTGGTTCTATCTGCTTATGAACGGGCTGTTCGAAATTGCCCTTGGACACTTGGGTTGTGGAAGAATTACCTTCTAGCTTTGGAACGACATGGAGCTGCACACAAGACTGTAATAGGTAAACTTTATAGAGAAAATCATGTGCAAATTTCATTTGGCATCAATTCTGGACTCGGAAGAAGATTACCTTTGAAGAGATAATAATAACAATAATCCTTACATTTGATATAGCGGCTTTCACGTCTTCCAGATGTCTCAAAGCGCTTACAGTAAAAGTAGTACTTAGAGATGAGAAAATACTTCACTAGAATAAGATGGGAGAATTATCAGTTGGTAAACTAACTGATAACAAGAGGAAACTATTTAACAGATATTTAATTCATTACAAAAAATGTAAAACTGTATCCCATGTTGTATTTGAAAGTTTCTTACTGTTTATCTTATGTGCCAGTTACCAAAGTAGTTAACAGCTAGTCCACAACATTCGAGGAATAAATATCTTCCAACATACAAAAGTTCCATCATGCATCAGTTCCTTTTTGACTTTTGAGATTCTGCCGTGACATTTAATTGAGTTATGAAGTTCTAGTTGGTTCACAAAGTAACTTTTTATTCTGATTGGCAGATACTTTTGAAAAGGCATTGATTGCTGGGTTCATCCAAGCCCTGGACTATGTGGAACTTTGGCAAGCATACCTTGACTACCTGAGGCGTAGAGTCAATTTCAACCAAGGTATAGAATAATGGTGGCTGGACATTTAGCCTCTTCTGTTAATGGAATGGTGATAAAACTGAAATATTAACATAATTTTGCTTTGGATAGATTCCAGTGAGGAACTGGAGGAGCTCCGATCTGCTTTCACTCGCGGGCTGGACTACTTGAAACTGGAAGTAGAGCAACGTAAGATTTTCTATTTTGAAATGCTTTACCGCCAAGGAGTACATAGTATTTCTAGAGGTATAGACTTCAGATGAGCACCAGGCAGGCTGGAGCTCAGAGAAACAGCTTATTCTGATGTTAAACTGCCATATATTTTGGGATGTCCCATTCTAGAACAGTGAGCCCTTTATATAACTGTGGCTGTTTGCTTGCTATCAGATCTTATTGCTGATAATTGGGTGAGCCACCGTTCATTGGTGCCACAATTCCAAAGCCACAGAGGAAGTTACGGTGATCAAGGCTTTCATAGATGAAGATCACAATAAATTAAACAATCTGGGAAAAATGAAGCGTAAGAGAAGCATAGGTACTAACTAACCTGAAAAGTACAATAACTATTCATGGCATCTGATTTAAATTAAACCTTTTTACCGTATTAAAACAAAAGTTTTTGGTCTTTTTTAGGATTCAGTGAAAGTGGGGATCCTTCATGTACCATTCTTCAGAATTGGGCGCAAATTGAGGTAGGACTCAAACCCTCTGTTTTCTGTTTGCAAATAGAATATTAATGAAACTAATGTCAAAATAAGACAGGAGATTATAAAAATTACAAGATCTCCAATCAAGCAAATTGAAAAAACATATTTCTGTCCAGGGTGGGGTTAGCATATTTCCTAACTGTATCCAAATTGTTTTATACCATCTATATTTTAGGCTGGACGGTGCAATAACGTGCAGAAAGCTCGGGAACTCTGGGACAGTATAATGACCAAAGGGAATGCTAAGTACGCCAACATGTGGTTGGAGTATTACAACCTGGAGCGGTAAGAGCATCAAACAACAATTGCTTTTCTTTCCTCACATTTCTCGCTTCCCCCTACAGTTTTTTCCCTCAGCTCCTGGAGGCACTAATCTGTGGTGCCACCGGCTGCCATGTGGACATTGTTCACATCCTGCATTTATATAAATGTTCCCTCACAAAGGGCATGGTCCACAGCTGCACTGATTCACTTTTGTGAAGGTGACCACAGCCGAACCTTGATGTCCACATACACTCTCCACCACAAACTACTGGATCATCAGGATCCCTGGCTCCAATCTTTCCTCTCCTTGATTCGAGACAAATGGTAGAGTCACATTGCAACTCTGGAATACTGTTCCATTAATTTTAGCTTATTTCCTGAACTTGTGCCTTCTTGTAAATTGTTAATACCTGCTTTGCTGCACTGAAAGTTCGAAATGAAATTCCTGATCAGTATTGCTTGGATACAGAGCACGAACATTAGCAGTGGAGCTGCAAACAAGGAATTAACTGGGTTAGTGGCATTCAATGTAAAGTGGGGATCCGTGTCCAGCACCTTAGGAGAGGCGCTGTATAAATGTAATTTTGTTTGTTGTTGTGAGACTGGAGACAGAAGCTGGCAATGTGTTTGATGAATCGCAGAGCAAATCTGGCAGCATATGAAGAAGAAAGCGTTAAATGCATTAAAATATGATAGACGGTTTCGGATATCTTAAATAATAACAATCCTTGCATTTGATCATTCACATCTTCTAGATGTCTCAAAGCGCTTCACAGAATGCAATGTAAAGTGAATTGACTGTATATTTGTGGGTGAAACGTGGCAGCCGATTACGCACAGCGGCGTCCCACAAACAGTCGTGGGTTGAAATGACCAATTTATTATTGTTTTTTATAAGGGATTATTATCAGGCGTGTGGAATAAGGAAACCTGCACAAGGTTTCACCCTGCCTGGAAATATTTTATTAATAATTTAGTAATATTAATCCTTACATTTGTTACAGCAGCTTATCATGTCATTGAGATGTATCAAACTCTTGACAAGGCTTTACTGTGAAACGTAGTAACTATTTGTGGCAAATATGGAAGCCACATGCTTGTGCACAGCGATGTCCCACAAAGGGCTATAAAGTGAATTACTAATTTTGTTTCGGGCTTAATGACCATAAGTAGCGCCATAGAATCTTTAACATCCACCTGAACGGGCAACATTTCAGCCTCTTTGGGATGGTTTGTAAATCTTGTCTATGCTCACAAGAATAGCGCAAACTTCAAGAATTGGAAGTATGCAGGATGCACTCAGTTACACGCATCAGTATCGACAGAAACCTGTGTTCTGATTATTTTCTGTACAAGACTGAAATATTTACTGTTTATATTTGGTTGTGATGTAGAGCTTACGGTGACTCTCAGCACTGCAGAAAGGCATTGCTTCGGGCAGTACAGTGTACTACTGATTACCCTGAACATGTTTGTGACGTATTGCTCAACTTTGAGAGGGTGGAAGGTAAGTGGTTGGATAACCCGCAAAGTGTTAATTAAATATAGAGCAATCAATTGTAATGGATTATGTGTTTATCGAACTAAATGTTACAGCATCGGACGGACCATTTGACCCATCAAGTCTGCATTCGTGCTGTTCTCAATTTGACAGACATAATCTAATCCTTTTCTATCGCTCAATATCCAGACCCATTCATATTCTTAGTTTTCAAGTAATTTATTTTTAAAAGAAGCTTTGAATGCTACATCAGCAACAGTTTGTGGCAAATAATTATACATTCTAATCCCCACTCTTAATCTTTTTTCTAGCTTCTCCTTGAAGTCTTTTGTGATTATTATTATAATAACGGTTTCAGATATCTTAGGTAATAACAATCCCTAAATTTGATATAGCGCATTTCATGTCTTCTAGACTGTGTCTCAAAGCGCTTCACAAAATATACTGTAAAATGAATTGACGTATTTTTGTAGGCAAACTTGGCAGCCAATTGCGCACAGCAGCGTCCCCACAAACAGTCGTGGATTGAAATTACCAATTTTCGTTTGAGGGTTTATTATTAGGCGTGTGGCGTAAGGAAACTTGCCCAAAGTTTCGCCTTGCCTGGAATCGAACCCATGTTTCTCACTTGTAAGGCGAGTGCTCTAACCACTGAACTACAGGACTTCACATTATTTTGCAAAGGCTTTAGCGAAGGCAGTTTCAGGTATCACATACTACATGAAAGAGCAGGCCTCATGGGTAGTAATCTGAGGATTACTCCTGGTAACATCTCATAGTCCATAATACTAAGAATGCCCTGGTCAAAGCCACCAATCAGATTATCTCCATCTGACCAGGGCTCTCTCTGGCTCCTGTTCTTGTTGACCTCTTTCCTGCTTTCTACACTATCAACCATTCTATTCTATTCTATTCTTCATCACCTTCTCAGCTCCACCTTCAGGATTCTGTTTGACCTATTCCTTGTGTCTGACGGTTACTTCTTCTCGCAAGCCCCCAATATCTTGTGCAGCATTGTGCATGGCTCTCCCCTCGGTCCTGTTTCAGGATCGAATATAGAGCTGAGAGTGACAGAAATATCGAGAGTGTGCATTTCTTTAGTTAAAGCAACATTGCAATTTACTTTTAATATTGAACTATACATAAGTAATTGCCTTTGCATATTAAATGTGATTTGGGAAGCTTTTTTCCCCTTTCCTATCACCATCCAGGTACTTTGGAAGACTGGGAATTAGCTGCAGAGAAAATTGAGGCCAAACTGAAACGAATTAATGAGCAAAGAGCCAAGGCAAGATTCCAACAAACTACTTTCTTTATCTATGGCTGAAACTCGAGACACAGAATCCATGTGCGGAGAGGAAGGGGAGGGTGAGGATAGTGTGAGGTGATGTGTTCTGAGAGACAGATAGAATAGCTGTGCATACGTATGTGTAAATAAAATAATAATCCTTGCATTTGATAAAGGGCTTTTCACATATTCTAGATGTCTCAAAGCGCTTCACAGAATACACTGTAAAGTGAATTGACTATATTTGTGGGCGAACCGTGGCAGCCAATTTTGCACAGCAGTGTCCCACAAACAGTCGTGGATTGAAATGACCAATTAAAAAAAAAAAAAAAATTTCTCAGTATTATGAGGCATGTGAGGTCAGGAAAGTTGCCCATGGTTTAGCCTTGACCCGCCTGGAATTGAACCCAGGTCTCTTGCTTGCAAGGCAAGTGCTCTTAACCACTGAGCTATGAGATAGATAGACTGTAGTCTTTTCTCCACAAACTTACGCAGTAATGCTTACACATTTGGGGTTTCCCAACTTTTATTTAATGCAAGACAAATTGTCATACTGAGAGCATCATGGTGCTGTTTAGAGTTTCTGCTGCATTTTACTGCACAGACTGTGGCCATTGCAGCTGCAATGGGGTTCATGAACTGTTGAAATTTACAGAAAGCCATTTTGGCACATCATATCTGGAGTGAACGTGAAAGGCGCTATACATTTTATATAGCGGTAGAGGGCCACAGAGTTCTGGTTTATCTGCAGTGTAAGGAGGGAGGAATTGGGAAGGTCGACAAGCAGGTCGTTGGCTTAGACGAGCCGGGATGTGACAAAGGTGCCTTGGGGGTAAGGTAATGGTGGAGTCGGGCAATATTGCGGAGGTAAGGGAAGGCAGAGCGAGTCATGGCTTGGATGTGAGGGAGGAAAGACAGTTGAGGATCAAACAAGACACCTAGGTTCTGACTAGTCACCAAGGTGACTGGCTTGGTGAGGTTGTGTGAGCAATCATTGAGGTTGATGCTGCCAGTGCCTGATGTGTGGAGGGCCAATCAGGAGGGGCCTCGATCTTGATGCCGTTCAACTGTAGAAAGTTAGCTCTCATCCAGGACTTGATGTCGGACAGTCTGCTAGGAGTGGTCCTGGAGTTGTGGGTAGAGGCAGAGAGAGAGAGTTGGGTATCATCCGCATACATGTAGAAGTTGATCCCATGTCTGCGGATGATGTCACCAAGCAGGAGCGTGTAGATGTTAAAGAGTAGGGGGCCAAGGGCAGAGGCCTGGGGGATGCCACAGGTGACAATACAGTAATTTAGTACTACTGTATTAATTGAGAAATCTGTTCCTTGTGAATCTTGAGTAATTTGATTGAACAGATTTATTTTTAAATTTCAGGCTGCAGCAAAGGAAGCATTGATAGCCCAGCAGGAAGAGGAGAAAAATGTGGACCGGAGAAAAAATAGGGCTGAGAAGAAAGCTGCTAAAAAGGCCCAAAAACAGACACTGCTTGGAGAGAAACGCAAAGCAGAGGATGAGGAATGGGGTGGAGAATTCGGTAACTATTTCAACTAACAGTGGCTGAAATTCTATCTAGCATAAAAATAAAAATCCTTGCATTTGATATAGCGCTTTTCGCGCCTTCTAGGCTGTGACTCAAAGAGCTTCACAGACTACTAGTGAATTGACTGTATATTGGTGGGCAAAATAACAAGATGGAAATTTGGTAAGTGACCCAGAGAAAAAAAAATCTATACCTTGTTTAAGTTCTGATTTCTGGGAGCAGTTCCTAATCTGGGTTTTATATGTGCTGCCCAACTTCAGATCTTATCCCAGATGGTGATGAGCAGCCGCAAGGGGGAGGTACAGATTTACCTTCACTCAAATATTGTTACAGGTTTACTTTCTCAATCCCATTTTATAACTGATATGGTTCCATAAGGTTCCATCAGAAATGTGATATTTGTGGCTGAAAATTCCAAACCTACAATATTTATTTGATTAAAGCTCATCCTCCAAACACAACTAGTGGCTACCCCTAGTTATCTCCACATGGACACATTACAGCTATTCAATTGTTTGCTCTTTTACTTATCCTACTTTACCTTTGGGATAGAAAAATTATTTGATTCCGTTTGCCCTTGTTACTGCTCTAGGTCAGTAAAGTATTTTTAACATTTCATTCGATTTATGGTGGAGGCTGTAAAATATTCTTTGACTTCTAGATCAGCCAAGTAAGAAAACTCGAGGCAATGACACAGGGTTAGTGGAGGAATACATGGAAACGGAGAGTGGAATTTACGGTCGTAGAACAACTGCTAATTTAGAGACTCCAGCATCTCAGAAACAAAAAGCTGTTGCCGCATCAAAAAACATTCAAAAAGTCCTTCACGATAAGAGCAAGGATAAGCACACCGTGTTTGTCAGCAACCTCTCATACACTATTCACAACCCTGAGGACAGACTAAAGGAGGTATTTGCCAACATCGGCCAGATTACAGAGGTCCGTCCTGTTTACAGCAATAAAGGCCATTTCCGAGGCTATTGTTACGTGGAATTCAATGAGGAGCAGGCGGCTGCAGATGCTTTGCGGCTGGACCGTGAGCCGGTGGAAGGTCGCCCGATGTTCGTTTCACCTTGTGTTGACAAAACTAAAAATCCAGAATTTAAGGTAATCGTTTGTTTCATTTTTGCTATTTGTGTCAAGTCCTCCCAAACACTGCACATTACAGTAGACATTGTAATGCAGAGCTTTGAATCCTGCCTGCATCAATTGCAGCACCATTTTATAATATTGCTCAGTTAATATTCCAAATCCTTCTTTTCCATAGTTTTAAAAGTGAGAATGAATAAGATTGATCCTCTAATAATGACACGTGACACTTGTACAGCGTCCTTCATGTCAGAAAGACGTTCCAGGGCGCTGCTCCTAGGAAAGGATATAATAATAATTATTGCATTTGAAATAGAGCTTTTTACATCTTCTAGATGTCTCAAAGCGTTTCACAGAACTGTAAAGTGAATTCACTATATATCAATCAATCAAAACGTACATTTATATGGCGCCTTTCATGTCGAGAGGACATCCCAGGGTGCTGTACAGTTAGATAGGGACAAGAACAGGGGGTGGGCTGGGGTAGGATGAAGAAGAGTAGGAAAATTGATTGTATATTTGTGGGTGAAACGCGGCAGCCAATTGCACATAGCAGTGTCCCACAAACAGTCGTGGATTGAAATGACCAATTTTTAATTGTTTTGTTTGAGGGATTATTATTAGGCGTGTGGAGTAAGGAAACTTGCCCAAGGTTTTGACCTGCCTGGAATTGAACCCAGGTAATCTCACTTGTAAGGCGAGTGCTCTAACCACTGAGCTACAGGACTCCAAATTATCTTGCAAAGGTGGAGAGTTTTGAATCTGAGGACCAACATCTTGAATTGGATCCTCTAGATGATGGGGAGCCAATGGAGTCAGGCGAGGTCACGAAACTCAGAGTGGCAGACGACACTGGCGCATAGTTCTGGGTTATCTGCAATCTGTGGAGGGAGGAATTGGGAATGCTGACAAGCAGGGTATTTGCATTGTCAAGCCGGGATGTAATGAATGAGGGTTTCAGCAGACTTGGGGGTAAAGTAATGGTAGAGTTGGGCAATATTGCAATGGTGAGGGAAGGCAGAGCAAGATGCTTTTAGGGATATGGTCTGAAGGTGGGTGACGTTAACTTAAAGTAACAGAATTTGTTGTACTGTATTTATTTTCTATTTTATTTCTACTTGTGTTTATCAGTTATTTTACTGGATTAGGAAAATGTAGACCATTTCACCAGAATTTTGATATACCGTATATCTCCGCGTATAAGGCGCACTTTTTTTCAGGTCGGAAGATCTTGAAAGTGGGGGGTGCGCCCTATACGCAGATACAAGCAATTTTGAGCCCCGGAGATACAGTAAACAGGAGGGGCGGCCGGCGCGCTGTCAGCCGGGGTTTGGTCAGTGTCCGGCGGGGGTTGGGAGGGGCGGGTGACGGTGCTTCAGCCTCGGCCGCTCGGGCAGCGGCAGCAGCAGCGGACTTCAGTGCTGTGCTTACCTTCTGCCGAACCCAGTCTGCCTCCCTCCCTCCCTGCCGCTCTCCCTCCCTCCCTGTCTGCCTGCCTCTCTCTCTCCCGGCCTGCCGCTCTCCCTCTCTCTCTCCCGGGCTGCCGACCTGCCTCTCTCCCTCTCTCTCTCCCACGCTGCCGACCTGCCTCTTTCCCTCTCTCTCTCTCTCTCTCTCTCTCTCTCCCGGGCTGCCGGCTGCCTCTCTCCCTCTCTCTCTCCCGGGCTGCCAACCTGCCTCTCTCCCTCTCTCTCTCCCTGGCTGCCGGCCTGCCTCTCTCCCTCCCGGGCTGCCGGCCTGCCGCTCTCCGTCTCTCTCTCCCTGGCTGCCGGCCTGCCGCTATCCCTCCCGGGCTGCCGGCCTGCCTCTCTCCCTCTCTCTCCCTGGCTGCCGACCTGCCGCTCTCCCTCCCTCCCTCCGTCCCTGCCTGCGTGCCTGCCTGCCTCTCTCTCTCCCAGGCTGCCGCTCTCCCTCCCTCCCTCCCTGCCTGCGTGCCTGCCTCTCTCCCTACCTACCTGTCTCTCCTCCCTTCTGCCGGCAATATCATTGAGAATGCTTCCGTTTTATTTCACCAAGAAAAGGTCAAAAACGGGGGGTGCGCCTTACACGCGGGTGCGCCTTATACGCGGAGATATACGGTAATTGAAATCATATCTGCATAAATGATTCTGATTCTGTGCTCTGCAGGTCTTCAAATACAGTACTCGCCTGGAGAAGCACAAGCTATTTGTGTCGGGTTTGCCCTTCTCCTGTACCAAAGAGGAGCTAGAAGAGCTTTGTAAAGAGCATGGCACCCTGAAGCAGATACGTTTAGTCACAAACCGGGCTGGAAAGCCAAAGGTATGTCTCTGTATATTCCTGTGCCCAGGTGAGGAGTAAATAAGCTTTCTGGCAGAATGGATGTAGGCATGATTTGATCATAGATATCATGTATTTGTGAAAATTAACCAGCCACTTCAGTAACATGACTGAATTTAACAAACAATTAGTAACACTGCAAAGTAATTGAGCAGGACATGGGTTTGCCAGAGGAGGAATGTGACAAGAAAGTGAGTTGTTGAGTACCATAAGGCAAGAGGAAGAGGCAAAACCCAACATATCAAAACAACATTGAGATGATAACATTATCCAGGTATGTCATCTTAGATGCATATTGTTAGAGGATGGGTCGAGGGGCAAGGTGAGGAGAGAAGAATTGACACTAATAAGACCCAATATAACCAAGTGGAAGGGCAAAATCAATGATTGAAACCTGTGGTGGTTGACTATGATCCAGGGGAATAAACAACCAGGCTTGTAAGACCCATCTTGGGAATAGGATAAATGTTTCTGCCACGTTTGCATCCAGCATCTCACAAACAATCGCACGGATTATTCTATAAATTAACAACTGGCAAATTAAGGAAATGCTGTTGAAATGTATTTTTCAGGGTCTCGCGTACATTGAATATGAGAATGAAGCTCAAGCCTCACAGGCTGTTCTCAAAATGGATGGAATGAAGATTAAAGATCATGTGATCGGTGTTGCCATCAGCAACCCTCCTCAGAGGCATCAGGGAGACAGCGCGGAGACCAGTGTAACTTGGCAGACGTAAGTGTTCATTACAGTGCTTTGCTTATTGTCTTTCCCTGATTTGAGGATCGGATTCCAAACCTCTCGTCAACATTGCTCTCTGGAAAAGAATAGTTTGAAATAATTTATAGAACACTTTCCCTTCCATAGGAAGCAGTTCATCCAATAAGTTCTGAAATTGTATTAATGGAAAGATATTTTCATGAACTCTTCTGCTTGTTGTATGATTTATGGATTCTTCTACAGAAGCTAATGATCACATTTAATTTTAATGATTCTTCTAGAAGAGGCAGAAGTCGAACACAGCTTGCACTTCTTCCTCGCGCTTTACAGCGGCAATCAGCACCAGAAACATCTATTGAAAATGGTATGTGCAAGAACCAACATGCAGACTCTACAGAGGGTGAGGCCAAAAAGATGACCAATGCAGACTTTGCAAAGATGCTGTTGAAATAATTAATGTTTTCTTTAACGTTCTTGGCATCTAGAAATATATAAACTACTTTTACAAGACATTTTGAGCCGTTTGACATTGGAACAGGCATACTGAGTTAGAACAGAACTGTAAATAGCTTTATGTTAACTGTTCTCTATAAATTTCAAACTTTTGAAAGCATTGATAGAAGGTTAGTGCCTCGTCTGCAGAAATATATTTTTAAAAATCTGATATATTAAAATCTGGTTTGAAATTGAGGTTCTGAAAACACTGTTTTTGGTGACAAAGTATGTTTTGTAACTGGTTGTTTTATGATTACCACCATGTAAATTTCTTTTGCTCAGTAACAATGTCAATTCGGCAGATTATGTGAACCATTTTATTTTATAATTCTGTCTTTTGACCAATTTCAGTATATTCCTGCCTTGAATATATCTGTCCCCGAATAAAAATGTTTGTATAAAAGAGATTTATGTTGTGTAGCTTAGCTATTTCTTCATTAGTTCTTTTCTGAGTTTCCACAAGTTACAAAAAATAGTTTTTAGCTGGGATCCCGCAGTTCAATCAAGGCTTTGCAATGGTGCAGCTGCTGCTATCATAGAACTGACTGAATGAAATAAAGGGAAGTTGTACAATTTGCTATATAAATAACTTTGACATAGGTGGTTCCCAACCTTTTTTTGCTGCAACCCTAAATTGACCACCAACAGGTCCTCCAGATCCTTAGCTGGCGTGACTGAAGTGAAGCTCAGCCAAGACGATATCTCTGTCTATTTTGTGGACTCAGTGCTACTCGCTAGTACGGTCTTTCATACAAATTGGTCGGTGGTGTCACTTCGGGCAATTTTCAGCATTAAAAACGATGACCCCTGATTTGGGCCGGGACCCGAGGTTGGGAATCACTGTTTTATATAGTGCCTTACTCATTTGGAGGACATCTCAAAACTGTTTAGTTTAACATAAAGATGACCAGAAATGGAGAAATAATGACTATTTAGCTAGTTCTAGATCAGGAACAGAATTCAGAAACATATTTTTTAAGATTTGAATTTTCACCATTCGTTTTCAGAAAAAATAGATCTCTTTTGGGATCTCAATTGCATATATGGAATTATGGGAATTGAATATATGCTTCTGGCCAATTGCTTCTTATTCTGTTGCACAAATAGTTTATTCATTTTGTTGAGCTGCAGATATGTTTTAGGAAACATAAGAAAGAAATATGACAGGACCAGATGCTGATGACACTTGACAAATAATGTTACAAAAAGCATTGATAGAAGGTTAGTGCCTCGTCTGCAGAAATATATATTTAAAAATCTGATATATTAAAATCTGGTTTGAAATTGAAATTGCACATACATCATCAAATTGGATGCTTATCAGAATGCTATTTTCAGTTCAAACTAATAGATAGGAATTCCTGTGTAAACAAGGTAACACACCACTTCATCTATTGCCAGAACTCAATGTTAGAAGTTGAAGAATTTACCAAGTCACCATATACAAACCAAAGAGACACAATATTTGAATGTATCAGTCTTTATTCATTGAAAAATCTGCTAATTGGACCGAGAAAGCAATCATGCTGATCACTTCCTCACTGTAGATGTCTAATTGTTTTGGAACATATGTTTTTGTTATCACTAAGGATTTCAAATTCAAAAGCAAAATTCTTTGGGGGAGGACTGTGCTATTTTTTCAAAATTAGACTATTAAGACTTCAGAAGAAACCATGATGCAATGAGATGATTAATTAGTAACCAGAATGGTCTGTGTGTAATCTGAATGATTTGGATTGGCTTCAGGTAAAGCTTTATCAACTGAGTGATCAGTGGTTGCAATGAGCAACAAGTCCAGTGTCATTTCGGTGCACTTTCCAATAAACCTAATAAATGGTTTTACATCCCCCTCATTGGCCAAGTCCAATGCACGGTAATACTCAGAACGCTGCTCTTTTCGAATGGTAATAGGTGGGTAACCAGCCTGCATTAAGATAACATTCATCAGTAAACGTGCCGTCCTTCCATTCCCATCTACAAAGGGATGGATGTAAACAAGTTTATAATGTGCAAGAGCTGCAAATTCTACAGGATGAAGATTCATGGCTTCTTCAGAATTTAGCCATTGTACCAATTCCTCCATATTTTTCTCCACATCCCTGGGATGAGGAGGGATATGGTGACCCACAAACACCTGATTTGTTCTAAACCTTCCAGCTTCAACAGGATCCACATAACCCAATACTCTTCTATGAATCTCTAAAATGTCATTGATATTAACTGATCCAATCCTGGATACTAGAGACTTGTTAATATATTTCATGGCTGCATCTACACCAATCACTTCATTCTGTTCCACCAGACTCTTTCCAGGCACTGCATACCTAGTTTCTATGATGTGCCTGATCTCAGACAGGGTTAATGTGTTTCCCTCAATAGCCACAGTATGATAAATGTAGTGATAGTAACTCTCTTCCATCACACGACACAATGCCGCATTCCATTTGGGTATAGCCAGAATCCTTTTAACTTTGCTGTCAAGAACACTAAATTGTCTTTGGTCAATTTCATCGACCAATGGTGATGTTCTATCTCGGTTTACTAGTGCTTTCACATTGTATGGAGAAATAGTTAAGGCTTTTGAATATAAATGGTCTGCTTGAATAACATCCCTGTCCTCTTCCAAGAAAACACCCAACTCATTCAAGGCGTCAACATAATTGGGATCCATGTTGAGGGAATGCAAGAACAGTCTGTGTGCCTTCTCCCGTTTGCCCAGACGCTTCATTTCCAGGGCCTGGTACAGAGCAGCTTTAGCTTCCAATTGCACTTCTGAAATTAAAACATTTAAAGAAAAATGTTTTATATCAATGGAAATCAAATTAGTAGCTGGATAAATCAATATTCTACTCCTGCCTAAGATGGTAACCAAGTGAAGGTATATTGCAATGAAAAAAAATCCACATCTACACAAGACAACATGTAGATACCAACTGCCTGTACTTATCCTATTACAGCAAAAGCCCGTTTATCCGTGACCCAATCAACCGTAACTTCCGTACAACTGAAACTCAAAAATCCCCATTCAAATAACCGAATCTTATCCGGCACAATCGCGGTAGTGCATTTTTTTCCCCTTTTTATCGTTATTTCAGAACGCTACTAGGGCCTGAAGGTGGCGCTGCTGTTTTTTTTGCCTCACATCGGTATTTTGACTTGCCACTACTCGAGCCTTTTCCCTCACATTGGCCATTGTTGAAGATCAACTGTACACCTCTACCCTAGCATCAAGACTTCATCTACCAGCAAAGGTGATTTTTGGTGAATAACAAAGGTCTGTTATTATCTGTGATTATTTAGTTTAATATTATTAATATTGTATGTTTAAAAATTGTTAATTAAATTTTTTTTAAAGTTAATTTTTGTTGGGGGTTTTCGGCAGCTAACTGCCCGAATATCCGGCATGCGGTTTAATCGGCATTGGCCAGGGCCTGAGGGTGCCGGATAAACTGGCTTTATTTTAATCATGCACATAGTGTGGCACAAAACCGTCAGAAAGATAAAAATCAGTAGTTCTCCTGGTTTGAAGGATTTGGCTTATGCCAGATCACTCGTGGTTTTTTAGGGATCGGTTGGCTGTCTCACAGATGCAGAAGTCTATCACCTTGCTTAAGAGTATACAAACCAAACAGAGTTCCATGTACATATGGAAATTCCCAAGGACTGGATTGGAATGCGCACTCTCCTCGGAGGGACTCGTGACTTTCTAACTCTGAAGAGTATTAGGTCGGCAAGAGTGAAGACTTGGGGAATCCCAGAATGTGTGTGGAGGTATAGCTGGAGTGTTAGCTAAAATAATAATCTTTGCATTTGATGAAACAATTTATGTGTTTAAACTGTCTCGCAGTCCTTCACAGGGTTAACAACAAATTACATTTGTAAAGCGCCTTCCATGTCTCCCCTTGACATCTTTTCCTCCCCCATTTTCCCCCAAGCCCACCCCTCCATGACTGTTTGTGGGACGCTGCTGTGCGCTATTTGGCTGCCTCATTTCGCCCACAAATATACAGTCAATTCTCCTACTCTCCTTCGTCCTGCCCTGACCCCGCCCCTGTTCCTACCTGACTGTACAGCGCCTTGGGACGTCCTCTCGACCTGAAAGCCGCTATTATATAAATGTAAGTTTGGATTGATGTCATTCGGTTGTTGTTGTTTTATCTTCTTACCCACAACTTCCTCACAAGCAGCTGTTGCCTGTAAACCTGTCAACCCTCCTCCTTCCCACAAGGGATCGTCAGGTTACAAACAGCGAAGCCACATCATCCCCTTCACCCGACACCGGCCCAGCCCCGGGCCCAGTCCCACTGCGGTCTCACCTGGTGAATGATCGCGTGTAAAGGCCAATGTCTCCGGCAGTTGTGTGAAATCCAGGCCCAGGCCGCGGGCTTGGCTAGGGGCCAGGCTGAGGCCGGAGCTTCGGCTCTGAACCTCGACTGCCAGGAGCCAGCAGCGGAGCAGCAGGAACACGGTCCTCATCTGTGGGATCAGAAGCGCCACCAGGATCCCGAGAGTCAGGGCCGCGGACACAGCGCGGACACCGGCTCCCGCCGCCAGCATCGCAGCCGAGGCCTAGACACTGCGCGCGCAGCCTGAGAGTAAGCCACACCCTCTCCAGCCGCTCATTGGCTAGTCATGGCAACGGCAGCCAGAGCTCCACACCCATTGGTCAGTTCTCCTATCAATTCGCCGAATAGCCAATCGGTGACATACAGCGTGCACTCGGAGCCCTCACAACAGAAACAGCTTGTCCCGCCCTCCACACAACATCAACAACAACGTGACGTAGACGATGGGCCCTGGACCCGAAACGTCACCCCACTTTCCTCTCTCCATGAATGCTGCCTGACCTGCTGAGTGTTCCCAGCAACTTCTGTTGTTGTTACATCTGTAGAGCCTTTCAGGTGGAGAGGCGTCCCGAGCCTTTGGCATCTATTGTAACACAAGCGTTTGAGACGGTGATTTTTCATGTTGCCACCTGGAGGTTCCAATCCTCAGGACAAACTGCCCGTATCTCTATAGACAAGTGTCATTTTGTTGTTATTGTTGTATATGTTTCAGTGTTAATGCAGAGATTTTCAACTAATTGTACAAAGTATCAAATACAAGGAATATTAAAGTAATAGGAGGAGTCCTGTAGCTCAGTTGTTAAAGCACTCGCCTTACAAGCGTGAGACCTGTGTTCGAATCCAGCCACTTCAGGGCGAAACCTTTCCTTACTCCTCATGCCTAATAATAATCCATCCAAAAAAACCACAATAATAAATTGGTAATTTCAACCCACGACTGTTGGTGGGGATGCAGCTGTGCACAATTGGCTGCCGCTTTTTGTCCACAAATATACAGTCAATTCACTTTACAGTATATTGTGTGAAGCGCCTGTGCAGCGCCTGGAAGATGTGAAAAGCGCTATATCAAATTCAAGATTATTATTGGGTGTGGTTAATAATAATTATTATTCCATTTCATATAGAACATTTCACATCATAAGGATGTCCCTAAGTGCTTCACATGATTTATTGTAAAGTCTGTGTATTGTGCTTTTAGCGCAGTAAGTTGTTCGATTCTGGAATGCAATGCCTGAAAGGGTTGTGGAGGCCGATTTGATAACAATTTTTGAAAGAGAGGTGGATGGTTATTTGGGGAGGACGTGTTTGCAGGGTTATGGGGAGAGAGAGAGTCGGGGAGTGGGATTGACTTTGAAAAGCTCTTTTCAAAGAGCCGGCACAGACATGATGGGCCGAATGGCCTCCTTCTGTGCTTTAAAATTCTATGATTTGAATATCATTACAGTACAAGATTATCAACAATAACAACAACTTCGATTTATATAGCGCCCTCCACGCCAGACGGCGTCTCAGAGCGCTTCACAGTAGCGGATCCCGGGACCGAGCCAGGAGCAGGGGCAGGAAGGTGACCAAAAGCTCGGTCGAAGAGAAAGGTCT
Organism: Hydrolagus colliei; assembly: GCA_035084275.1. Classification (NCBI taxonomy): domain Eukaryota; kingdom Metazoa; phylum Chordata; class Chondrichthyes; order Chimaeriformes; family Chimaeridae; genus Hydrolagus; species Hydrolagus colliei. Next base: position 84,998 of record CM068761.1, on the reverse strand, counting down.
TTAACTGTGACCTGAAACTGGGAAGAGAGGGGGCGAGGCGAAGCGAGTGAGGAAGGGAGTTCCAGAGCCTCGGGGCGTAGTGGCTAAAGGCACGGCTGCCGAGGGTGGAGCGGAGGGTTTGGGGGACATGGAGGAGGCCAAACCCAGAGGAACGAAGGCAGTGGGTGCTGGGTTGTGGGGAGAGGAGATCAGAGAGATAGGGGGTTGTAGAGGAGTGGAGGGATTTGAAAACAAGGGTGAGGATCTTGAAGTCGATCCTCTCTGGGATAGGGATTGATTATCAACCAATGTCAGGAGCTCTGTGGTTCGTGGTGTTAGTCTGACCAATCTTTGTGAGATTATACAATTTGTGCCTCGCAAGCTCAATGGTTATCGACCTCACCTCGCAAGTCACAGTCCTGATTATCAGTGGATAGAGACCTCACAACCCTGTAGTTCAGTGGTTAAAGCCCTGGCCTTGCTCGCAAGCCACAGTAGCTCCGTGGTTAGAGCCCTCGCCTCACAAGTGAGAGACCTGTGTTTGAATCCAGGCAGGTCAAGTTAGGGTGAAACCTTGGGCAACTTTCCTTACTCCACACACATACACACACATGCCTGATAATAATCCCCCCCCAAAAAACACAATAATAAATTGGTCATTTCAATCCACGAATGTTTGTGGGGACGCTGCTGTATGTAATTAGCTGCCATGTTTCGCCGACAAATATACAATCAATTCACTTGACAATACTGTATACTCTGAGAAGCACTTTGAAACACAGTCTAGAAGACGTGATAAGGTGCTATATCAAATGCAAGAATTATTATTAATGACCGGAATGGCTGCGGTGGCAACTGAAGAGGTAAAGTGACCTGAAATGAAGGAGATTTACTTTCTATTTAAATTGTTTCTGTTCACAACAGATTTGAAGCAAAAGGCAATTAAAAAAAATTATTATGAGTTTAAACATTTTTGTATCCGATGGTTTCAGCTTTAGGTTTGATGAGAAAAGGAATTCTGGCTCTGCTTTGACCGATATAATAATATGACCAAATTTTATGAGAAAAGTGGGTCATTCCTATTGGCTTTTTAATCTAATATTTACTGCAAATCAATGTGATTTTGAACATGAATCAATACATTTCCTCAATGTGCAACACCTGATATTGTCAGAAACATTAATATTGAATGAAAAACACAAAATACAGTACTGTATCTTAGTGATGTTATTTGACAATATCATTTGATTGTTCAGCTGTGCGAGAGAGACCCGCCCACTGTCTGCCTTACAACCAGTGATTGACAGGAGAGGGAGACTCGTCCACTGTCTCCATGGTAACCAATGATTGACAGGAGAGAAAGACTCGCCCACTGTCTCCTTGGTAACCAGTGATTGACAGGAGGAGAGACTCGCCCACTGTCTCTCCAGTAACCAATGATTGACAGGAGAGAGACTCGCCCACTATCTCCATGGTAACCAGTGATTGAACGGAGAGAAAGACTCGCCCACTGTCTCCCTGGTAACCAGTGATAGACAGTAAAGAGAGACGCGCCCACTGTCTCCCTGGTAACCAGAGATTGACAGGAGAGTGAGACTCGCCCACTGTCTCCCTGGTAACCAGTGATTGACAGGAGAGAGAGAGACTCGCCCACTGTCTCCTAAGTAACCAATGATTGACAGGAGAGAGACTCGCCCACTATCTCCATGGTAACCAGTGATTTCTCGCCCACTGTCTCCATGGTAACCAATGATTGACAGGAGAGAAAGACTCGCCCACTGTCTCCCTGGTGACCAGTGATTGACAGGAGGAGAGACTCGCCCACTGTCTCTCCAGTAACCAATGATTGACAGGAGAGAGACTCGCCCACTATCTCCATGGTAACCAGTGATTGAACGGAGAGAAAGACTCGCCCACTGTCTCCCTGGTAACCAGTGATAGACAGTAAAGAGAGACGCGCCCACTGTCTCCCTGGTAACCAGAGATTGACAGGAGAGTGAGACTCGCCCACTGTCTCCCTGGTAACCAGTGATTGACAGGAGAGAGAGAGACTCGCCCACTGTCTCCTAAGTAACCAATGATTGACAGGAGAGAGACTCGCCCACTATCTCCATGGTAACCAGTGATTTCTCGCCCACTGTCTCCCTGGTAACCAGTGATTGACAGGAGAGGGAGACTCGCCCACTGTCTCCCTGGTAACCAGTGATAGACAGTAGAGAGAGACGCGCCCACTGTCTCCCTGGTAACCAGTGATTGACAGGAGAGAGAGAGACTCGCCCACTGTCTCCTAAGTAACCAATGATTGACAGGAGAGAGACTCGCCCACTATCTCCATGGTAACCAGTGATTTCTCGCCCACTGTCTCCCTGGTAACCAGTGATTGACAGGAGAGGGAGACTCGCCCACTGTCTCCCTGGTAACCAGTGATAGACAGTAGAGAGAGACGCGCCCACTGTCTCCCTGGTAATCAGAGATTGACAGGAGAGAGAGACTCGCCCACTGTCTCCCTGGTAACCAGTGATTGACAGGAGAGAGAGAGACTCGCCCACTGTCTCCCTGGTAACCAGTGATTGACAGGAGAGATTGACAGGAGAGAGAGACTCGCCCACTATCTCCCTGGTAACCATTGATTGACAGGAGAGGGAGACTCGCCCACTGCCCCACCCTATTTAACCAATCTACTCTTCCCCTACACGCCCACCCGGACCCTCCGTTCAACAGGACTTGGTCTGCTCCAAGCCCCCCGCCCGAACCGCCCCACCATCGGAGGCCGGGCCTTCAGTTTCTCCGCTCCCACCCTATGGAATGCCATCCCTCAATCCCTCCGTTTCGTCTCTTCCCTTTCCTCTTTCAAGGCCGGTTTGAAGACTTTCCTCTTCGATCGTGCCTTTTGTTCCACCCCGAACTCTTTTACCTCCCCTTCCCAAACACTCCCCTCCCAGCTCGGGTCACACGCCTCCTGTGCAGCGCCTTGGGACGTCCTCCCGACGTGAAAGGCGCTCTATAAATGTAATTTGTTGTTGTTGTTGTTGTAACCAGTGATAGACAGGAGAGAGAGACTCGCCCACTGTCTCCCAAGCAACCAATGATTGACAGGAGAGAGAGACTCGCCCACTATCTCCATGGTAACCCAGCTAACATTCAATGTTCAACCAACGTTCAGCAAACGTTGAGCGGGACGTTTGGTGAACGTCGTCTTACAACGGTGAACGAACGTCAATGTGCACCCTGGAATAACGTTCACTGAACGTTCCGGGATGACGTCAGGGTAACGTTCACTGAACGTTTGCCAAGCATGCCATTTAATGTTCAACCAACATTAAGCGAATATCCAGCAAACATTAAAAGCCCCACAAATCATGTTTCATGGAAAAAAATGGCCTAAAACCCCCTCCCCAAAATGATTTGTGTGTGTGTTCATGCGTATATTTTGTTTTGTTTTGCCCTGCAGTTTGGACTAGATAGGGTTAACAACAAGACAGAAACAGACTTCAAAGCAAAATATACAATACTGATGAAATATTTGAAAACTTTTTGATGTTTTTCATCATTTGTTAATAAATTTTGATATCATTACAATGATTGTCAACTTACAAATCGCTATGCAAATGATCAGACTCAAATTCAATTTTTAAATGCTTAAAAATCTAACATTTTCCAGGAGAAAACATCTCAAAATTGTTTCAAAATTAGCCCAAATATTTAGCGTGCATGTTGACAATGCTTTAATTGGTCATATTTTCTCCCAAACTAGAAAATCCAAGAAAGGTGAAATTGTGTTAAAATTCATCAACCACATGATTTGCTTCATTAAGGCATCAGTTTCAATATCCAAAGTATGACTGACACTATCATCAGAGACAGAATTTTCAGCCACCAACACTTCAATATTTTCACTTCCTTCACCAAATAGGCCTATAGCCCTATGCATTGATCGGTCATTGCCCAAATCCTGATCATGACCTTGTTCTGCAACATGTTCAAGTTCATCATCATCATCAATATTGTCAAATTTCCTCTTGGCAGCAAGGCATGTGTGCCTCCACCGAGTCCATCTTGACATGGACCTGAAATTTGTCACCATTTTACTGCTGCTGTGCCCGTTCTGGTATTTTCTATCTTTTTAGGGGTTACTAGGTAGTTACAAAGACCACATTTTGTGTTTCCACAACCTGTTGTGTTTGCTTTTCTAAGTTTACTACTGACTAGCCAGTCTTTAATGTTCCTATGTTTTCTGTACGCTGAAACGATTTTGTACTCTCCCAAAGTGGTGACTTGTCGTTTCAGTCCCTCAAATTTATTTTTTACTAGTCTATTAATCTGTCTGGTGTGTTCTGTATAAGTTGTTATAAGTGGTATTATTTTATCTATTTCCGTGTGGGCCCGAGGGGTTCTTAGGTTCTCTAGGAATTTGGCTGTCCTTTTTAAATTTGAATGTTTAAAACAACTAGGTTAGTTTGTTTGAGGTAATGTCCTGCTCGTTTAAAGTAATGTTACTCAAATGTCTAAAGTTTAAGTCATTTAGCCCGTCCAAGGCATTTGCTATGACATTTGCTATGAATTGTCTGCTTGGGAATTTATTCAATTAGTTCAATTAAATTATACTCTCTCTAGCTCCCCCTGCTGGTATTAGAGTGTTTATTTCTGGTTTTAGTTTTATGTTTTTTTAACGTTTGGTCTATTTAAATTCTTTTTGACAAAATTGGATTAGTTATGTTAGTTTATTAAATAATTGGTTTTTTTAAAAAAAATCTAAGCTGCATTTTTTTTGGGGGTGGTTTGTTTTGGGGAAAGTTAGGGGTTTGTTGTTGCCTTTGTCTTCCCCGTGCTGGGAATGTCGGCCTGGGTTCACATTCAATCCTAGCCCGCTCTCAATTTGTGATCCCACTGTTGTCTGGCAGCACAAATGTTTCTCTCAAACTGGGCCAGCTTTTTTTAAAAAGATTCACAGTAACAGCCACGTGCTTGGCTTTTTTTCTGTGTTTACCGGTTTTGGTTTTTTCATCGAGAAACTTTCGTGGCACTTGCAGGGGTTAGGTTTTATAAATTTCGGGCATCATTGGTACACATAGGCTTGTGTTTTCTCTCCTGTCCCCTGTGCTGGGGTTTTATCAAATTTCATTAGGGCTCATGAATGCATTTATTTTTTTCTGTTTTTAAAAAGAAATATTTTTTTTGTGTGAGGGAGAAAACATTTTTTTGGGGGGGTGGGGGAGGGTTAGGGTTTAGGGGTTAGGGGGTTAGGGTTTAGGGGTTAGTTTATATACTTAAAATTAGGGTTCGACGTTAAGTGTTTGAATAGGGGTCCTGGAAAATTTATTTTGGGGGGGGGGTTTATTCATGGAAGTGTTATGGTTAGTTAGGGGTTCGGTTTGGGGGTTAGGGGTTATGGGAGGGGGCTGACTTTAGTGGATGGGGTTGCGTTCGGGTTCTAGTTTTGCGGCTGTCCTATTTAATTATTTTGTTTTCCTCTTTCAAGGCCGATTTGAAGACTTTCCTCTTCGATCGTGCCTTTTGTTCCACCCCGAACTCTTTTACCTCCCCTTCGTGTTTCACCCCTTCCCAAACACTCCCCTCCCAGCTCGGGTCACACGCCTCTTGTTTAGCGCCTTGGGATGTCCTCCCGACGTGAAAGGCGCTATATAAATGTAAATTGTTGTTGTTATTGTTCTTTGGTTGTTTCAATATGAGTTCAATCCATTAGGTGTTATCGTGTTTAATCTTGTAATCCATTCCCTCTCTCTCTCTTTCCTTTTTGGTGTTGACCAATGTAAATGGTCACATAATTTAACTCGTCTAAAGAAATCCTGTATGTCTTGTCCTATTTTAATTGGGCAGGGGTTTTCTGTGGGGACAAAGGTCAAACCCTTATTGAGTATACTAATCTGTGCCTCTGTGGGCTTGAATAACTGGGAGACATTTACGATATTCGTCCCCAGGCCTAGGTCCCTCAATGCTGGGGCTCCCGTTCTATTTAGTTTAAATAATTGGACCAGTGTTTTAGTAATACTTGGGCTGTTTTTGCGGTCCACTGGATTTGGTTCGAATTTCATTCCACCCTGAACTGGGTGGCTAGGATTGTGGGGATTCCATTCTTTTTTTTTTGATAAATTGATTAATTTCCTCTAGGGTATCTCTTTCTTTTTTACCTAACTCGGGGCTATAATTACTTTCTATTGACAGGATTTCCGCATTAGGGAAAGCCTGCTTGGCCCTTTTTAACATGGCCCGCAACTGTTTGGTTGCCGTTTTTGGTTGCTGCGCCCGGTTATGGATACTGAGAGAGAAGATGACCTTCTTGGTCCCTTCGCAAGGTGTGATTTTATTTAATAATTTGTCCACATGGTGGAAGCTTGCCTCTGGAAAGGCCTCCACCTGTGTCTGCGCGTTTGGGCAACCTGCTATTTTTGCGAAGTTTTCGTCCCCAATTATTACAACAACAACAACAACAAATTACATTTATAGAGTGCCTTTCACGTCGGGAGGACGTCCCAAGGCGCTGCACGGGAGGCGTGTGACCCAAGCTGGGAGGGGAGTGTTTGGGAAGGGGTGAGACATGAAGGGGAGGTTGAAAAATTCGGTGTTGAACAAAAGGCACTGTCGAAGAGGAAAGTCTTCAAACCGGCCTTGAAAGAGGAAAGGGAAGAAACGAGACGGAGGGATTGGGGGTTGGTATTCCATAGGGTGGGAGCGGAGAAACTGAAGGCCAGGCATCCGATGGTGGGGCGGTTCGGGCGGGGGGCTTGGAGCAGGCTAAGTCCTGTTGAACGGAGGGTCCGGGTGGGCTTGTAGGGGGAAAGTAGATTGGTTAAATAGGGCGGGGCAAGGCCGTGTAAGGCCTTGAAGGTGAGGACGAGGATCTTGAACTCGATCCTCTGGAGATTGGGGAGTCAGTGGAGACGGGCGAGGGTGGGGGTTATATGGTCGCGGAGGCGGGTGCGGGATAATACACGGGCTGCAGAGTTTTGGATGACCTGCAGCCTGTGAATGGAGGAACTGGGGAGGCCGACGAGGAGAGAGTTTCCGTAGTCCAGCCTTGAGGTGATGTACGCGTGCCCGAGTGTTTTGGCAGCGCGGGGGGTAAGATAATTGCGGAGCCTGGCAATGTTGCGCAGGTGGAAATAAGTGGTGCCGGTCAAGGCACGGATGTGGGGGAGGAAGGAGAGTTTATGGTCGAACATGATGCCGAGGTTCCTGACTGGCTTTGTGAGGTGGAGAGTGCAGCCTTGGATGTTGAGGCTGGCAGCGCCCGATGTGCGGAGGCGCTGGCTTGAGCCGATCAGTAGGGCCTCGGTCTTGCTCACGTTTTGTTGGTGTTAGTGTCCAGTCTGTACTTTTACGGTTTGTCCTTTTGTGAACAGTTACTATCTCTATGTTTTTATCGCTTCCCTGTTGGGCCCGATGGGGGGACAGTCCTATCTCTGTTCCTAACGCTGTGTCATTCTCTCCCTGTGGTGAAGGGGCTATTGCTGCCTGGTTTAACCTGGGGACAGCGATAGTAACGGGTCTTGTGGGAGGGCGTGGGGGATGTAATCTTGGTTGGCGTTGTTCTAGGGGAGGGGGGTGAATCTGTAACAGGGAGGGTGTGGTGGGGTTAATCTGTATTGTTTTGGGGGGTCTAGCTACCCACCAAGAGCCAGCCATCACCGTCGGTGACTGTGGTCGCTCTTGGGATGCCAGGAGAATATCCAGTTCCAAGTGTACAGACACATTGGAGCGAACTCTGGATGTGGCTGGCTGGGACGGGAGGGGTGGGGTGGGTGCGTTTAATGTTGTTATTTTCGTTGCTATTGAAATTAACCTAACAGACCTGTTCTCCCTAAATAAGGATCTAATCTAGATCTAAAGATCTGAATGTCAGGCAAGTTTCCTTACTCCACTTGCCTCTGTTTACCTAGCAGTAAGTAGGAACTCAGTTTTAGTCGACTGGTGGATAGCATTTCTTGGAGTAATGATTCCATCAAAATATTTTTAAAAATTGACCAGGACTGTTTGTGGGACACCGCTTTGCACAATTGGCTGCCATGTTTTGCCCATAAAATATACAATCAATTAACTACAGAATATTTAGTGAATATTTGAGACGCCTCAAAGACGTGATAAGCTGCTATATCAAATAATAATAATCCTTGATTTGATTAGTGTTGTTCACATCTTCTAGATATATATTACATATGTAGGCGTATTATTACAAGTTCACGATTGTGTTGACTTTCAATCATTGCTTCTCTTTCTCTAAGAGTCAGATAAAGAGAATGAAGTTTCAGTCAACAACAACAACTTGGATTTCTATAGCGCTCTCCATACCAGATGGCGTCTCAGAGCGCTTCACAATAACAGATCCCAGGGCCGCGCCAGGGGGAGGGGGATAAAGGTGACCAAAAGCGCGGTTGAAAAGAAAAGTATTTACGTGAGATCTGAAAATAGGAAACGGGGCGCGAGGTGAAAGGAACTTACAGAGCCTTCGGTCATAGTGGCCGAAGGCACGGTGGAATGGAGGATTTGGGGGACAAGGAGGAGGCCAGACCCGATAGAGCGAAGGCAACGGGTGCTGTTGTGAGGAGAAAGCAGGTCAGAGATGAAGGGTGTGGGGGTACAGAGGAGTGGAGGGATTTGAAAACAAGATTGAGGATCTTGAAATCGATCTGCTCTGAGACAGTGAGCCAGTAAAGTCTGGCAAGGACTGGGGTAATAGGGGAGCGAAGTTTGGTTCAGGTGAGAATGCGGGCGGCGGAATTTTGAATAACTTGGATTTTATGAATGGTGGAGGAGGAGAGACCGGTGAGGAGGACATTGGAATAGTCTAACCGAGAGGAGACAAAAGCAGCTTTTGGGGTGAGGTATTGGTGGAGACGAGCGATGTGTTGGCGATGGAAGAAAGTGGTGCTGGGGAGGAAGGATAATTCGAACCAGGCGAGTGCGATCCCACTGAGGTAGATGACAGAGGACAGGCACTGTATCGAAGGTGGCAGAGAGGTCTAGGAGGATAAGGAGGCAGAGGGAGCTCTGGTCACAGATAGAGAGGATATTGTTTGCGACTTTCACAAGCACAGTCTCTGTAGTGTGGCAGGACGGAAACCGGACTGGATGGTTTTGAAAAGGGAGTGGAATAAGAGGTGTGTGGGGAGTTGGTTGGCAACAATGCATTCTAAAACTGTAGCATTGAAGGGCAAGTTTAAGTTACTGTATTCATACGTAAAAGAAAAAATCTTGGAAGTCCAAAGACGAGCAGAATTTATAAATACTTTTTTTTCTAACTGATGTGAAATACAGTACGTTCTTCCAGCTATCTGGCAGTAAATGCGTAAACAGTAACCTTGGTGGTAATCTTCATGTTTTTCAGGCATGCGTTTTTCAGGAATTTGTAATTGAAGAAGACTCTGTGATGTTTCTAATAAATGTGACTGTTCTTCTCGACTGTCTGACCCTATTTAGTGCAAGTGCCTTGCCAGGTAATTGGTTACAGGTAGTGCACAAATTTATCAAGCTGTGTAAATCAGCTGCTGTTCATTAGTAATTGTGTTTGTTTGATTCACATTAGCTGACAGGTTTTGTTTTCCTTCTCTGTAGGTGTAACAACAGCCTTGAGGATGTGTTACCGGGGATATGGCTACCCTCTCACTCTTTTCCTGGAGGAGAGTGGTGTAGTGACTGTTTGTAAAATTCAAACTCAGGAACCAGAAGAAATTCTCGATTTTGATTTTTGCAGCACAAACGTTATTAATAAAATTATAGTGCAGTCAGAGAGCCTGCGGGAGGCGTTTGCAGAACTTGACATGAGCAGTGAGTGAGGTATTACAAATCACCATGTCTCCAGACAAACCCTATTTCAGGTACTAATAACTAGAAATTCAAGCAGCTTTCAACACAGTTGACCAGTTTCTAAGTCCCTCCATTCCTCTGCACCCCCCTACCTCTCTGAGCTCTTCTCCTTAACCCAGCACCCGCTGCCTTCGCTCCACTGGGTCTGGCCTGCTCCATGTTCCCCCGAATCCTCCGCTCCACCCTCGGCGGCCGTGCCTTCAGCCACTAACGCCCCGAGGCTCTGGAACTCCCTTCCTCACTCCCTTCGACTCGCCCCCTCTCTTCTCAGCTTCAGGTCCCAGCTAAACGCCTTTCCCTTTGACCTTGCCTTTGGTCACCTTTTTACCCCTGCTCCTGGCTCGGTCCCGGGACCCATTACTGTGAAGCGCTCTGAGACGCCGTCCGGCCTGGAGGGCGCCATATAAATTAAAGTTGTTAAGTGGTCACCTGGTAGAGCATTGAGCTACACAGGAGCTACGCAGGAGCCGAGTCTATCAGCAACAGTGGCTGCCTGCCTTGCACACAAACAGACTTGCAATATACCGCAGAGCCATGTAAGGGAGAATGACTGCTGACTGTTTAGGTGATCTGTTTTAATTGTGTAAAAGGGATTATTTTTCATGATGATTTATATTGATAATTGTGTCCCACAGAAGATGCTTTTCTTAGATCATTCTACAAAAGGCAGCCATTATGTGAGATGTCTGTCAGATAGACTGAATAATTTTATGGTGATTCACATGTTTTAGTGTTCTATCTCAGGTTTTTGTGGGACACTGCTGTGCGTAATTGGCTCTCGTGTTTTGCCCACAGATACACAGTCAGTATATTCACTTCACAGTATATTCTGTGAAACGCTTTGAGACGTCTAGAAGACATGAAAAGCACTGTATGAAATGCAAGGATTATTATTGTTTTGTACTGTTATTGGCTTAAAAAATGAACACAATATATTTTCTGGGAATCAAAGGAATTTTACTTCACTGAAGAAGGAAAATATGCTTTTGACTCTTCGAAAGCCTTTTCCATTTAGTCAGTCTCCCCCATATTTTCTCCAAACGCTTATATTTTTATTTTTTAAATATGGATCGGCAATAACCAAGCAACAACTGTATTTGCCTAGAAAAGGTCATTACAGTTAACAGAAATTACTGTAAAGTACTTTTAGATATTTGTATGTGATAACTTTTGAGAGTTATGCTTTTTGTCCCTTTTCTCTTCCCTCTCTCATTTCTTCTCTTCTACTATTATTTTGAGATTCGTAATGCTGCACCACAGATGCTTATTTTCTGTCTTTTTTCCTCTGAAATTCATTCTGTGCTTGCTATTTCAGGTTATCTACATTTGGGAATGCTGGGAGCACACACTGTGATTATCCAAAGAACTCTGATATGATGGAGGCATTTCACTGCAACCAGACTCAGTACAGCCGGTCAGTAATTGTGCTGAGCACTTGTGCCTATAGTGTGGAACCTCATTGTTGTCAGTTATGAAAATTTACCTGATTTAATTGATCAATTACATTGTACAAGTGTAATTTTGTTATTGATTGGTTTTTCAGAATTTTTTTCTTGTTTCTTTTGAACAGGTATAAAATCTCATTACTGAAACCATCAGCAAAAGCTCTGGCTCTGTCTTCTAAAGTTTCCATCCGCACAGATAACCGAGGATTCCTATCCTTGCAGTACATGATACAAAATGAGGATGGACAGGTCTGCTTTGTGGAATATTATTGTAGCCCTGATGAAGAGATAGCAGAGTCAGAAACATAATTATTAAATGTAATGCAGCAATTTGATTATCTGACCGCTGTGGGATCCACTGTGCTCTGATCGGAAAGTTTAATGATGAGAGAGTTTCCTGACTCCACACTCCTCTGTACCTATCAGTAAGTAGGAACCTGGTTGTTAGTTGTTTAGCGGATCGCTTTCTGCTGATAAGAATCCCCATTAGAAAAAAACATAGTGATAATCATTATTTGGTCACTAAATCTATAACTGTCTGTGAGACACTGTTGCGCATAATTGGCTGCCATGTTTCACCCACAAAGATACGCAGTCAATCCAGTCGTGGATTGAAGTGACCCATTTTTATTATTTGTTTGCTTGAGGGATTATTATCAGCCATGTGGAGTAAGGAAACTTGCCCAAGTTTTCGCCTTGCTGGGAATCGAACCCAGGTCTGCTTGCAAGGCGATTGCTCCAACTACTGAGCGATAGGACGACACACCTTATATTGATTGGGTAAAGGAGGCAGTGACAGCTCAGCACCTTGCATTGGATACACACAACAAAGGAAACAGTGACATCGATGGTTAGCTAATCACGCAGAATTTTGCCAGATTAGTGCAAAAATCTCCTGCATTGATTTGTGCTCTACCGTGCAATAGTGGTATGAATTTACTTCAGAAGTGAATTGATGCTAAAGTGAATTGCATTAAAGAAGGGCTCCAATGCATTCAGCTATATCAAACAGGTTCTAAATTCTACCATTGAGCGTTCAGGGTTGATACTTGTAATATGTTTTTTTTACAGCTAGATTGCAATGCTGAGATGATCACATTTAAAGCTGGACCACTAATTCTGAAAGTTGAGTTTTAATTTATTAAATATAAATGAAATTATCTGTCCAAGTTTGGCATCTGTATTAAATACATAGACTGCATGAGTTATATTAATCATCTAGTAATGTATTTCTGAACAAGATGAAGTGTCCCTGGAAATTGCTCATCCATTTGTTATGAACCAGCTTGGTTGTGTGTCTTTTTGGGCATTTAGAGAATTAAGATTCAAGTGCTTGGGTGAGGGAGCTGAGTCCTCCCCAAAGTCATGTGCTTGGAAATGGAACCTCAGATTGAGTAAACTGCCTTATTAACTAGACTAGTGGTGGACAACCATTATGATCAGCCAATTTTTTATTCTTAATTGAATATTTCTCGAGTTATGTCATAACCTGGTCCAATAGAAAAAGGTGCTTAAATATTTGTCAAAAATTGCTGGGAGATTTAAAAATTATTTTGTATTATACAAAAGAGACTTGGAGAGACTTAAATTGTGGGGAAGTGGTTGACAAAGATCACAGAAAATGGCAGGGAGCTGAATGGTATATTCTGTGAAGCACTTTGGGACGTCGATAAGATGTGAAAAGTGCTATATCAAATGGAGGGCACTATACAACTCGAAGTTGTTATTGTTGTTGTTGAGGGTTAAGATTAGGATTAGGATTCAGGGTTAGGGGCAGGTGTTAAGGTTAGGGTGAGGGTCAGAGGTTAGGAAACTGAGGCTATGCAGCGAAAACGCGGCCTGAGCGTCGCCATAGCGACCGACACTTCCGGCTCAGCCCGCCATCTTGGGAAAGGAACTTCAGGTTACACCAGGGATGGACGCATGCGCATTACTGACACCCCACAACGCCGCCTGGTGTAGCGACCACACATTACACCCTGATACACACAGCGCCGCCTGCTGTAATGATCACACATTAGACCCTGATGCACAGAGCGCCGCCTGCTGTAATGATCACACATTACACCCTGATACACAGAGCGCCGCCTGCTGTCACAGTTTGAAGACCCGAGGAAAAGGGTCTTCAGCTGGGACCTGAAGCTGAGAAAAGAGGGAGGGAGTGAGGAAAAGAGTTCCAGAGCCTCGGGGCATAGTGACTGAAGGCACGGCCGCCGAGGGTGGAGCGGAGGATTTGAGGGACATGGAGGAGGCCAGACCCAGAGGAGCGAAGGCAATGGGAGCTGGTTTGAAGAGAGAGGAGATCAGAAAGGTAGAGGGGTGCAGAGGAATGGAGGGATTTGAAAACAAGGGTGAGGATCTTGAAGTCGATCTGCTCTGGGACAGGGAGCCAGTGAAGTCTGGCAAGGACTGGGGTAATGGGGGAGCGAAGTTTGGAGCAGGTAAGGACACGGGCTCTGTGGATTGTGGAGGAGGGGAGACCGGTGAGGAGGGCATTGGAATAGTCCAGCCGAGAGGTGAGGAAGGCGCGGATCAGGGTTTCAGTGGCTTTTGGGGTGAGGTATTGCCGGAAACGGACGATCTGTCTGAGGTGGAAGAAGACGATGCTGGTGAGGGACTGGATGTGGGGGAGGAAGAACAGTTGGGGGCCGAACTTGATGCCTCGGTTGCACACAGATTCGGAGAGTTTTAGGGGGAGACCAGGAAGGTGGAGGAGGTGAGAGCTTGTGCGAATGGAGACGTTGACGAGAGCCAAAGAGTATGGACTCAGTCTTGTGATACGTGGTGGTCATCATTTTAAATTATTATTTAACAAGTTAATTATTATTAATAGATCAATATATATTTCATGATTTACATAGACAGATTCCCTGACAATCTTGCCTTTTTTTTTCATGAGCTTTTGAGGAAGAAATAAAGCAACTGGAACCTTGAGCTCATAAGGCAAGTTTGTCGGCATTCGTGGAAATCTTGTGGTGTTAACTAAAGGAATCGCACATTGGCTCTCTCTCTCCCACACCTTTCCACACTGTGTATTGTGATAACCCAAAGCAGTGGCAGCTGAAGTTAGTTCCCATTAATTCCTTTCTGCAGCGTCCCACACTGAGTTACTGTGAGAACATGATGGAGGTTGTTTGAAGGAAAACTGCAGGTTGTTTGAAGGAAAACTCTAATTTGTTGATGATTTCTTTCAAGAGGATTTCTCAAGAGGTCGGTGAACAGATGGGTGAGTTATCATTGTCTGTAAGGCGAGCGCTCAAACCCTGAGCTACAGGAACTGTGGTTTGCGAGGCCAGGGCTCAAACCACTGAGCAAGAGGGACTGTGGCTTGCAAGCCCAGGACTCCAACCACCAAGCTGCAGAGACTGTCGCTTGCAAGGCCAGGGCTCTAACCACTGAGCTACAGGGACTGTGGCTTGTGAGGCGAGAGCTCTAACCACTGAGGAGGAGTTGAGATGCTGTGAATTCACTCACATGTAATGTTAATTCTCTGAATTCATGGTGCCAACTAAAGCTATTACTCTATCTCTCTCTTTGTGGCAACAGGACTCAAAACAAGCCAACATTACTCCATATTTTCAACATACAACCCGCCAAATTCTCTGAACTGGTTAATGGGGTGTGAGGGATCGTGATTGATGGCAGCTGCACTGAGACAGGACCTTGACCTGCACGTGATGGGAATGTAATTGCCTTGTTGGCCATGTGATTGAACTGAAAGCTGTGAGTATTTAACCCAGAGGCTGAGCTCATTCCCTATCCAGCCATCGTAAAGAGAGCAGGAGACTTTGCAGGTTCTGACCAGTAAATTGGTTTGTTTGTAGGCTGTGGCTCTGGCCAGGCTTCCTTGAGGACAATATGGGGTAAGTTTTTACTAGTGCAACTCTGGCATGGTGACAAAGAACGCACCTCTCTCTCTGGCACCTCTCTCTCTCTGGCGCCCTCCCACACTCTGGAGGTTTGGCAACTCTGTGGACTTATTGCAGGTTGCCTGACTTGTGAACACACAGCAGTCAAACTCTGATTCACATTGTTGGTCAAGGGGAGAAGTTGTTAGAAGCTGAGGATTGAGGGGGAACAGGACGGGGAAGATGTTGGTGGAATAATGTTGAATTGGTTCAAGACTGAGGGTTGGTTTTGCTGAATTTATTCAGAACTGAGTTGGTTAATTTGTTGACTTGGTTGAGTTGTTGAAGGGCCAAGGATTGGTTTAGTTGTTGCTTTTGTTCAGGGCTGAGAGAGTTGGTTCTTGTCAGGGCTGGATTGAAGCAGGTCACAAAGTCAGTTTGCTAGCGACTGGCATTGTGTAGCTGCTGAGAGTTAGTTTCTATCAGCGTTGGTTGAAGGTTGAGTTGGTTTAGCTGTTGACTTGGTTCAAGGCTGAGAGTTGGTTCAGTTGATTGGATTCAGGGCTGAGTTGGTTAAGATGTTGACTTGGTGGAGTTGAGTTGGTTCAGGGCTGAAAGTCTGTACTTGCCTTTAGGTGGACTGCAAGTCACATGTAATGTGAATTCTTTGTAAATTGGTGAAGGGAAAGCCTGACCCTTGGCTGTCTATAACACTGTGGTGTGAGTTTAAGTAATCTTTGTGCAATGATCCTATTTGTGGTTTTTACGGATGAATTTCTCACTTTGTTTTGTCATTTCCAGGTTTGAGAGTCGGTCGGTGTGAGGGCCATGTAAGCAGAGGCCTGTGGAGCTGGGATCAAGAATCGTTGTGTTACTTTGGACTGTACGGTAAGAGCAGGTTTGGGATATTTGTGTCTTTCTTTCTAGCATCTCGGGGCTTGTGGACGATCCTGCAAATGTGACAGTGGATACTCCCAGAAACAGTTAGTGTCAGGGCTTCAGTGCAGCTTCAGAGACTTTTCTTTACAGCGGAGCCCGAAACGGCTCATTATTCGACAGTGGACTGTATGGGAATGTTGGTTTATGGAAACCTTGGGATATTTGTGTCTTTCTTTCTAGCATCTCGAGGCTGGTAGAAGATCCTGCAAATGTCACAGTGGAAACCTCACGGAAGTAGTTAGTGTCAGGGCCGCTTCTGTGTAGCCAGAGAGACTTTTTTTTACAGCGGAGCTCGGATCGGATCATCTTTGGACCATATGGGAATGTTGGTTTTTGGAAACCTTGGGATATTTTTCTTTCTAGCATCTCGGGGCTGCTGGAGGATCCTGTAAATGTGACTGTGAAAACCTCACAGAAATAGTTAGTGTCAGGGACAATTTCTTTACAGCGGAGCTTGGACCGTCTCATCATTGAAAATATGGGAAATGTTGGGATATTTGTGTATTTGTTTCTAGCATCTCGGGGCTCGTGGAGGATTCAGGTAACCGTAATAGCGGAAACCTAACGGTGCCAACTAAAGTTATTACACCCTTTACCTCTCTGGCACCTTTCTACACCCCAGAGGTTTGGCAACATTATGTGGACTCCATGCTGGATGTTTGACACCCTAACACATCTGAGCCTTAACTCTGGTTACATTTGTAGGTCAGGGAACTGTTACTAACTCTCACACTAACCCGGTAAAAAAATTTGCTGAGAGGAAGCGTTTGCTAAAGGATAGATGTTTGTCAAGTTTGAAGTTGAGTTGGTTCAATGCTGAAAGTCTGCATTTGCACTTTGGGTGGACTGTAAACCAGGTTGAGGGGAGAAGTTGTTGGAAGTTGAGGCTGAGATTTGAAGCTGGAAGGGATGGCAGCAGATGTTGTTGGATTCAGGTTGACGTGGTTCAAGGCTGAGAGTTGCTTTCGCTGAAATTTTTCAGAAATGAGTTCGTCAATTTGTTGACTTGGTTGAGTTGTTGAAGGACTGAAAGTTGGTTTAGTTGTTGATGGAGTTGGGTTCGCTCCAGACACCGAGCTGCAGGCATTCTGGCTTGCAAGGCTGAGGCGCTAACCACTGAGCTACATTTTTGGAAGGCCAGGGCTCCCACCACTTCAGCCACAGGGACCGTGGCTTGCCAGCGCTTCCACCACTCGGCCACAGGGACTGTGGATTGCCAGGGCTCCCACCACTCGGCCACAGGGACTATGGATTGCCAGGGATCCCACCACTCGGCCACAGGGACTGTGGTTTGCCAGGGCTCCCACCACTCAGCCACAGGGACTGCCGCTTGCCAGGACAAGGCACCATTTGGCCACAGGGACTGTGGCTTGCCAGGGATCTCACCACTTGGTCACAGGGACTGTGGCTCGCCAGGGCTAAGCACCACTAGGCCACAGGGACTTTGGCTTGCCAGGGCTCTCACCACTCGGCCACAGGGACTGTGGCTTGCCAGGCCAGGGCTCCCACCACTCGGCCACAGGGACTGTGGCTTTCCAGGGCTCCCACCACTAGGCCATAGGGACTGTGGCTTGCCAGGGCTCCCACCACTCGTCCACTGGGACTGCCGCTTGCCAGGACAAGGCACCATTTGGCCACAGGGACTGTGTCTTGCCAGGGCTCCTACCACTCGGCAAAGGGACTGTGGCTTGCCAGGGCTCCTACCACTCGGCCACAGGGACTGTGGCTTGCCAGGGCTCCCACCACTCGGACACAGGGACTGTGGCCTGCTAGGGTGCCCACAACTCGGCTACTGGGACTGTGGCTTGCCAGCGCTTCCACCACTCGGCCACAGGGACTGTGGCTTGCAAGGACGAGGCACCACAGGGACTGTGGCTTGCTGGCGATCCCACCACTCGGTCACAGGGACTGTGGCTTGCCAGGCCAGGGCTCCCACCACTCGGCCACAGGGACTGTGGCTTGCCAGGTCTGCTACCATTCGGCCACAGAGACTTTGGCTTGCCAGGGCTAAGCACCACTCGGCCACAGGGACTGTGGCTTGCCAGGGCTCTCACCACTCGGCCACAGGGACTGTGGCTTGCCAGGCCAGGGCTCCCACCACTCAGCCACAGGGACTGTGGCTTTCCAGGGCTCCCACCACTAGGCCACAGGGACTGTGGCTTGCCAGGCCAGGGCTCCTACCACTCGGCACAGGGAATGTGGCTTGCCAGGGCCCTCACCACTCGGCCACAGGGACTGTGGCTTGCCAGGGCTCCCACATCTCGGCTACTGGGACTGTGGCTTGCCAGCGCTTCCACCACTTGGCCACAGGGACTGTGGCTTGCCAGGGCTCCCACCACTCGTCGACAGGGACTGCCGCTTGCCAGGACAAGGCACCATTTGGCCACAGGGACTGTGTCTTGCCAGGGCTCCTACCACTCGGCAAAGGGACTGTGGCTTGCCAGGGCTCCTACCACTCGGCCACAGGGACTGTGGCTTGCCAGGGCTCCTACCACTCGGCCACAGGGACTGTGGCTTGCCAGGGCTCCTACCACTCGGCCACAGGGACTGTGGCTTGCCAGGGCTCCCACCACTCGGCCACAGGGACTGTGGCTTGCCAGGGCTCCCACCACTCGGCCACAGGGACTGTGGCTTGCTAGGGTGCCCACAACTCGGCTACTGGGACTGTGGCTTGCCAGCGCTTCCACCACTCGGCCACAGGGACTGTGGCTTGCAAGGACGAGGCACCACAGGGACAGTGGCTTGCTGGCGATCCCACCACTCGGTCACAGGGACTGTGGCTTGCCAGGGCTCCTACCACTAGGCCACAGGGACTGTGGCTTTCCAGGGCTCCCACCACTAGGCCACAGGGACTGTGGCTTGCCAGGCCAGGGCTCCCACCACTCGGCTACAGGGACTGTGGCTTGCCAGGTCTCCTACCACTCGGCCACAGAGACTTTGGCTTGCCAGGGCTAAGCACCACTAGGCCACAGGGACTGTGGCTTGCCAGGGCTCTCATCACTCGGTCACAGGGACTGTGGCTCGCCAGGGCTAAGCACCACTAGGCCACAGGGACTGTGGCTTGCCAGGGCTCCTACCACTCGGCCACAGGGACTTTGGCTTGCCAGGGCTAAGCACCACTCGGCCACAGGGACTGTGGCTTGCCAGGGCTCTCACCACTCGGCCACAGGGACTGTGGCTTGCCAGGCCAGGGCTCCCACCACTCGGCCACAGGGACTGTGGCTTTCCAGGGCTCCCACCACTAGGCCACAGGGACTGTGGCTTGCCAGGCCAGGGCTCCCACCACTCGGCCACAGGGACTGTGGCTTTCCAGGGCTCCCACCACTAGGCCACAGGGACTGTGGCTTGCCAGGCCAGGGCTCCTACCACTCGGCACAGGGACTGTGGCTTGCCAGGGCTCCTACCTCTCGGCCACAGGGAATGTGGCTTGCCAGGGCCCTCACCACTCGGCCACAGGGACTGTGGCTTGCCAGGGCTCCCACATCTCGGCTACTGGGACTGTGGCTTGCCAGCGCTTCCACCACTTGGCCACAGGGACTGTGGCTTGCCAGGGCTCCCACCACTCGTCCACAGGGACTGCCGCTTGCCAGGACAAGGCACCATTTGGCCACAGGGACTGTGTCTTGCCAGGGCTCCTACCACTCGGCAAAGGGACTGTGTCTTGCCAGGGCTCCTACCACTCGGCAAAGGGACTGTGGCTTGCCAGGGTTCCTACCACTCGGCCACAGGGACTGTGGCTTGCTAGGGTGCCCACAACCCGGCTACTGGGACTGTGGCTTGCCAGCGCTTCCACCACTCGGCCACAGGGACTGTGGCTTGCAAGGACGAGGCACCACAGGGACTGTGGATTGCTGGCGATCCCACCACTCGGTCACAGGGACTGTAGCTTGCCAGGGCTTGGCACCGCTCGGTCACAGGGACTGTGGCTTGCCAGGCCAGGGCTCCCACCACTCGGCCACAGGGACTGTGGCTTGCCAGGTCTCCTACCATTCGGCCACAGAGACTTTGGCTTGCCAGGGCTAAGCACCACTCGGCCACAGGGACTGTGGCTTGCCAGGCCAGGGCTCCCACCACTCGGCCACAGGGACTGTGGCTTTCCAGGGCTTCCACCACTAGGCCACAGGGACTGTGGCTTGCCAGGCCAGGGCTCCTACCACTCGGCACAGGGACTGTGGCTTGCCAGGGCTCCTACCACTCGGCCACAGGGACTGTGGCTTGCCAGGGCTCTCTCCACTCGGCCACAGGGACTGTGGCTTGCCAGGGCTCTCACCACTCAGCCACAGGGACTGTGGCTTGCAAGGACGAGGCACCACTTGACCACAGGGACTGTGGCTTGCCGGGGATCCCATCACTCGGTCACAGGGACTGTAGCTTGCCAGGGCTAGGCACCACTCAGCCACAGGGACTGTGGTTTGCCAGGGCTCCCACCACTCAGCCACAGGGACTGTGGATTGCCAGGGATCCCACCACTCGGCCACAGGGACTGTAGATTGCCAGGGCTCCCACCACTCAGCCACAGGGACTGTGGTTTGCCAGGGCTCCCACCACTCAGCCACAGGGACTGCCGCTTGCCAGGACAAGGCACCATTTGGCCACAGGGACTGTGGCTTGCCAGGGATCTCACCACTTGGTCACAGGGACTGTGGCTCGCCAGGGCTAAGCACCACTAGGCCACAGGGACTTTGGCTTGCCAGGGCTCTCACCACTCGGCCACAGGGACTGTGGCTTGCCAGGCCAGGGCTCCCACCACTCGGCCACAGGGACTGTGGCTTTCCAGGGCTCCCACCACTAGGCCACAGGGACTGTGGCTTGCCAGGGCTCCCACCACTCGTCCACACGGACTGCCGCTTGCCAGGACAAGGCACCATTTGGCCACAGGGACTGTGTCTTGCCAGGGCTCCTACCACTCGGCCACAGGGACTGTGGCTTGCCAGGGCTCCCACCACTCGGCCACAGGGACTGTGGCTTGCCAGGGCTCCCACCACTCGGCCACAGGGACTGTGGCTTGCCAGGGTGCCCACAACTCGGCTACTGGGACTGTGGCTTGCCAGCGCTTCCACCACTCGGCCACAGGGACTGTGGCTTGCAAGGAAGAGGCACCACAGGGACTGTGGCTTGCTGGCGATCCCACTACTCGGTCACAGGGACTGTGGCTTGCCAGGCCAGGGCTCCCACCACTCGGCCACAGGGACTGTGGCTTGCCAGGTCTCCTACCATTTGGCCACAGAGACTTTGGCTTGCCAGGGCTAAGCACCACTCGGCCACAGGGACTGTGGCTTGCCAGGGCTCTCACCACTCGGCCACAGGGACTGTGGCTTGCCAGGCCAGGGCTCCCACCACTCAGCCACAGGGACTGTGGCTTGCAAGGACGAGGCACCACTTGACCACAGGGACAGTGGCTTGCTGGGGATCCCATCACTCGGTCACAGGGACTGTAGCTTGCCAGGGCTAGGCACCACTCGGTCACAGGGACTGTGGCTTGCCAGGACAAGGCACCATTTGGCTTCAGGGACTGTGGCTTGCCAGGGATCTCACCACTCGGTCACAGGGTCTGTGGCTTGCCAGGGCTCTCACCACTCAGCCACAGGGACTGTGGCTTGCAAGGACGAGGCACCACTTGACCACAGGGACAGTGGCTTGCTGGGGATCCCATCACTCGGTCACAGGGACTGTGGCTTGCCAGGACATGGCACCATTTGGCTTCAGGGACTGTGGCTTGCCAGGGATCTCACCACTCGGTCACAGGGTCTGTGGCTTGCCAGGGCTAAGCACCACTATGCCACAGGGACTGTGGCTTGCCAGGGCTCTCACCACTCGGCCACAGGGACTGTGGTTTGCCAGGGCTCTCACCACTCGGCCACAGGGACTGTGGCTTGCCAGGGCTAGGGACCACTCGGTCACAGGGACTGTGGCTTGCCAGGGCTCCTACCACTAGGCCACAGGGACTGTGGCTTTCCAGGGCTCCCACCACTAGGCCACAGAGACTGTGGCTTGCCAGGCCAGGGCTCCCACTACTCGGCTACAGGGACTGTGGCTTGCCAGGTCTCCTACCACTCGGCCACAGAGACTTTGGCTTGCCAGGGCTAAGCACCACTAGGCCACAGGGACTGTGGCTTGCCAGGGCTCCCACCACTCGGCCACAGGGACTGTGGCTTGCCAGGCCAGGGCTCCCACCACTCGGCCACAGGGACTGCCGCTTGCCAGGACAAGGCACCATTTGGCCACAGGGACTGTGGCTTTCCAGGGCTCCTACCACTCGGCACAGGGACTGTGGCTTGCCAGGGCTCCTACCACTCGGCCACAGGGACTGTGGCTTGCCAGGGCTCTCACCACTCGGCCACAGGGACTGTGGCTTGCCAGGGCTCTCACCACTCGGCCACAGGGACTGTGGCTTGCCAGGGCTCCCACCACTCGGCCACAGGGACTGTGGCTTGCCAGGGCTCCCACCACTCGGCCACAGGGACTGTGGCTTGCCAGGGCTCCCACCACTCGGCCACAGGGACTGTGGCTTGCCAGCGCTCCCACCACTCGGCCACAGGGACTGTGGCTTGCAAGGACGAGGCACCACTTGACCACAGGGACTGTGGCTTGCTGGGGATCCCACCACTCAGTCACAGGGACTGTAGCTTGCCAGGGCTAGGCACCACTCGGTCACAGGGACTGTGGCTTGCCAGGCCAGGGCTCCCACCACTTGGCCACTGGGACTGTGTTGTTCTTGACCAGAGCTCCCGCCACTCAGTCACAGGGACTGTGGCTTCCCATGGCTGGGCACCATTTGGCCACAGAGACTGTGGCTTGCCAGGCTAGGGCTCTCACCACTCGGTCACAGGGACTGTGGCTTGCCAGGCCAGGGCTCCCACAACTTGAGCCACAGTGACTGTGGCTTGCCAGGACTAGGCACAGTTTGGCCACAGGGACTGTGGCTTGCCAAGGCTCCCACCACTCGGCCACAGGGACTGTGGCTTGCCAGGACGCCCAACACTCGGCCACAGGGACTGTGGCTTGCCAGGGCAAATTGCCAATTTGTGGTGTGTTCGGATGAATGTCTCACTCTCTGTTTTGTCATTTGCAGGTTTGAGAGTCATTCGGTGTGAGGGCCCGTTCAGCCAAGGCCTGTGCAGCTGGGATCGAGAATCGTTGTGTTACTTTGCACTGTACGGTAAGAGCAAGTTTGGGATATTTGTGTCTTTCTTTCTAGCATCTCGGGGCTTCTGGAAGATCCTGCAAATGTGACAGTGGATCCTCACAGAAACAGTTAGTGTCAGGGCTTCAGAGACTTTTCTTTACAGCGGAGCCCAAATCGGTTCATTATTCGACATTGGACTGTATGGGAATGTTGATTTATGGAAACCTTGGGATATTTATGTCTTTCTTTCTAGCATCTCGTGGCTGGTGGAAGATCCTGCAAATGTCACAGTGGAAACCTCACTGAAGTAGTTAGTGTCAGGGCCGCTTCTGTGTAGCCAGAGAGACTTTTTTTTACAGCGGAGCTCGGATCGGATCATCTTTGGACCATATGGGAATGTTGGTTTTTGGAAACCTTGGGATATTTTTCTTTCTAGCATCTCGGGGCTGCTGGAGGATCCTGTAAATGTGACTGTGAAAACCTCACAGAAATAGTTAGTGTCAGGGACAATTTCTTTACAGCGGAGCTTGGACCGTCTCATCATTGAAAATATGGGAAATGTTGGGTTATTTGTGTATTTGTTTCTAGCATCTCGGGGCTCGTGGAGGATTCAGGTAACCGTAATAGCGGAAACCTAACGGTGCCAACTAAAGTTATTACACCCTTTACCTCTCTGGCACCTTTCTACACCCCAGAGGTTTGGCAACATTATGTGGACTCCATGCTGGATGTTTGACACCCTAACACATCTGAGCCTTAACTCTGGTTACATTTGTAGGTCAGGGAACTGTTACTAACTCTCACACTAACCCGGTAAAAAAATTTGCTGAGAGGAAGCGTTTGCTAAAGGATAGATGTTTGTCAAGTTTGAAGTTGAGTTGGTTCAATGCTGAAAGTCTGCATTTGCACTTTGGGTGGACTGTAAACCAGGTTGAGGGGAGAAGTTGTTGGAAGTTGAGGCTGAGATTTGAAGCTGGAAGGGATGGTAGCAGATGTTGTTGGATTCATATTGACGTGGTTCAGTGCTGAGAGTTGATTTTCCTGAATTTGTTCAGAACTGAGTTGGTTAATTTGTTGACTTGGTTGAGTTGTTGAAGGGTTGAACATTGGTTTAGTTGTTGATGTAGTTGAATTTGCTCTAGCCACTGAGCTACAGGGACTGTGGCTTGTAAGGCGAGAGCTCCAACCACTGAAATACAAGCTTGCGAGGCTAGAGATCCCAGCACTTCAGCCGCAGGGACTGTGGCATGCCAGGGCTCCCACCTCTCATCCACAGAATCTGTGGCTTGTCAGACCAGGACGCTCACTGTTGTAATAGATGCTTTGCAATATAATTAGGAAATATATTGGCTTTATAAGTAAGGAATATGATTATTAAACAATCATGTGGGTGGTTACACATGTGCACCTATGCACAGACTCCCAAATTAGTAGCTGATGCAAGAATTTCAGTTATCGCGTTGTAACTTTTAGTCTAGTTTAAACTGACCCAGAAAGACTGTGGTTTTACAGTGTAATACATAAGCAGGAGAGCATATTGAGACTTGTACAAGCCGGGGTGGGTAAGAAAGGTGAATAACTCTTTGTGATCCTGATCTTTAGACTGTCTTGTGCCTTTTGGTCAAGTAATGTCCAAATAACGAGGTGCATAAGGGTATAAGACGTGGGTCTTATGTAGTGAATTTTACAGGTCTCCAGAACACCTGCTAAGGCTAGACAGCAGTCACCTGGTAGTATTGTTCTGTTCATGTTTGCAATGTTTTGCAGTGTGTGTTTGCGTAACTAAAATTAAACCAACTTCAACCAATACGGTATCAGTTATTTCAGAAATTAAAGAGTTAAGATCAGTGCACAGGTCTTTTGTCCAACATTTGGCGTGGTCGGCATGATCTGATGGGAAACTTTTTTTTACTTGTGGTCAGTAAATATGAATGTTGTTTGAAGTATTGGCCTTCATTTTGTACTGTTTTTTTAAAAAAAATGCGGCTCTGGGAGTCACTTAAAGATGAACTCGGGGAGTTTCACCAAAGAAACGATTCCGGGAATCGTTACTTTGACTCGGAGTCAATAGTTATATAAAAACCGTCTCTGGGAGTCGGCTCAGTGTTGACTCGGAAATATGAGAAGGAGCAAAGCATGTTGGGAAAAAGAACAGGGACGAACAGTGGGACTGGAAGCTACTGTAGCTCTACACATAGGGGCTATAACTTTGGCTTTTGCTGAGAGAGTGGAATTGAAATCAATGCGGAATATTACCAAGGGGAGAAATAGAGCAATTAAAATGTGAATTATAGGATTATAAGTATCCCCTTCGCTGTAAGGTAAGGGAGGACCTGGATAGGGATCACCCTCAGAACCATGATACGTGTGATGTCACTGTTGAAAGGCAGCAGCGTAGAGAAGCCAGGAGGCCCTGGTGCTGGAAATTGAATAATAGGCGTCTATGTTTGTAACGAGAATAGAATTGTGATTCCACAAAACCGGTGGAGATTTTTGTTGTGACTGAGATTGTTTTTTTTGCGAGAGAATAAAGACAGTTGCGCATTTGTCACGGTGGGGATTGTTTTGTTGTTTGGCGTGTGTTGTCACGGGGATGAAAATATTTTAAAATAAATATTTTATATTAAAAAAAGTGTAATGTCATTATTGGGTGATTGAAAGGGGAATTAGGACAGAAGCAGCTTTCATAGCGGCTGTTACATCTGGTTTTACTCCCTCCAATTATGAGGATGAGGCAGCGCAGTGTGGGCCTGACGAAGGGTATGGCAATGCTGACAACAATGAGAGAGTATGATGAGAGAGAGAGACATTAGGATCTTCATTTATGAAAGTTCTGGAAGCAGAATGGAGAAACAATAAATTATTCCAGGAGAAGTAAGGAAGAAGTCAGACAATTTAGAAGTAGAGCAGAGGAAGCTCGAGCAGCGCTGTGAGCGCTTGACAAGGGAGGTTTAAAATCTGCTATAAAAATACAGGCAGCCATGGCTCAAGAACATAGACAGGGGAATCCAGCATCACATATCCGTTGCAGAGGAAAAGATAGCACAGTTGGAAGACACCAGCATATCTAGTAGCTAATGTGAATAATGCAGTCACAAAGAAAGGTCAGGTACATTTGGTTGAGCCATGGTTGTGTGGCTTAATGAGGAACGAGGATCCGCATCAAACAGTGATTTTGCAGCCTCCAGGAGGAGGTGGGTAATCACTACCATTGTAATAAACAGGGCATCATAAGTGGCAATGTAGATCATGGAGACCAGAGGGTCCACCCTCTAGACAAGCTCCAAATACCAACTTGGGAACCAAATAAGAAATTCACTGGTTAAGGCAGCGAATGGAGAAATTGAAAACTGTTAAATGTTCAAAAGATGGGGGAGGGGATGGAATGTGATAATATACATTCAGATAGAGAGGAGAGAGATACAGACAGAAAAAGAGAGACACAGAGAGAGATATTTACCTCCTGAGGAGATAGGCCCCGAATGCACGTGCAGTATGAACACCCTGAAAATATTGATATATCGGTATCTCGATATGAGCCCATCGATATATCTAAATCAGAAAATTTCCATATCAACAGACCCTAAAACTAGTAATAATTAAAATAAGCAAGCAAATTGAAGTGAAATGTTTATGTAATTTATGCATTTAAAGAGGATCATGGTGGGTCTGATATTGCTCTGGACGCGGAGTATGGCCAGATGCCATCCATGTTCCATAAGTTTGGGATTATTTTTAAGTACCGGACCGTGATAGGCCTGACTTTGCTCTGGACGCAGAGTATAAGCCAGATCCTACCCACCTTCCATATGTACTGAGACAGCAAAGTAAAGGATAAACAAAGTGAGAAAATTAAAGAATATTGGTCTGCATAGATAAGACCAAATAATTTGGAATATGATAAAAGTACGAAGTGAGAAAGCAGAGTAACATTGATGGAAATAAGAGAAACTTTTTTTAAATAGTCTGATTTATTTTCTGTATTGCAGCATTTAATTAAAATGATTATAGAAATTAAATATGAATAAATTTAAATTGTGGCAATAACATTTATATTGGTTTTTACTTATGATTATTGATAATGATATACTATGAATGTTGAAGTGTGTCTGATAAGTAAAGCTATTGTAAAATGTTTCTTATGCAAAATAAGTTGGTGCTTGAATGTGGTGGACAAGATGGAGGAGGACCTGTGTTGCATTTGTTTTTAAAGAACCCAAACTAATATTATTCATAATTTTTGTGGCTATACTCTGTTAGTGATGTGCTATATTTACAGATGCTAAAATGAGTTGAAAGGATTGATGTGGTGGCTGAAGTAAAAGGGAATCGTGAAGATTCCGATGATGGCGTGCTGTCGGTTTGACCCACTCGAGGTGGCGACTGGACATTCCACAATCCCATAATTCTGGTCTTATCTTACAGTGGACAAAAAGTCATGGACTTGTTTGCTGAAAGAAAGCTGACTCTGTGGACTTTCGAGGACACTTTACCAGTGAATGGTAAAAACAAGCTGTTGAATTTCTGACTGCAGATTTGGATGCGTGACCAAAAAGGTCTGAATTTGGGAATAAAGAAGACAAGTCTAACCAATCTTGAGAAAAGATATTCTGCAATCAACATTAATTGTACCAAGTTTAATTCCTAATCACAGCCACTGTAGCAATGTGATTAATTTATTGTATTGAAGTGTATTACTCATGTCTTATGTTTTTGTGATTTTACAAGGTCTTGTGGTTTTACATATTTTGATGCTATTTATGCCAAAGTAAAGTTATGAAGTAAAGAATTTACAGCTAAAATAATACAAGAATAGTTTACTTGATCAAATTGTATTTTCTCATTCTCAAGGTGGGGACTGTTGTGATGGATGCTTTGCAATATAGTTACAGAACATTAGTTTTATAAGTAAGGAATATGATTACTAAAACAATCATGTGGGTAGTTACACATGTGAACCTATCCCCATACATTCAAATAGTAGCTAACGCAAGAATTTCAGTTATTGCTTTGTAACTTTGTCTTGTTTAAACTGACTCAGAAAGACTGTGGTTTTATGGTGTAAAACATAAGCAGGAGAGCATATTGAGACTAGTACAAGCCGGAGTGGGGAAGATAAAGATGAATAACAACTCTGTGCGACCCTGATCTTTAGACTGTCTGGTTTTGATGTTCCTTTTGGACAATGTAATTTCAAAATAAGGAGGTGATTAAGTGTATAAGACATGCAGTGAATTTTAGAGTTCTCCAGAACGCCTGCCAAGGCAAGCAATAGTAACCTGGGATTGTTCTGTTCATATTTGTAGTGTGTGTTTGCATAAGTAAAACTAAACCAACTTCAACAAATATGGTCTCAGCAGTTATTTTGGAAGTTAAGATCAGTGCACAGGTCTTTTCTCCAACACCACCACTCAGCCATAGGGACTGTGGCTTGCACCACTTCATATATGTAACATAAGGATTAAGTAACTTTATCAACACAACAACTTCGATTTGTATAGCGCCCTCTATGCTGGGCAGCATCTCAGAGCGCTTCACAATAGCCAAGCCAGGGGCAGTAAGGTGGCCAAAGGCGCGGTCGAAGAGGTCTTCAGCTGGGACCTGAAACTGAGAAAAGAGGGGGCAAAATGAAGGTAGTGAGTTCCAGAACTCCCGACATAGTGGCTGAAGGCATGGCTGCCAAGGCTGGAGCGGAGGTCATGGAGGAGGCCAGAACCAGTGGGGTGTAGGGGGTTGGGTGGGGTGGGAGTAGAGTTAGGAAGGGAGCAGAAGGCACAGTGGAAGAGGAGGAAAGGAGGTAAAGGGACTGCGGGCTGGAGTTTGAGGTGGGGGGGTAATGTTAGGTTCAGAAATTTAGACAATCTGTAGCTAGAAAATAGTCAGTCAAAAACAAGTAAGTAGGCATAGCAAAAACGATTTATTCAACTACATGCATATAAGTCATCAATTAGTCTCATATGCCCATAGGGTCAGTTGTCTCTAAGGCAGACAAAAGACCTCGTGTCCAGCGTTTTCACATCTTTTATACAGAAAAAGAGATATATCTTGAGAAAGGGGTAGTCCCTTTCTTAAACCAATTACAATACAGTCACGTACATATCTTGAAACTGAAAATTACTAGCCCAAACTGCCTTTTTGCCTCCTGCACAATTCGTTCGTTTCACACAGTTTTATTATTCTCGCTTATCTCTTCTGTCGTACCCAAGGCCGTCTCTGCAGATCACAACCAAGGCTGCAGTTTTCACAGAAGAGACAATAGAGAAGCTGTTACGTCAACAATCGAACTAATCTGATTTCGATTATGGCTTTGCAAACAAGTATTAGTAAAGCATTCTATTTAATTAAAACATCTATCAGACTCACATGCTGCCACCAAACAAGTTCTTGAAAATATAACATAACCATTTTCTCCTCTAACATTCCCTCCTTTTTATGATATTTCAATAAACTTGTCGCTCAACCTTTTTTACATACAACAGTATTTTACATCAGTATGAACCCTCCATCCGACAAGCGGTTTTTTGGGGGGGAACGTCATGAGTTACAATTTGTAGTAGTTAGTTGGGGAACAGTTGATTTAAATGGAGGTCATCCTCTTTGTCTGGTAGATATACATCATCCTCCTTCAGTAATGTTATACATTCTTGGTGTGACAGCATTAAGGTACTTGGGAACATTTTTACAATCATACTGCGAATCAAGGGTACAACACAACAGGAAAACAGCATGAGTACAACGATTACTATCAGTAGGTACATGCCAAGCTTCCACAGCCATGCCCCCCACCCCCATCCGGAGAGCCATGTGCCTAACCAATCCGCCGGTCTTTCGGGTTCCCTGATAGCAGATCACATGTGAGAGATTATATTAGTTAAATTTTGATGTCCGTCTGGGATAAAGAAACAGCAACTGGTGCCCAGCATCTTACAGGTCCCCCCTTTTTCTGCCGTTAGCATGTCTATATCAGTCGGTGTTGTATTACTGCTTTTCGCATTGCCCCCATTTCACTATCAATTACTTCGACCGCTTCCTCTGTCTCATTGGCCAGGGCATGTAGTTGTGCTGCCTGGCCATTTATTTTAGTCAGTGTCCCTCCTACTCCTATATTGGCCCAAAATGACCAGCCCAACATTTCTCCCTGGGTGGTCCATGGGTTCATAGTGGTATACCCATGATCCTCTGCTCCCAAAGGATATACTGCAATACCAGTGATCACAATGGCCGGGTAGCAGCAACCTGTCCACAGATGTGGTAACTGTAAGTAAGCCGTTCGCCCACAAATCCAAACCATGGCTCCCTCACCTGGGTCCTGTAGGGTTGAATCACAGGTAATCTCCCTCAAAGTCATGTTAGCTTTTTTAATAGTGCATTTTTGGGAGGTGAAATTAGCAATTATACGGACACTGCAAACACTATGTCCCACAGACTGTCCTGTGTTCATCTGGGTGCATAAGCATGCTTCACCTTCCCTGTATGGTACTCGATACGTGGGGTTATACTGTTGGTTCTGTGAGGTTCTGGAATTGGTGGGTATGGAGTGACTAACGTTGTTGACCGCATTATAGGCCATGATCAACAAGCGAGCCATGCTATTGGGGATGGCGTCGTTTCTTGTTGTCCCGTTCAAAGTGTCCAGTCATCCCCTTCCCCTGGCACAGCCAATTAAATGATTATCTTTTGGTACAAGTCCCCATATAGCCTTTCAATGCCGCACCACCATATTCCTGCATCGGAATTGGCAAGACTTGTGATTTCTACCTCAGCTCCATTGCTATTTCGTTCCTTCGATATACTAAATCGGGACCCTGTGGCATGTCCATTATTATTTTTAGTGGATGCTACCACTAAATGCCAATCATAGGGTCCACAGGGGTTTTTGCAGAGGTACTTCTCATCATTTTTATGCTGGTAGTATACATTGTTGCCGCGCTGTATCGCAATAAGGCCAAGGATTACACTTAAAACCCAGGGTCTTCCCTTTTTCCCCTGACACATGTTTATCCTTGCTGGCTGCGTTTACGAGGCATCCCACTACTGACAGCAACACTATCGCAATCATGACAGAGACCAGTCAGCTCCCTTTTTACCTGTGGTGTTGGTTGTCTTCTTCACCGGGGTTGAGACGAGTGCAACCTATCGTACGCACTCCCCTTTGTAGCCGGACTTTACACACCCGTCAGGTGCCCCTTACTGACTGGTCCCTTCTGTTACCTTTTTACAGTGCGTGAGATGAACCCAAGTGTCCCGCTCAGCAATCCTGACCGCCGTTGGTGTCGTCAGTAGCATTTGAAATGGTCCTTTCCACTTAGGCTGATGCCATGTTTTTCTTTTTACGTCCTTGACTAGTATCCAGTCTCCAGGTAATAGCTGTGGGGTCAACAACGGCTCAGCCAGCTCCTGTGGTGGTAGGACATTTAACATAGTCTTTTTGTTAGTCACTTTTATCCTTTCTTGGACACATGGTGTTCACGTGAACATCTCATGCCACTCTCGTGCTTATTCACATTCTCTTTTACACCCAACTCTGCCTTTCTTCGCAAACAAGCTCTTCTTATCGCAGTCTGTTCTAGCCGGTTTCTAATGGTGACCTCGACAACTCAAACTATGTGCAGCAACTTCCCTTATCTTCTACAGTAGTCTTACAAAAACATCATTCTAGCCCACTCTCTGTTTTTAACAGTCTATACTAATTTTAACCAGTTCTTCACCAACTCCAACAGTCCCCACCTTGATACCGAATTAACATGAGGTATCACACAATCTTTTGCCCTGTATATTTCACTTCAACACAATATTACTTTAGTGTCACCTGAATCCTGCCGACTACGCAAATTGTTGGAGATTAAATTCTCTTACTCTTTTAAAGCAGATTCGTTTATTCAGGTATACTCATTGAGCTGACACTAAAGCATATAAAACGACTACAATGCATGCAAACAGTCCCCACTCCATTACTTCTGATTCTTCTTTTACTTTGTTCACCCTTTTCGCCTATTCCCTCTTATCCGATTCTGCCTCGGGTCTCAATGTCGCATTACGCCCTAGTGTTCACTTTTGGGTTTACCTGTCATCCACCTCTTGTGATGACGCCCAAATACACTAGGTTTCTCATAATGCAATCTCATACTACCCGGCACGCATTCTTCAGGTTAAAAGGGAATAGTCCTTTCTCTTCCTTGCTTCCTCTCAGTCGGTCTCGGGGAAAAGTAGGGGTGTTGATCTCTTTGGGGATCTGCTGTCACGTTACAGCTCTTCCATCAGTTGGTTCCCTGTCTCGAGAGCGGTTTGGCTACTGTCAGTTACAGTTTCTTCCATCAGTTGTTTCTCCTTCTCGAGAGCGGCTTGGCTACTGTCAGTTACAGTATCTTCCATCAGGTCCTTCTCCTTCTGCTCCTCCGTCTCCGCTCTCTCTATTCCTTTGTCTCAACACTTTTGTTTAACATTAGTCAAATTGGCCAAAGCGTGCAGCTGTGCTGCCAACCCATTGATCTTGGTCTTTTTATAAGAAAATGTAAAGTTTATTTGCTATAGCAAGAGCTGATTCTCAGAAGTCAACAGTCTCCAAGTAGAGTACCTGACAGTCAAAAGAATGAGCTGCCGGTGGTCAGTTAATGGTGACATCACTCAATCCATGTCTCACTAACAAAGTGAAATGTTAAAAACAAGCTTATCTCCAGATAGTGTCTAGTTTAGACAATGTCAAGGTTTGCTGTTACTGTTTTCTGCCCCGTGAAATACTCAGATAAGGATGCGACTGGCATTGTGCCAAGTCTGCGTTTCTCAGGACTTGCTTTTTATGTTTAATTGGGTTAATAGTATAGAAGTTACATCTAGGCATAAATGGCTAAATTTTACAATTTCACATTCCCTCCTTTTATCATATCCCATATGATAACACCAATTATTCATTTTTAATAATTATTTCATTCATCCCTTGCAATTGTTTCTCTCCCTTTTGCTCAAGGTTGCTGACTGTGCCTGTGTTGTGGATAGATTGTTTTAATTGGTGCCCGATTGGAACTAACTATAATTTTTAGTACAGTACCTCCATAACCCAACAGACCCCTCCTTGAGAGTGAGAAAATACAATTTTTTGATCTCTCACAACCGAACTACGCCTGTATTAATTTAGCAAGTTGTAAATCCCTTTTGTATCATTCTTGCGCAGCCCTCGGTGTAAATAGCATGTAAGCAGAAAAGTATAAAACCATAAGACATTATAAAATCACAAAAACATAAGACATGAGAAGTACAGTTCAGAGCAAGACATGTGTAGTACAGTTCAGTACAATTAATTAAGCAGATTGATACAGTGGCTGTGATTAGGAATTGACTTTTTTAAAAAACGTAGTACAGTTTGTGTTGATTGTAGAATATCTCCTTTTTTTTCCAAGATCGGTTAGACTTGTCTTCTTTGTTCTCAAACTCAGACCTTTTTGGTCACGCATCCAAATCTGTAGTGAGAAATTCAACAGCTCGTTTTGACCATTCACTGGTAAAATGTCCTCGAAAGTCCATAGAGTCCGTTTTGTTTCAGCAAACAAGTCCATGAGTCTTTAGAATTTCCTTTTTTGGTCAATGTAAGACAAGACCAGAATGTCCAGTTCCCACCTCGAGTGGGTCAAACTGATTACCATCATCATTATCAAAATCTTCACAATTCCCTTTTACCTCAGCCACCACATCAATCGTTGCAACTTATTTTAGCATCTGTAATTACAGCACATCATTATCAATGATATCATTATAAACATAAACAGTACAGCCACAACAATTTTCCCTTTTGGACATGTCATCCCTCCCTGCGGGTTGTTCTGTAAACATGTGAGACACTTCTTACAAAAAAAAAATT
Organism: Hydrolagus colliei; assembly: GCA_035084275.1. NCBI lineage: Eukaryota > Metazoa > Chordata > Chondrichthyes > Chimaeriformes > Chimaeridae > Hydrolagus > Hydrolagus colliei. Next base: position 50,987 of record CM068761.1, on the reverse strand, counting down.
TGTATAAGAAGTTTATATATCTGCTGTTTACCATAGATACCATCCCTCCTTTTGAGACATGACATTTACCATGGCTCAATTCAGCCGCTATGGGAAACAATGCTTTTGGTAATACTGGTAATTCATCCAGCCCTATCCACAACCCCTCAGCTGTTTTGGTGCATTTATGGTTTTCCCATATGCGTATCTCTGGTGATTTTGCTTCACCTTGCATTTCTCATAATTACAGTATACTGACATTCTGAATACTATCAGTTCTCGAATTTTAATGGTGTTTATTCTACCTATCGACCCTGTCACCTCACACTCTACAACACCGAACGCATACAAAACACATACGGTTGCTAATGTACATGATTGACTGGGTTGCACTTGTCCACTCATCTCCCCCTGAGATCGTCGAGTGAAACTAAAAGCGAAGACCGGCCTTGTGGGTGGGAGAGTTGGAGCGAAAAGCTTAAGTTATTCCAAACAAAAGCGGCTGCATGGAATGCCATTCTTGTCAGTATCTGTAAGAACTAAATTACAAGGTGAAATCTCATGTTTCTTTAAACATTTTCAGTTGTTAATATGACATCATCATTACCTGCAGAAACACTTCCAGTTGATGTGGAAACCAAAGGTTTACGCAAAGTCATTTTGTCCACATAAACCAGAGTGCCTGCAGTCAGTGAATTTAAACTGCCCATAGTCAATGGCTGCAGTAAATTTTAACTTCCATTCATTAGTTGCGGCTTGTGCCGCCTCCACCTGGTCTTTCCCTTTCTTTACTTTTTCCTTCAATCCTTCTCTATGTCGCTAGTCCTACTTTCTTGCATATCCTATCTTCATACTTACTCACCCACTGCCTAAAAGCTTGCCTTTGTTTTTCCTCTCTGCCCTTCTTTGGACTCATTTCACACCATATAAGTCTAAGCCTAACGTTACCCTGACCTCCTGGCTCGTACGACCCGTCGGAAATATTCTGCGTATTCCCGTCGCTGTCTCTGTCTGGGCTCAACCTTCTGATAACCCCTCAAGACCCTGAGGAATATGTATTTTCTGTTGACACAACCCTTTCTGAGATCCTTTGCTAACGTTTCTTATACTTATTTATCACAAACAATACAACACACAAAGGCTTCAACAATTAGACGCAGTTTCTTCCTAACTTATGTGAGAGCTGATTATCCTGCTCCAACAACATACAAACAGTTAAATCACCAGGACTGTATATCATTATTAACAATCATAAGTAAAAACATTCAGTTAATATAAGTTTGATTGCCACAAGTTAAATTTATCCATATTTAATTTTTACAAACATCTCAATTAACTAAAGTGAAGGAGAGGAGAATATGCGTCTCTCAATGGGAGTCGCTCTTGTCCTCTTACAACACACACATCGGGTGCGTCACAATCGCCTATTCACTAAGACACTTATACTGTATATTACTTAAGTGAAGGAGAGGAGAATATGCGTCTCTCAATGGGAGTCGCTCTTATCCTCTTACAACACACACACAACCTCCTTTGCTATTCCCACTACACATTGTTTTTGACAGTCTCTTTTCCGACAAAAAAAAACTTTGATCCAATTTCGGGAAATCCCGTCACTCACCCCACTCTTCTCCGGACCGCTCCAGGCGACTAAGATCCTCCTCGATCCTCCGTCCAGTTATCCCAAATGATAACCTTGTCCTTACGGGTCCCTTCACCCTTACGGCGACACCTGCCTCTGACAGTCCCCCTGCAGACCTAACCTGGAGCTTGCCCCGCCGAGTGGTCGGAGATTTAGGGAAGTCCCGTCACTCACTCCACTTGGGAAATCCCGTCACCCACTCCACTCTGCTCCAGGCGACTAAGATCCTCTTCGATCCTCCGTCCAGTTATCCCAAATGATAACCTTGTCGTTACGGGTCCCTTCAGCCTTACGGTGACCTGCCTCTGACAGTCCCCCTGCAGATCTAACCTGGAGCTTGCCTCGCCGAGTGGTCGGAGATTTAGGGAAGTCCCGTCACTCACTCCACTTGGGAAATCCCGTCTCACACTCCACTCTGCTCCAGGCGACTAAGATCCTCTTCGATCCTCCGTCCAGTAATCCCAATGATAACCTTGTCGTTACGAGTCCCTTTACCCTTAAGAATGCAACCTGCCTCTGACAGTCCCCCTGCAGACCTAACCCGGAGCTTGCACCGCTGAGTGGTTGGAGCTGTTGGGATCCCGGACGAGCCCCCAAATGTTAGGTTCAGAAATTTAGACAATCTGTAGCTAGAAAATAGTCAGTCAAAAACAAGTAAGTAGGCATAGCAAAAACGATTTATTCAACTACATGCATATAAGTCATCAATTAGTCTCATATGCCCATAGGGTCAGTTGTCTCTAAGGCAGACAAAAGACCTCGTGTCCAGCGTTTTCACATCTTTTATACAGAAAAAGAGATATATCTTGAGAAAGGGGTAGTCCCTTTCTTAAACCAATTACAATACAGTCACGTACATATCTTGAAACTGAAAATTACTAGCCCAAACTGCCTTTTTGCCTCCTGCACAATTCGTTCGTTTCACACAGTTTTATTATTCTCGCTTATCTCTTCTGTCGTACCCAAGGCCGTCTCTGCAGATCACAACCAAGGCTGCAGTTTTCACAGAAGAGACAATAGAGAAGCTGTTACGTCAACAATCGAACTAATCTGATTTCGATTATGGCTTTGCAAACAAGTATTAGTAAAGCATTCTATTTAATTAAAACATCTATCAGACTCACATGCTGCCACCAAACAAGTTTCTTGAAAATATAACATAACCATTTTCTCCTCTAACAGTAACACTGTGGACGGGGAGCCAGTGGAGATGGGCGAGGGTGGGAGTGAGGCATGGAGAGATAGATGCGCACGCGCACAGTTCCAGAGAGAAAGAGACATGTGAGAGACACAGAGAGAAAGACAACAACAACTTGCACATATAGGGCCCTCCCTCCACACGGTGTCTCAATGGCCGAGGCTGAGCCAGGGGGAGGGCGACTAAGCCAAGGTCAGGTGGAGAGAAAGGTCTTCAGGTGCGAACTGATAATGGGGACAGAGGTGGGCGAGAGGGCCTGAGTGTGAGTGAATGAGGTAGAGAGCTGGTTAGTGAGTGTGTGTATGAGTAAGTCAGTCAGTCTCTGAGAGTGTGAATGGGAGGGAGGGGTGAGTGAGCAAGTGGGAGTGAGGGAGTGTGGGAGTTCCAAAGCTGAGGATTCGGGGACAAGGAGGAGGCTGGACCCAGGAGACCGAAGGCAGGGGGTACTGCTGTGAGGAGAAAGGTCAGAGAAGTGCGCGTGGGGTAGAGGAGTTGGAACCATGTTCTCTCCCACACCAAGCTCCATGTTCCCATCCTTCCCCACCTTCGGCCGGCTCCATTGGCTCCCCATCCCCCCAGAGGATCCAATTAAAGATCCTCATCCTTACTTTCATGGCCTTGCCCCCCCATGAACCTCCCCGTCCCCCCTCCATTCAGTTGGCTCTGGTCTGCTCCTTATCCCCCACTCAACCATTGGTGGACAGGCTTTCAGCCTCTCTCTCTGTCCCCACACTCTGGAACTCCATCTCAGTCCCTTCACCCTTGTTTTCAAGTCCCTCCTCCTCTGCACTCCACTACGTCTCTGATCTCCTCTCTCCCCAAACCAGCACCCGCTGCGTTCACTCCACAGGGTCTGGCCTCCTCCATGTCACCCCTGAATCCTCCACTCCACCCTCGGCGGCCGTGCCTTCAGCCACTATGCCCCAAGGCTCTAGAACTCCCTTCCTCACTCCCTTTGCCTCGCCCCCTCTCTTCCCAATTTCAGGTCATAGTTAAAGACCTTTCTCTTCGACCACACGTTTGGTCACCTTTCTGCCCCTGGCTCGGTCCTGGGATCTGTTATTGTGAAGCGTTCTGAGACACCGTCCGACGTGGAGTTAGGGAGGGCACTATATAAATCAAAGTTGTGGTTGTTTGCCTCACTCCCTCATTTGCCTTCTTCAAGGCCCTCCTCTTCAATCATGCCCTCTGCTGCCCTCCCAACTCTGTCTCCCTTCCCTCCCTGCTTCAAGGCTGTCCTCCCTCCCTACCCCTCTTTTAAGTCCTGATCCCTGACTGTGCAGCATCTTGGGACGTCGTCTTAACATGAAAGGCACTGTACAAGTGTCATTTTGTGGTTGTAATTGGCTGGTGTGAGGACCAGGCAGTGTAGACGCACAAACAACTTGTTTACAGCGGAGCGGGGATTAAGTTCATTGTTAGGAAATTAAAGGCCCATGGCGTAAAAGGGACAGTGGCAGAGTGGATCCACAACTGGCTGCGAGACAGAAATCAGAGAGTTGTAGTGAGCGGCTGTTTTTCAGACTGGAGGGAAGTGAGCACTGGTGTGCCACAGGGATCGGTTTTGGGACCATTACGAGTCAAAATCTGTGACTCGTGGTCACAGATTTAAAATAGTTTCAAGGCGAAGTAGAGGGGAGCTGAGGAGAAATTGTTTCACTCAGCGAGTTGTTCGAATCTGGAATGCATTGCCTGAAAAGGTGGTGGAGGCTGATTCGATAACAACTTTTAAAAGGGAATTAGATCTTTATTTAGGGAGAACAGGTCTATTAGGCTATGGGGAGCGGGCAGGGCAGTGGGATTGAATCGCTCTTTTCAAAGAGCCGGCACAGACTAGATGGGCCGAATGGCCTCCTTTTGTGCCGTAACATTCTATGAATCTATGAATCTATGTTATTTTGGGCTCGACAGCAAGTGTGGGGTCACAGAAACCTTAAGGCCCTTGTGTTGTCTTTCTCTCTTTCTTGCACCCCAGGATTTGTGGAACCTAGGGCACTGTAATAGTGGAAACCTCACGATGCCAACTAAAGCTATTACACTCTCTCTCTCTGGCACCTTTCTACAGTACAGAGGTTTGGTAACACCATGTGGAGTCCATGCAGGATGTCCGACATCCGAACACATAGGAGCCTTAACTCTGGTTCATATTGTAGATCGAGGTGAGAAGTTGTCACAAACAGAGGCTGAGATTTGAGGGGGGATAGGACGGGGGAACAGAATGGGGGAGATGTCGCTGGATTAATGTTGACTTGGTTCAGGGCTGAGAGTTGGATTGAGTGGATTCAATGCAAGTGCAGAGATACAGACTGTTGAAGCCGGTTGAGTGTATTTGTTGAGGGCTGGATTCTCGTCAGCCCTGGACTCAGTATAGTTGCCTCTAATCACTCACTCAAGGCTCGGTCAGAGCAGTCGGCAGGGCTGGAAGGAAAAAGCAAAAATCAAACCAATAATTGGGACAATAAACCATGACTGTTTGTAGGGATGTTGCTGGGCATAATTAGCTGCAGCATTTCGCCCACAAAATACACTCAATTCACTTCGTAATATGTCCTGTGAACTGCTTTGAGACGTCTCACTGGGATAATGCACTGTATGAAATACAAGGATTATTATGTGAAGTCTCTTCAATGTTAAACCATGTGAATTCTCCAAACTATTCAATATAAATATTGTGGAGTCCTGTAGCTCATCCATGGCCTAACTCACAAGTCTTGTAGCTCAGTGGTTAGAGGTCTGGCCTTGCTCGCTCGCAAGCCACTGTCCTGTAGTTCAGTGAATTAGTTTAGGAGGAGCTCAGAAACAACAAGGGACAGAAAACACGAATGGGAATAGATTATGGACCCCCACCCCCAAACAGTAGTTACTGTATTAGGCAGTGTATTAATGAGGCAATTAGAAGAGCTGTAACAAGAGAAATACAATAATAGCAGGTGATTTCAACTTTATACAGACTGGGAAAACAAAATTGCTTAGACATCTTGGAGTGCTTCACAGAATATACTGTAAACTGAATTGACTGTATATTTGTGGGCGAAATACGGCAGCCAATTGCGCACAGCAGCGTCCCCATGAACAGTCGTGGTTTGAAATGTCCAAATTATAATTTTTTTCGAGGGTTTATTATTGTGTGCATGTGTGGCGCCCAGCATTCGATCCATGTCTCTCACATGCCAGGAGAGGGTTCTCACCCCTCAGCTACAGGGCTTCACTTGAGGGATGATTTGGCTACAATAGACAGGGTCGCAAAGAAGTTAGTTTGCTACCGACTGGCATTGTGTAGCTGCCAAAAGTCTGTTTCTGTCAGCGTTGGTTGAGTTGGTTCAGGGCTGAGGGGCTGTACTTGAACTTTGGGTGGACTGTAAATCATATGTAATGTTGATTCTCTGAAAGCAAAGAATCCAAACCTTGGGTGTCAGGAGCCCTTTGGTTAGTTTGACTAATCTTTGTGAGATTATACAATTTGTGGTGTTTATGGCTCAATTTCCCACCCCCCCAAATTTAGAAGATGTGAATATTGCAATATTCACATCTTCTATTAGGGGGAGACCTAATAGAGGTTTATAAGATCATGAGGGGTTTCGACAGGGCAAATAGAGAAAAACTATTTCCACTCGTGGGTGAATTTGTGACTCGTGGTCACAGATTTAAAATAGTTTCAAGGTGCAGTAGAGGGGAGCTGAGGAGAATTTTTTTCACTCAGCGAGTTGTTTGAATCTGGAATGCATTGCCTGAAAAGGTGGTGGAGGCTGATTCGATAACAACTTTTAAAAGGGAATTAGATCTTTATTTAGGGAGAACGGGTCTATTAGGCTATGGGGAGCGGGCAGGGCAGTGGGATTGAATCGCTCTTTTCAAAGAGCCGGCACAGACTAGATGGGCCGAATGGCCTCCTTTTGTGCCGTAAAATTCTATGATTCTATGATATCAAATGCAAGGATTATTATTGTATTGTAATGCACACATTGGCTGCCGTGTTTATCCATGGTACAGTAATAAATACATAAAAATTTGCTACAGAAAGAAGGTCAAAGTCCATCCAGTTTACCTTCCACCCTCCTGGCAGTAGCTTGACAATTCTCAAACTATATATTGTATCCTGGGATGTTATTTCTAACAGAAATGTATCTGATTTGTTCTTAAACAATACTTTCTGCTACAATAATCTCTTAGGTAGCTAATTCCAAACGTTACTACTCCATCACTGAAGTAGTGTTTCCGCAGATTTGTTTTGAATTAACAACAACAAGAAAATTACATTTGTGGAGCGCTTTTCACGTCAGGAGGATGTGAATCGCAGGCTGTGTCCTCTGATTCCACCGATCCGTGTAAGATACAACTGTATCAACTCTGTATATCAACTGTTCTGAATATTGTATGAATTTTCAAACTGAAATATTAAAAATTTGCTGCCATCCATCATGAATTTATTTATTTACCGAAAGCATCGGATTAAGACACTAATGAAGTCCCACGGACTCCTGAACTCAGTGTTTAAAGCACTCACTTGCCTTACAAGTGAGAGACCTGTGTTCAACTCCAGGCAGGTCAGGGGGAAACCTTGCGCAAGTTTTCTTACTACACGCACACATACACACACACCTAATAAGAATTGCTCCAAAAACAACCACACTAATAAAATTTGTCATGTCAATCGACAACCGTTTGTGGGGACACTGCTGTGCACAATTGACTGCTGCATTTTGCCCACAAATATACAACAACATAGATTTATTTAGCGCGCACCAGGCCAAACGGTGTCTCAGAGCGCTTCCCAATAATGGATCCCGGGGCCGAGCCAGGGAGAGGGACTACAGTATATTCTGTGAAGCGCTTTGAGACACAGTTTAGAAGGCGTGAAAAGCACTATATCAAATGTAAGCATTACTATTATGTGTATGAATACATTGTCACTACACTTAATGGAGGCTGCTTTGAAGACATCTTCCTGACATAAAAGGCGCTATATATCTAACATAAGAATTATAAAGTAACTTTATCAAACGCAATGTTGATTGTTAAAAGATTTTCTGAAATATAATGTCCGTCTTAGTTCAAGTTCCTTGGTTAATGTGTGGTTTACATTACTGTGTGCAAGTTAAGAAAATTTTAGCGTGAGATATAAAAACCGAAGCACTTGTAAAATCTTTGTAATATATTTGAATGTAATTGTCTTATTTTCTTATTTCCACATGAGTTGTGTATATTTGTTTACATTTGAGAGAAATACATTAGGATGAACTTGCCACCAATCCCCAAATAGTTTATTTGTTCAGCTCCTTGGGACGTCCTTCTGACATGAATGATGTAATTATAAATGTAATGTAGTTGTTGTTTGTAGGATATGGAGTCCTGTAGCCCAGTGGTTAGAGCACTTGCCTTACAAGTGTGAGACCTGTGTTCGAATCCAGGCAGATCAGGGAGAAACCTTGAGCAAGCTTTCTTACTCCACATACACACACACACATGCCTAATAATAATCCCTTCAAAAAACCCACAATTATAAATTGGTCATTTCAATTCATGACTATTTGTGTGTGTGTGTGGGGGGGGGGAACGCTGCTGTGCACAATTGGCTGTCGCTTTTCACCCAAATATATATATATATACAGTCAATTCATTTTATAGTATATTCTATGAAGCGCTTTGAGACACAGCCTAGAACAACAGCAACTTAAACTTATAAAGCGCCTTTCACGTTGAGAGGACGTCCCAAGGCATTGCACAGGAGGCGTGTGACCCTAGCTGGGAGGGGAGTTTTCGGGAAGGGGTGAAACACGTAGGGGAGGTCGAAAAGTTCGGTGGAGAACAAAAGGCACGGTCGAAGAGGAAAGTCTTCAAACCAGCCTGGAAAGGGAAGAAACAAGGGGGAGGGATTGGGGGATGGAATTCCACAGGGTGGGAGCGGAGAAACTGAAGGCCCGGCGTCCAATAGAAGTTATGATCAGGAGCTGTATCAAATGCAAATGATTTACTTTCTATTTAAATTGCTTCTGTTCATAATCTATTTGAAGCAAAAGGAGATTTAATTCTGAGTTTAAACATTTTTGTATCCGATGGTTTCAGCTTCAGATTTGATAAGAAAAGGATTTCTGGCTCAGTTTGGACTGAGATAATAGCAATAATAATAACAACAATAATATTAATAATATAGCCAAATGTTATGGGAAAGGTGGGCCATTCTTATTGGCTTTAATCTGACATTTGCTGCAAATCAATGTGATTTTGAACAAGAATCATGTTAATGTTGACCACGCCCACTGTCTCCCTGGTAACCACTGATTGACAGGAGAGAGAGAGAGAGAGAGAGAGACTCGCCCACTGTCTCCCTGGTAACCACTGATTGACAGGAGAGAGAGAGACTCGCCCACTGTCTCCCAGGTAACCAGTGATTGACAGGAGCGAGAGATACTGGCGCACTGTCTCCCTGGTAACCAGTGATTGACAGGGGAGTGAGACTCGCCCACTGTGTCCCAGGTAACCAGTGATTGACAGGAGAGAGAGTGAGGGATATACTCGCCCACTGTCTCCCAGGTAACAAGTGATTGACAGAGAGAGACTCGCCCACTGATTCAAAACTGGCCAACATCATTACGTATATTCAGCATATAACCAGTCAAGTTCTCTGAGCTGGTTAATGGGGTGTGAGGGATCCTGATCGATGGCAGCTGCACAGGGACAGGACCTTGACTTGCACCTGATGGGAATGTAATTGCCTTGTTGGCCATGTGACTGAACTGAAAGCTGTGAGTATTTAACCCCGAGGCTGAGCTCATTCCCTATCCAGCCATCGCAGAGAGCAGGAGACGAGCAATGAAGGTTGGTTTGTTTGCAGGCTTGGGTCTGGCCAGGCTTCCCTGAGGACCATATGGGGTAAGTTTCTACTCGTGGGACTCTGGGATGGTGACAAAGAAGGCACTTCTCTCTCTCTGGAACCTCTCTCTCTGGAGGTTTGGTAACTCTGTGTGGACTTCTTGTAGGTTGTCTGACTTGTGAACACGGGGGAGATGCTGCTGGATTAATGTTGATTTGGTTCAGGGCTGAGAGTTGGTTGGGCTGAATTTGTTCAGAACTGAGTTGGTTGCTTTGTTGACTTGGTTGTTGTTGAAGGGCTCAGGGTTTAGTTGTTGCTTTGGTTCAGGGCTGAGAGTGGGTTCCTGTTGGGGCTGGTTTGAAGCAGGTCACAAAGTCAGTTTGCTAGCGACTGGCATTGTGTAGCTGCCGAGAGTCATTTGCTGTGAGAGAGGGTTGAGTTAGTTTAGTTGAGTTGATTCAGGGCTGAAAGTCTGTACTTGCCTTTGGGGGAACTGCAAGTCACATGTAATGTTAATTCTTTGTAAATTGGGAAAGAACCTGCACCTTGCCTGTCCATTATCCTGTGGTGTGAGTTTGACCAATCTTTGTGAGATGATTCAATTTGTGGAGAGTATGGATGAATGTCTCACTCTCTGTTTTGTCATTTCCAGGTTTGAGAGTCGTTCGGTGTGAGGGCCAGTTCAGCCGAGGCCTGTGGAGCTGGGATCGAGAATCGTTGTGCTACTATGGACTGTACGGTAAGAGCATGTTTGAGTTATTTGTGTCTTTCTTTCTAGCATCTCGAGGCATGTGGAAGATCCTGTAAATGTGACAGTGGAAACCTTATAGAAACAGTTAGTGTCAGGGCTTCGGTGCAGCCACAGAAACCTTTCTTTACAGCGGAGCTCGGATCGGCTCGTTATTCGACATTGGACCATATGGGAATGTTCGTTTATGGAAACCTTGGGATATCTGTGTCTTTCTTTCTAGCATCTCGGGCCTGGTGGAAGATCCTGTTAATGTCACAGTGGAAACCTCAGAAGTAGTTAGTGTCAGGGACAATTTCTTTACAGCGGAGCTCGGATCGGCTCATCATTGAAAATATGGGAAATGTTGGGATATTTGTGTATTTGTTTCTAGCATCTCGGGGCTCGTGGAGGATTCAGGTAACCGTAATAGCGGAAACCTAAGCTTTATTTGGCTATTTAGTTGTAATAACCAACTAAAGCTATTACACCCTTTACCTGTCTGGCACCTTTCTATACCCCAGAAGTTTGGCAACATTATGTGGACTCCATGCTGGATGTTTGACACCCTAACACATCTGAGCCTTAACTCTGGTTACATTTGTAGGTCAGGGAACTGTCGTGGAATAACTCACAAAGAGATCAGGTTACTCGTGTAAAGCACAAACAGTCATTTAATATACTAACGGCCGAAAGGAGAAATACCGTCACAGGTCAGATACCCGAGTTGGTACTTCTAAGTAGGGAACGGCGATATGGGAATTTTCCGGATATGGATATATCGGTTGGCCCATATCGAGATATATCGATATTTTTAGTTTTTTCGAACTGCACATGCGCGCGCGCCTACGGAGTGTGCGCGCATTCTGGGCTTATCTTCTCAGAAGGTAAATATCTTTCTCTCTCTGTGTCTCTCACTCTCTCCATCTCTGTGTTTTTCTGTCTGTGTCTCTCTATGTCTCTCTCCTCTCTCACATCCCCCCCCATCTCTATCTATCTGTATATTATCACATCCACCCCGTCTCTCCCCCTCCCCCCAGCCGTCTCTCTCCCCCCACCCCGTGCATACCTGTATATTGTATTCGAGGACTATGAATACAAGATGGCGGCTTTGCACCTCAGTCTGTGCATTGTGTATAGAGATGAGCATTCTGGGTCTTGTAGTTGATTGTGCTCGCATCCCGATTTTTTACCTCGATATTCCGTTTTTCGATATATCGATATTTTTTAAATGTCCATATCGGCATATCGACATGAAAATCATATCGGGTTTTAGCGATATACCGATATATCGCCGTTCCCTACTTCTAAGGAACTTACAGAAATACAACAGTTTATATCTTATTCTTTTGCACACCGCGTGACAGTAGTGTAAGTTCCTTTAACCAATTACAGCAATCCACCTAATCAATAAAAGTGAATGTGGGAAGAGAGTTGAACTCTATTTACATTAGCCATGGGGTGCAAAAAGGGCAGCATCTGTTAAAACAGAACTAGACAACCACAAGTTGCTAACTGATAGATTACAATTTTCAAAGAAAGAAGTAAATCGTCTTTAATCCCAATCTAAACAAGCACAAGCCTTTCTCCCTTCTTCGGTCTGGACTATGTCATACAACTGACGTTTGCTGATACCCCTACTGACCTCTGGGATTTCTAAGGGAGACTAAGAAACAGCTAACATGGTTTCTGATTTTTAACATGGTTTCTACAGAACTGTTACTAACTCTCACACTAACCCGGTAAAACTTTTTGCTGAGAGGAAACGTTTGCTAAAGGATAGATGTCTGTCAAGTTTGAAGTTGAGTTGGTTGAATGCTGAAAGTCTTCATTTGTACTTTGGGTGGACTGAGGGGAGAAGTTCTTAGAAATTGAAGCTGGAAGGGATGGTAGGAGATTCATAGATTCATAGAATTTTGCAGCACAAAAGGAGGCCATTCGGCCCATCTCGTCTGTGCCGGCTCTTTGAAAAGAGCGATTCAATCCCACTGCCCTGCCCGCTCCCCATAGCCTAATAGACCTGTTCTCCCTAAATAAAGATCTAATTCCCTTTTAAAAGTTATTATCGAATCAGTCTCCACCACCTTTTCAGGCAATGCATTCCAGATTCGAACAACTCGCTGAATGAAAACATTTCTCCTCAGCTCCCCTCTACTTCGCCTTGAAACTATTTTAAATCTGTGTCCACGAGTCACAGATTCGCCCACGAGTGGAAATAGTTTTTCTCTATTTGCCCTGTCGAAACCCCTCATGATCTTATAAACCTCTATTAGGTCTCCCCTCAATCTTCTCTGCTCCAGAGAGAATAACTCTAGCCTATCTAGCCTCTCCTCATAGCTGAAGTCCCTCAATCCTGGCACCATCCTAGTAAATCTTCGTTGTACCCTTTCCAATGCCTTCACATCCTTTCTGTAGTGTGGTGACCAGAATTGAACACAGTATTCCAGCTGAGGCCTCACCAAAGTCCTATAGAGGTTAGTCAGCACTTCCTGACTTTTGTACCCTATACCCCAATTTATAAAGCCTAGTATCCCATATGCCTTCTTAACAGCCTTGTCTACCTGTCCTGCCACCTTCAAAGAGTCACTAACACAAATCCCCAGGTCTCTCTGTTCCTTTACACCATTTAAAATTGTACTATCTAGCCTATATTGCCTCCCTTCATTTCTTCTCCCAAAATGCATCACCTCATACTTCTCTGCATTAAACTTCATCTGCCATGTGTCTGCCCACTTTACCAATTTGTCTATATCCTCTTGCGGATGGCTACTATCCTCCTCACTGTTTACTATTCTCCCTAACTTAGTGTCATCTGCAAACTTGGAAACTGTACTCCGTACACCCAAGTCCAGATCATTGATGTAGATTACAAACAGCAATGGTCCCAAAACCGATCCCTGTGGCACACCACTGCTCACTTCCCTCCAATCTGAAAAACAGCCGCTCACTACAACTCTCTGCTTTCTGTCTCGCAGCCAGTTGTGGATCCACGCTGCCACTGTCCCTTTTATGCCATGGGCCTTTAATTTCATAATAAGTCTCTCATGTGGCACTTTGTCAAATGCCTTTTGAAAGTCCATGTAAACTACATCAACTGCGCTACCATTATCCACCCATTCCGTTACCTCATCAAAAAATTCTATCAGATTTGTAAGGCAAGATTTGCCTTTAACAAATCCATGTTGACTGTCCCTTATTAGCCTATATCTTTCTAAGTGAAGATCTATCTTGTCCCTGATTATGGACTCTAGAAGTTTGCCCACTACCGACGTTAGACTGACTGGTCTGTAGTTACCAGGCTTGTCCTTCTGCCCCTTTTTATACAAGGGAGTAACATTAGCTATCCTCCAGTCCTATATTAGCTATACTCTACCATCTTTGGTTACTACTTTGGGCACTGTCTCCCTGGTAACCAGTGATTGACAGGAGCGGGACTCGCCCACTGTCTCCGTGGTCACCAGTGATTGACAGGAGAGAGAGGCTCGCCCACTGTCTCTGTGGTCACCAGTGATTGACAGGAGAGAGAGACTCGCCCACTGTCTCCGTGGTCACCAGTGATTGACAGGAGAGGGAGGCCCGCCCACTGTCTCCCTGCCGCACACAGCGCCACCTGCTGCAGTGGTCACACATTACAGCCTAACACACCCAGCGCCGCCTGGTGCAACAGAAGCTGAGGTTGGAGAAGGACTGGGTGGAGGCGATGCTGCAGATTAATGGGGTGAGTTTAGAGTTTGGTATTGGTGACAATACAGTAGTTTGTCCTGAGATTAAAATGAGATTGTTTGCTGGCAGCTGGTTAGCTGTGGGTCAGGGCTGGGTCAGTTTAGTGACTGAGAGTTAATCAGTGTCAGGGCTGATGGTCAGCAGCAGGTGGGAGTTTGTGTTGAGGCCGGTTTAGGGCAGTTTTTGAGACTCGTTTTCTGTGGATTTGTTCAGTCATTTTGAGTAAAGTTGGTTTGTGTTCCTGTATAGACTGGATGGGTTTAGTGGGATCACGGTTGGAGTCGCTGACTTGGTTGAGTCAGTTCAGGTCTGCACTAAGGCTTCCTCCATTCGATCAATCGGTCCTATTGATATAATTTCTTTGTTTAATTGAATTACACTATCCTCATAATGTGCGATTAGGGTATTGCGGGTCTCTATCCTAGTGTTGCTACTTTGACTTGGTGTTTGTGTGTGTGTAAGATGGTATAATTTGTTGTATTTATGGATGAATTTCTCTCGCTCTTGTTTAATCATTTCGAGGATTGAGGAGGCTGCTACTTTGCTTGGCTGGGACCAGAAGTTGACCTGGAGCCGGTCCCTCTCTCTGCCTTGTCCATCTCTGGGCTTCACCTCCACCATCAACCAAACCCAGGGTACGTCTGAAACTTATTCTTTCTTTCTCTCACTTTCTGTAATAGTGGGAACTTCACGGTGCCAACTCAAGCTAAATTGTAGCCCAATCTAGAGAATACAGGGAGTGATTGAGGTTGTGCCCTCACTGGTGGAGCATTGGCGTCTGTCGGGCCTGGCTCAGTGCAGTTACTTCGGGTCAGTCGCCGCCAGGACCGGCTCGGAGCAGCTTGCACGGCTGGTTTGCTAGCGACCGGCAATGTGTGGCTGCGGAGAGTCGGTTCCTGTACAGGCTGGGTGGGTGTAGTTAGTTAGACGCAGGCAGATGGGATCACGGTTGCGGTTGCTGACTTGGTTGAGTCAGTTCAAGTCTGCACTTGTCTTTCGGGTGGACTGTAAATCACAATGGTTCTTCGCTGTGGGGCTGGTGAAGGGATAGTCCCAGATCCCTCTCGATCCCAGTGTTGCGAGTTTGACTTGATGTTTGTGTGTGTGTGAGATGGTATAATTTGTTGTATATACGGATTAATTTCTCTCGCTCTTGTTTCTTTATTTCGAGGTTTGACGATGAGTGAGGAGGCTCCTGATTCCTACTTGGCTGGGACGAGAAGTTGACCTGGAGCTGGTCCCCCTGCCTTGTCCACCTATGGGCTTCATCTCAGCCATCCACCAACCTAAGGTACGTCTGAAACTTATTCTTTCTCTCTCTCTCTCTCTAATAGTGGGAACCTCACGGTGCCAACTCACGCTAAATTGTAGCCCAATCTAGAGAATACAGTGAGTGATTGAGGTTGTGCACTCACTGGTGGAGCATTGGCGTCTGTCGGGCCTGGCTCAGCGCAGTTACCTCGGGTCAGTCGCCGCCAGGACCGGCTCGGAGCAGCTTGCACGGCTGGTTTGCTAGCGACCGGCAATGTGTGGCAGCGGAGAGTCGGTTTCTGTACAGGCTGGGTGGGTGTAGTAAGTTAGACGCAGGCAGATGGGATCACGGTTGCGGTTGCTGACTTGGTTGAGTCAGTTCAAGTCTGCACTTGTCTTTCGGGTGGACTGTAAATCACAATGGTTCTTCTCTTCTCTGTGGGGCTGGTGAAGGGACAGTCCCAGATCCCTCTCGATCCTAGTGTCGCGAGTTTGACTTGATGTTTGTGTGTGTGTGAGATGGTATAATTTGTTGTATATACGGATTAATTTCTCTCGCTCTTGTTACTTTATTTCGAGGTTTGACGATGAGTGAGGAGGCTCCTGATTCTTGCTCGTCTGGGACGAGAAGTTGACCTGGAGCTGGTCCCCCTGCCTTGTCCACCTATGGGCTTCATCTCAGCCATCCACCAACCTAAGGTACGTCTGAAACTTATTCTTTCTCTCTCTCTCTCTCTAATAGTGGGAAACTCACGGTGCCAACTCACGCTAAATTGTAGCCCAATCTAGAGAATACAGTGAGTGATTGAGGTTGTGCACTCACTGGTGGAGCATTGGCGTCTGTCGGGCCTGGCTCAGTGCAGTTACCTCGGGTCAGTCGCCGCCAGGACCGGCTCGGAGCAGCTTGCACGGCTGGTTTGCTAGCGACCGGCAATGTGTGGCTGCGGAGAGTCGGTTCCTGTACAGGCTGGGTGGGTGTCGTTAGTTAGACACAGGCAGATGGGATCACAGTTGGGGTCGCTGACTTGGTTGAGTCAGTTCAAGTCTCTGCACTTGTCTTTCGGGTGGACTGTAAATCACAATGGTGCAATGGTGTTTCTCTTCTCTGTGCTGGTGGTGAAGGGATAGTCCCAGACCCCTCTCGATCCTAGTGTTTCTACTTTGACTTGGTGTTTGTGTGTGTGTAAGATGATATAATTTGTTGTATTTATGGATGAATTTCTCTCGCTCTTGTTTAATCATTTCGAGGATTGAGGAGGCTGCTACTTTGCTTGGCTGGGATCAGAAGTTGACCTGGAGCCGGTCCCTCTCTCTGCCTTGTCCATCTCTGGGCTTCACCTCCACCATCAACCAAACCCAGGGTACGTCTGAAACTTATTCTTTCTTTCTCTCACTTTCTGTAAAAGTGGGAACTTCACGGTGCCAACTCAAGCTAAATTGTAGCCCAATCTAGAGAATACAGCGAGTGATTGAGGTTGTGCACTCACTGGTGGAGCATTGGCGTCTGTCGGGCCTGGCTCAGCGCAGTTACCTCGGGTCAGTCGCCGCCAGGACCGGCTCGGAGCAGCTTGCACGGCTGGTTTGCTAGCGACCGGCAATGTGTGGCAGCGGAGAGTCGGTTCCTGTACAGGCTGGGTGGGTGTAGTTAGTTAGACGCAGGCAGATGGGATCACGGTTGCGGTTGCTGACTTGGTTGAGTCAGTTCAAGTCTGCACTTGTCTTTCTGGTGGACTGTAAATCACAATGGTGCAATGGTGTTTCTCTTCTCTGTGCTGGTGGTGAAGGGATAGTCCCAGACCCCTCTCGATCCTAGTGTATCTACTTTGACTTGATGTTTGTGTGTGTGTAAGATGGTATAATTTGTTGTATTTATGGATGAATTTCTCACGCTCTTGTTTAATCATTTCGAGGATTGAGGAGGCTGCCACTTTGCTTGGCTGGGACCAGAAGTTGACCTGGAGCCGGTCCCTCTCTCTGCCTTGTCCATCTCTGGGCTTCACCTCCACCATCAACCAAACCCAGGGTACGTCTGAAACTTATTCTTTCTTTCTCTCACTTTCTGTAATAGTGGGAACTTCACGGTGCCAACTCAAGCTAAATTGTAGCCCAATCTAGAGAATACAGGGAGTGATTGAGGTTGTGCCCTCACTGGTGGAGCATTGGCGTCTGTCGGGCCTGGCTCAGTGCAGTTACTTCGGGTCAGTCGCCGCCAGGACCGGCTCGGAGCAGCTTGCACGGCTGGTTTGCTAGCGACCGGCAATGTGTGGCTGCGGAGAGTCGGTTCCTGTACAGGCTGGGTGGGTGTAGTTAGTTAGACGCAGGCAGATGGGATCACGGTTGCGGTTGCTGACTTGGTTGAGTCAGTTCAAGTCTGCACTTGTCTTTCGGGTGAACTGTAAATCACAATGGTGCAATGGTGTTTCTCTTCTCTGTGCTGGTGGTGAAGTGATAGTCCCAGACCCCTCTCGATCCTAGTGTTTCTACTTTGACTTGATGTTTGTGTGTGTGTAAGATGGTATAATTTGTTGTATTTATGGATGAATTTCTCTCGCTCTTGTTTAATCATTTTGAGGATTGAGGAGGCTGCTACTTTGCTTGGCTGGGACCAGAAGTTGACCTGGAGCCGGTCCCTCTCTCTGCCTTGTCCATCTCTGGGCTTCACCTCCACCATCAACCAAACCCAGGGTACGTCTGAAACTTATTCTTTCTTTCTCTCACTTTCTGTAATAGTGGGAACTTCACGGTGCCAACTCACACTAAATTGTAGCCCAATCTAGAGAAGACAGCGAGTGATTAAGGTTGTGCACTCACTGGTGGAGCATTGGCGTCTGTCGGGCCTGGCTCAGCGCAGTTACCTCGGGTCAGTCGCCGCCAGGACCGGCTCGGAGCAGCTTGCACGGCTGGTTTGCTAGCAACCGGCAATGTGTGGCAGCGGAGAGTTGGTTCCTGTGCAGGCTGGGTGGGTGTAGTTAGTTAGACGCAGGCAGATGGGATCACGGTTGCGGTTGCTGACTTGGTTGAGTCAGTTCAAGTCTGCACTTGTCTTTCGGGTGGACTGTAAATCACAATAGTTATTCTCTTCTCTGTGGGGCTGGTGAAGGGATAGTCCCAGATCCATCTCGATCCTAGTGTTGCGAGTTTGACTTGATGTTTGTGTGTGTGTGAGATGGTATAATTTGTTGTATATACGGATTAATTTCTCTCGCTCTTGTTTCTTTATTTCGAGGTTTGACGATGAGTGAGGAGGCTCCTGTTTCTTACTTGGCTGGGACGAGAAGTTGACCTGGAGCTGGTCCCCCTGCCTTGTCCACCTATGGGCTTCATCTCAGCCATCCACCAACCTAAGGTACGTCTGAAACGTATTTTTTCTCTCTCTCTCTCTAATAGTGGGAACCTCACGGTGCCAACTCACGCTAAATTGTAGCCCAATCTAGAGAATACAGTGAGTGATTGAGGTTGTGCACTCACTGGTGGAGCATTGGCGTCTGTCGGGCCTGGCTCAGTGCAGTTACCTCGGGTCAGTCGCCGCCAGGACCGGCTCGGAGCAGCTTGCACGGCTGGTTTGCTAGCGACCGGCAATGTGTGGCTGCGGAGAGTCGGTTCCTGTACAGGCTGGGTGGGTGTCGTTAGTTAGACGCAGGCAGATGGGATCACGGTTGGGGTCGCTGACTTGGTTGAGTCAGTTCAAGTCTCTGCACTTGTCTTTCGGGTGGACTGTAAATCACAATGGTGCAATGGTGTTTCTCTTCTCTGTGCTGGTGGTGAAGGGATAGTCCCAGACCCCTCTCGATCCTAGTGTTGCTACTTTGACTTGATGTTTGTGTGTGTGTAAGATGGTATAATTTGTTGTATTTATGCATGAATTTCTCTCGCTCTTGTTTAATCATTTCGAGGATTGAGGAGGCTGCTACTTTGCTTGGCTGGGACCAGAAGTTGACCTGGAGCCGGTCCCTCTCTCTGCCTTGTCCATCTCTGGGCTTCACCTCCACCATCAACCAAACCCAGGGCACGTCTGAAACTTATTCTTTCTTTCTCTCACTTTCTGTAATAGTGGGAACTTCACGGTGCCAACTCAAGCTAAATTGTAGCCCAATCTAGAGAATACAGGGAGTGATTGAAGTTGTGCACTCACTGGTGGAGCATTGGCGTCTGTCGGGCCTGGCTCAGCGCAGTTACCTCGGGTCAGTCGCCGCCAGGACCGGCTCGGAGCAGCTTGCACGGCTGGTTTGCTAGCGACCGGCAATGTGTGGCAGCGGAGAGTCGGTTTCTGTACAGGCTGGGTGGGTGTAGTAAGTTAGACGCAGGCAGATGGGATCACGGTTGCGGTTGCTGACTTGGTTGAGTCAGTTCAAGTATGCACTTGTCTTTCGGGTGGACTGTAAATCACAATGGTTCTTCTCTTCTCTGTGGGGCTGGTGAAGGGATAGTCCCAGATCCCTCTCGATCCTAGTGTTGCGAGTTTGACTTGATGTTTGTGTGTGTGTGAGATGGTATAATTTGTTGTATATACGGATTAATTTATCTCGCTCTTGTTACTTTATTTCGAGGTTTGACGATGAGTGAGGAGGCTCCTGATTCTTGCTTGTCTGGGACGAGAAGTTGACCTGGAGCTGGTCCCCCTGCCTTGTCCACCTATGGGCTTCATCTCAGCCATCCACCAACCTAAGGTACGTCTGAAACTTATTCTTTCTCTCTCTCTCTCTCTAATAGTGGGAAACTCACGGTGCCAACTCACGCTAAATTGTAGCCCAATCTAGAGAATACAGTGAGTGATTGAGGTTGTGCACTCACTGGTGGAGCATTGGCGTCTGTCGGGCCTGGCTCAGCGCAGTTACCTCGGGTCAGTCGCCGCCAGGACTGGCTCGGAGCAGCTTGCACGGCTGGTTTGCTAGCGACCGGCAATGTGTGGCAGCGGAGAGTCGGTTCCTGTACAGGCTGGGTGGGTGTAGTTAGTTAGACGCAGGCAGATGGGATCACGGTTGCGGTTGCTGACTTGGTTGAGTCAGTTCAAGTCTGCACTTGTCTTTCGGGTGGACTGTAAATCACAATGGTTCTTCTCTTCTCTGTGGGGCTGGTGAAGGGATAGTCCCAGATCCCTCTCGATCCTAGTGTTGCGAGTTTGACTTGATGTTTGTGTGTGTGTGAAATGGTATAATTTGTTGTATATACGGATTAATTTCTCTCGCTCTTGTTTCTTTATTTCGTGGTTTGACGATGAGTGAGGAGGCTCCTGATTCCTATTTGGCTGGGACGAGAAGTTGACCTGGAGCTGGTCCCCCTGCCTTGTCCACCTATGGGCTTCATCTCAGCCATCCACCAACCTAAGGTACGTCTGAAACGTATTTTTTCTCTCTCTCTCTCTAATAGTGGGAACCTCACGGTGCCAACTCACGCTAAATTGTAGCCCAATCTAGAGAATACAGTGAGTGATTGAGGTTGTGCACTCACTGGTGGAGCATTGGCGTCTGTCGGGCCTGGCTCAGTGCAGTTACCTCGGGTCAGTCGCCGCCAGGACCGGCTCGGAGCAGCTTGCACGGCTGGTTTGCTAGCGACCGGCAATGTGTGGCTGCGGAGAGTCGGTTCCTGTACAGGCTGGGTGGGTGTCGTTAGTTAGACGCAGGCAGATGGGATCACGGTTGGGGTCGCTGACTTGGTTGAGTCAGTTCAAGTCTCTGCACTTGTCTTTCGGGTGGACTGTAAATCACAATGGTGCAATGGTGTTTCTCTTCTCTGTGCTGGTGGTGAAGGGATAGTCCCAGACCCCTCTCGATCCTAGTGTTGCTACTTTGACTTGATGTTTGTGTGTGTGTAAGATGGTATAATTTGTTGTATTTATGCATGAATTTCTCTCGCTCTTGTTTAATCATTTCGAGGATTGAGGAGGCTGCTACTTTGCTTGGCTGGGACCAGAAGTTGACCTGGAGCCGGTCCCTCTCTCTGCCTTGTCCATCTCTGGGCTTCACCTCCACCATCAACCAAACCCAGGGCACGTCTGAAACTTATTCTTTCTTTCTCTCACTTTCTGTAATAGTGGGAACTTCACGGTGCCAACTCAAGCTAAATTGTAGCCCAATCTAGAGAATACAGGGAGTGATTGAAGTTGTGCACTCACTGGTGGAGCATTGGCGTCTGTCGGGCCTGGCTCAGCGCAGTTACCTCGGGTCAGTCGCCGCCAGGACCGGCTCGGAGCAGCTTGCACGGCTGGTTTGCTAGCGACCGGCAATGTGTGGCAGCGGAGAGTCGGTTTCTGTACAGGCTGGGTGGGTGTAGTAAGTTAGACGCAGGCAGATGGGATCACGGTTGCGGTCGCTGACTTGGTTGAGTCAGTTCAAGTCTGCACTTGTCTTTCGGGTGGACTGTAAATCACAATGGTTCTTCTCTTCTCTGTGGGGCTGGTGAAGGGATAGTCCCAGATCCCTCTCGATCCTAGTGTTGCGAGTTTGACTTGATGTTTGTGTGTGTGTGAAATGGTATAATTTGTTGTATATACGGATTAATTTCTCTCGCTCTTGTTTCTTTATTTCGAGGTTTGACGATGAGTGAGGAGGCTCCTGATTCCTACTTGGCTGGGACGAGAAGTTGACCTGGAGCTGGTCCCCCTGCCTTGTCCACCTATGGGCTTCATCTCAGCCATCCACCAACCTAAGGTACGTCTGAAACTTATTCTTTCTCTCTCTCTCTCTAATAGTGGGAACCTCACGGTGCCAACTCACGCTAAATTGTAGCCCAATCTAGAGAATACAGTGAGTGATTGAGGTTGTGCACTCACTGGTGGAGCATTGGCGTCTGTCGGGCCTGGCTCAGCGCAGTTACCTCGGGTCAGTCGCCGCCAGGACCGGCTCGGAGCAGCTTGCACGGCTGGTTTGCTAGCGACCGGCAATGTGTGGCTGCGGAGAGTCGGTTCCTGTACAGGCTGGGTGGGTGTCGTTAGTTAGACGCAGGCAGATGGGATCACGGTTGGGGTCGCTGACTTGGTTGAGTCAGTTCAAGTCTCTGCACTTGTCTTTCGGGTGGACTGTAAATCACAATGGTGCAATGGTGTTTCTCTTCTCTGTGCTGGTGGTGAAGGGATAGTCCCAGACCCCTCTCGATCCTAGTGTTGCTACTTTGACTTGATGTTTGTGTGTGTGTAAGATGGTATAATTTGTTGTATTTATGGATGAATTTCTCTCGCTCTTGTTTAATCATTTCGAGGATTGAGGAGGCTGCTACTTTGCTTGGCTGGGACCAGAAGTTGACCTGGAGCCGGTCCCTCTCTCTGCCTTGTCCATCTCTGGGCTTCACCTCCACCATCAACCAAACCCAGGGTACGTCTGAAACTTATTCTTTCTTTCTCTCACTTTCTGTAATAGTGGGAACTTCACGGTGCCAACTCAAGCTAAATTGTAGCCCAATCTAGAGAATACAGCGAGTGATTGAGGTTGTGCACTCACTGGTGGAGCATTGGCGTCTGTCGGGCCTGGCTCAGCGCAGTTACCTCGGGTCAGTCGCCGCCAGGACCGGCTCGGAGCAGCTTGCACGGCTGGTTTGCTAGCGACCGGCAATGTGTGGCAGCGGAGAGTCGGTTCCTGTACAGGCTGGGTGGGTGTAGTTAGTTAGACGCAGGCAGATGGGATCACGGTTGCGGTTGCTGACTTGGTTGAGTCAGTTCAAGTCTGCACTTGTCTTTCTGGTGGACTGTAAATCACAATGGTGCAATGGTGTTTCTCTTCTCTGTGCTGGTGGTGAAGGGATAGTCCCAGACCCCTCTCGATCCTAGTGTTGCTACTTTGACTTGATGTTTGTGTGTGTGTAAGATGGTATAATTTGTTGTATTTATGGATGAATTTCTCTCGCTCTTGTTTAATCATTTCGAGGATTGAGGAGGCTGCTACTTTGCTTGGCTGGGACCAGAAGTTGACCTGGAGCCGGTCCCTCTCTCTGCCTTGTCCATCTCTGGGCTTCACCTCCACCATCAACCAAACCCAGGGTACGTCTGAAACTTATTCTTTCTTTCTCTCACTTTCTGTAATAGTGGGAACTTCACGGTGCCAACTCAAGCTAAATTGTAGCCCAATCTAGAGAATACAGGGAGTGATTGAGGTTGTGCACTCACTGGTGGAGCATTGGCGTCTGTCGGGCCTGGCTCAGCGCAGTTACCTCGGGTCAGTCGCCGCCAGGACCGGCTCGGAGCAGCTTGCACGGCTGGTTTGCTAGCGACCGGCAATGTGTGGCTGCGGAGAGTCGGTTCCTGTACAGGCTGGGTGGGTGTCGTTAGTTAGACGCAGGCAGATGGGATCACGGTTGGGGTCGCTGACTTGGTTGAGTCAGTTCAAGTCTCTGCACTTGTCTTTCGGGTGGACTGTAAATCACAATGGTGCAATGGTGTTTCTCTTCTCTGTGCTGGTGGTGAAGGGATAGTCCCAGACCCCTCTCGATCCTAGTGTTGCTACTTTGACTTGATGTTTGTGTGTGTGTAAGATGGTATAATTTTTTGTATTTATGGATGAATTTCTCTCGCTCTTGTTTAATCATTTCGAGGATTGAGGAGGCTGCTACTTTGCTTGGCTGGGACCAGAAGTTGACCTGGAGCCGGTCCCTCTCTCTGCCTTGTCCATCTCTGGGCTTCACCTCCACCATCAACCAAACCCAGGGTACGTCTGAAACTTATTCTTTCTTTCTCTCACTTTCTGTAATAGTGGGAACTTCACGGTGCCAACTCAAGCTAAATTGTAGCCCAATCTAGAGAATACAGGGAGTGATTGAAGTTGTGCACTCACTGGTGGAGCATTGGCGTCTGTCGGGCCTGGCTCAGCGCAGTTACCTCGGGTCAGTCGCCGCCAGGACCGGCTCGGAGCAGCTTGCACGGCTGGTTTGCTAGCGACCGGCAATGTGTGGCAGCGGAGAGTCGGTTTCTGTACAGGCTGGGTGGGTGTAGTAAGTTAGACGCAGGCAGATGGGATCACGGTTGCGGTTGCTGACTTGGTTGAGTCAGTTCAAGTATGCACTTGTCTTTCGGGTGGACTGTAAATCACAATGGTTCTTCTCTTCTCTGTGAGGCTGGTGAAGGGATAGTCCCAGATCCCTCTCGATCCTAGTGTTGCGAGTTTGACTTGATGTTTGTGTGTGTGTGAGATGGTATAATTTGTTGTATATACGGATTAATTTATCTCGCTCTTGTTACTTTATTTCGAGGTTTGACGATGAGTGAGGAGGCTCCTGATTCTTGCTTGTCTGGGACGAGAAGTTGACCTGGAGCTGGTCCCCCTGCCTTGTCCACCTATGGGCTTCATCTCAGCCATCCACCAACCTAAGGTACGTCTGAAACTTATTCTTTCTCTCTCTCTCTCTCTAATAGTGGGAAACTCACGGTGCCAACTCACGCTAAATTGTAGCCCAATCTAGAGAATACAGTGAGTGATTGAGGTTGTGCACTCACTGGTGGAGCATTGGCGTCTGTCGGGCCTGGCTCAGTGCAGTTACCTCGGGTCAGTCGCCGCCAGGACCGGCTCGGAGCAGCTTGCACGGCTGGTTTGCTAGCGACCGGCAATGTGTGGCTGCGGAGAGTCGGTTCCTGTACAGGCTGGGTGGGTGTCGTTAGTTAGACGCAGGCAGATGGGATCACGGTTGGGGTCGCTGACTTGGTTGAGTCAGTTCAAGTCTCTGCACTTGTCTTTCGGGTGGACTGTAAATCACAATGGTGCAATGGTGTTTCTCTTCTCTGTGCTGGTGGTGAAGGGATAGTCCCAGACCCCTCTCGATCCTAGTGTTGCTACTTTGACTTGATGTTTGTGTGTGTGTAAGATGGTATAATTTGTTGTATTTATGCATGAATTTCTCTCGCTCTTGTTTAATCATTTCGAGGATTGAGGAGGCTGCTACTTTGCTTGGCTGGGACCAGAAGTTGACCTGGAGCCGGTCCCTCTCTCTGCCTTGTCCATCTCTGGGCTTCACCTCCACCATCAACCAAACCCAGGGCACGTCTGAAACTTATTCTTTCTTTCTCTCACTTTCTGTAATAGTGGGAACTTCACGGTGCCAACTCAAGCTAAATTGTAGCCCAATCTAGAGAATACAGGGAGTGATTGAAGTTGTGCACTCACTGGTGGAGCATTGGCGTCTGTCGGGCCTGGCTCAGCGCAGTTACCTCGGGTCAGTCGCCGCCAGGACCGGCTCGGAGCAGCTTGCACGGCTGGTTTGCTAGCGACCGGCAATGTGTGGCAGCGGAGAGTCGGTTTCTGTACAGGCTGGGTGGGTGTAGTAAGTTAGACGCAGGCAGATGGGATCACGGTTGCGGTTGCTGACTTGGTTGAGTCAGTTCAAGTATGCACTTGTCTTTCGGGTGGACTGTAAATCACAATGGTTCTTCTCTTCTCTGTGAGGCTGGTGAAGGGATAGTCCCAGATCCCTCTCGATCCTAGTGTTGCGAGTTTGACTTGATGTTTGTGTGTGTGTGAGATGGTATAATTTGTTGTATATACGGATTAATTTATCTCGCTCTTGTTACTTTATTTCGAGGTTTGACGATGAGTGAGGAGGCTCCTGATTCTTGCTTGTCTGGGACGAGAAGTTGACCTGGAGCTGGTCCCCCTGCCTTGTCCACCTATGGGCTTCATCTCAGCCATCCACCAACCTAAGGTACGTCTGAAACTTATTCTTTCTCTCTCTCTCTCTCTCTAATAGTGGGAAACTCACGGTGCCAACTCACGCTAAATTGTAGCCCAATCTAGAGAATACAGTGAGTGATTGAGGTTGTGCACTCACTGGTGGAGCATTGGCGTCTGTCGGGCCTGGCTCAGCGCAGTTACCTCGGGTCAGTCGCCGCCAGGACTGGCTCGGAGCAGCTTGCACGGCTGGTTTGCTAGCGACCGGCAATGTGTGGCAGCGGAGAGTCGGTTCCTGTACAGGCTGGGTGGGTGTAGTTAGTTAGACGCAGGCAGATGGGATCACGGTTGCGGTTGCTGACTTGGTTGAGTCAGTTCAAGTCTGCACTTGTCTTTCGGGTGGACTGTAAATCACAATGGTTCTTCTCTTCTCTGTGGGGCTGGTGAAGGGATAGTCCCAGATCCCTCTCGATCCTAGTGTTGCGAGTTTGACTTGATGTTTGTGTGTGTGTGAAATGGTATAATTTGTTGTATATACGGATTAATTTCTCTCGCTCTTGTTTCTTTATTTCGAGGTTTGACGATGAGTGAGGAGGCTCCTGATTCCTATTTGGCTGGGACGAGAAGTTGACCTGGAGCTGGTCCCCCTGCCTTGTCCACCTATGGGCTTCATCTCATCCATCCACCAACCTAAGGTACGTCTGAAACTTATTCTTTCTCTCTCTCTCTCTAATAGTGGGAACCTCACGGTGCCAACTCACGCTAAATTGTAGCCCAATCTAGAGAATACAGTGAGTGATTGAGGTTGTGCACTCACTGGTGGAGCATTGGCGTCTGTCGGGCCTGGCTCAGTGCAGTTACCTCGGGTCAGTCGCCGCCAGGACCGGCTCGGAGCAGCTTGCACGGCTGGTTTGCTAGCGACCGGCAATGTGTGGCAGCGGAGAGTCGGTTCCTGTACAGGCTGGGTGGGTGTAGTTAGTTAGACGCAGGCAGATGGGATCACGGTTGCGGTTGCTGACTTGGTTGAGTCAATTCAAGTCTGCACTTGTCTTTCTGGTGGACTGTAAATCACAATTGTGCAATGGTGTTTCTCTTCTCTGTGCTGGTGGTGAAGGGATAGTCCTAGACCCCTCTCGATCCTAGTGTTTCTACTTTGACTTGATGTTTGTGTGTGTGTAAGATGGTATAATTTGTTGTATTTATGGATGAATTTCTCTCGCTCTTGTTTAATCATTTCGAGGATTGAGGAGGCTGCTACTTTGCTTGGCTGGGACCAGAAGTTGACCTGGAGCCGGTCCCTCTCTCTGCCTTGTCCATCTCTGGGCTTCACCTCCACCATCAACCAAACCCAGGGTACGTCTGAAACTTATTCTTTCTTTCTCTCACTTTCTGTAATAGTGGGAACTTCACGGTGCCAACTCAAGCTAAATTGTAGCCCAATCTAGAGAATACAGGGAGTGATTGAGGTTGTGCACTCACTGGTGGAGCATTGGCGTCTGTCGGGCCTGGCTCAGCGCAGTTACCTCGGGTCAGTCGCCGCCAGGACCGGCTCGGAGCAGCTTGCACGGCTGGTTTGCTAGCGACCGGCAATGTGTGGCAGCGGAGAGTCGGTTTCTGTACAGGCTGGGTGGGTGTAGTAAGTTAGACGCAGGCAGATGGGATCACGGTTGCGGTTGCTGACTTGGTTGAGTCAGTTCACGTCTGCACTTGTCTTTCGGGTGGACTGTAAATCACAATGGTTCTTCTCTTCTCTGTGGGGCTGGTGAAGGGATAGTCCCAGATCCCTCTCGATGCTAGTGTTGCGAGTTTGACTTGATGTTTGTGTGTGTGTGAAATGGTATAATTTGTTGTATATACGGATTAATTTCTCTCGCTCTTGTTTCTTTATTTCGAGGTTTGACGATGAGTGAGGAGGCTCCTGATTCCTACTTGGCTGGGACGAGAAGTTGACCTGGAGCTGGTCCCCCTGCCTTGTCCACCTATGGGCTTCATCTCAGCCATCCACCAACCTAAGGTACGTCTGAAACTTATTCTTTCTCTCTCTCTCTCTAATAGTGGGAACCTCACGGTGCCAACTCACGCTAAATTGTAGCCCAATCTAGAGAATACAGTGAGTGATTGAGGTTGTGCACTCACTGGTGGAGCATTGGCGTCTGTCGGGCCTGGCTCAGTGCAGTTACCTCGGGTCAGTCGCCGCCAGGACCGGCTCGGAGCAGCTTGCACGGCTGGTTTGCTAGCGACCAGCAATGTGTGGCTGCGGAGAGTCGGTTCCTGTACAGGCTGGGTGGGTGTCGTTAGTTAGACGCAGGCAGATGGGATCACGGTTGGGGTCGCTGACTTGGTTGAGTCAGTTCAAGTCTCTGCACTTGTCTTTCGGGTGGACTGTAAATCACAATGGTGCAATGGTGTTTCTCTTCTCTGTGCTGGTGGTGAAGGGATAGTCCCAGACCCCTCTCGATCCTAGTGTTTCTACTTTGACTTGGTGTTTGTGTGTGTGTAAGATGGTATAATTTGTTGTATTTATGGATGAATTTCTCTCGCTCTTGTTTAATCATTTCGAGGATTGAGGAGGCTGCTACTTTGCTTGGCTGGGATCAGAAGTTGACCTGGAGCCGGTCCCTCTCTCTGCCTTGTCCATCTCTGGGCTTCACCTCCACCATCAACCAAACCCAGGGTACGTCTGAAACTTATTCTTTCTTTCTCTCACTTTCTGTAATAGTGGGAACTTCACGGTGCCAACTCAAGCTAAATTGTAGCCCAATCTAGAGAATACAGCGAGTGATTGAGGTTGTGCACTCACTGGTGGAGCATTGGCGTCTGTCGGGCCTGGCTCAGCGCAGTTACCTCGGGTCAGTCGCCGCCAGGACCGGCTCGGAGCAGCTTGCACGGCTGGTTTGCTAGCGACCGGCAATGTGTGGCAGCGGAGAGTCGGTTCCTGTACAGGCTGGGTGGGTGTAGTTAGTTAGACGCAGGCAGATGGGATCACGGTTGCGGTTGCTGACTTGGTTGAGTCAGTTCAAGTCTGCACTTGTCTTTCTGGTGGACTGTAAATCACAATGGTGCAATGGTGTTTCTCTTCTCTGTGCTGGTGGTGAAGGGATAGTCCTAGACCCCTCTCGATCCTAGTGTTGCTACTTTGACTTGATGTTTGTGTGTGTGTGAAATGGTATAATTTGTTGTATATACGGATTAATTTCTCTCGCTCTTGTTTCTTTATTTCGAGGTTTGACGATGAGTGAGGAGGCTCCTGATTCCTACTTGGCTGGGACGAGAAGTTGACCTGGAGCTGGTCCCCCTGCCTTGTCCACCTATGGGCTTCATCTCAGCCATCCACCAACCTAAGGTACGTCTGAAACTTATTCTTTCTCTCTCTCTCTCTAATAGTGGGAACCTCACGGTGCCAACTCACGCTAAATTGTAGCCCAATCTAGAGAATACAGTGAGTGATTGAGGTTGTGCACTCACTGGTGGAGCATTGGCGTCTGTCGGGCCTGGCTCAGCGCAGTTACCTCGGGTCAGTCGCCGCCAGGACCGGCTCGGAGCAGCTTGCACGGCTGGTTTGCTAGCGACCGGCAATGTGTGGCAGCGGAGAGTCGGTTCCTGTACAGGCTGGGTGGGTGTAGTTAGTTAGACGCAGGCAGATGGGATCACGGTTGCGGTTGCTGACTTGGTTGAGTCAGTTCAAGTCTGCACTTGTCTTTCTGGTGGACTGTAAATCACAATTGTGCAATGGTGTTTCTCTTCTCTGTGCTGGTGGTGAAGGGATAGTCCTAGACCCCTCTCGATCCTAGTGTTTCTACTTTGACTTGATGTTTGTGTGTGTGTAAGATGGTATAATTTGTTGTATTTATGGATGAATTTCTCTCGCTCTTGTTTAATCATTTCGAGGATTGAGGAGGCTGCTACTTTGCTTGGCTGGGACCAGAAGTTGACCTGGAGCCGGTCCCTCTCTCTGCCTTGTCCATCTCTGGGCTTCACCTCCACCATCAACCAAACCCAGGGTACGTCTGAAACTTATTCTTTCTTTCTCTCACTTTCTGTAATAGTGGGAACTTCACGGTGCCAACTCAAGCTAAATTGTAGCCCAATCTAGAGAATACAGGGAGTGATTGAGGTTGTGCACTCACTGGTGGAGCATTGGCGTCTGTCGGGCCTGGCTCAGCGCAGTTACCTCGGGTCAGTCGCCGCCAGGACCGGCTCGGAGCAGCTTGCACGGCTGGTTTGCTAGCGACCGGCAATGTGTGGCAGCGGAGAGTCGGTTTCTGTACAGGCTGGGTGGGTGTAGTAAGTTAGACGCAGGCAGATGGGATCACGGTTGCGGTTGCTGACTTGGTTGAGTCAGTTCACGTCTGCACTTGTCTTTCGGGTGGACTGTAAATCACAATGGTTCTTCTCTTCTCTGTGGGGCTGGTGAAGGGATAGTCCCAGATCCCTCTCGATGCTAGTGTTGCGAGTTTGACTTGATGTTTGTGTGTGTGTGAAATGGTATAATTTGTTGTATATACGGATTAATTTCTCTCGCTCTTGTTTCTTTATTTCGAGGTTTGACGATGAGTGAGGAGGCTCCTGATTCCTACTTGGCTGGGACGAGAAGTTGACCTGGAGCTGGTCCCCCTGCCTTGTCCACCTATGGGCTTCATCTCAGCCATCCACCAACCTAAGGTACGTCTGAAACTTATTCTTTCTCTCTCTCTCTCTAATAGTGGGAACCTCACGGTGCCAACTCACGCTAAATTGTAGCCCAATCTAGAGAATACAGTGAGTGATTGAGGTTGTGCACTCACTGGTGGAGCATTGGCGTCTGTCGGGCCTGGCTCAGTGCAGTTACCTCGGGTCAGTCGCCGCCAGGACCGGCTCGGAGCAGCTTGCACGGCTGGTTTGCTAGCGACCAGCAATGTGTGGCTGCGGAGAGTCGGTTCCTGTACAGGCTGGGTGAGTGTCGTTAGTTAGACGCAGGCAGATGGGATCACGGTTGGGGTCGCTGACTTGGTTGAGTCAGTTCAAGTCTCTGCACTTGTCTTTCGGGTGGACTGTAAATCACAATGGTGCAATGGTGTTTCTCTTCTCTGTGCTGGTGGTGAAGGGATAGTCCCAGACCCCTCTCGATCCTAGTGTTTCTACTTTGACTTGGTGTTTGTGTGTGTGTAAGATGGTATAATTTGTTGTATTTATGGATGAATTTCTCTCGCTCTTGTTTAATCATTTCGAGGATTGAGGAGGCTGCTACTTTGCTTGGCTGGGATCAGAAGTTGACCTGGAGCCGGTCCCTCTCTCTGCCTTGTCCATCTCTGGGCTTCACCTCCACCATCAACCAAACCCAGGGTACGTCTGAAACTTATTCTTTCTTTCTCTCACTTTCTGTAATAGTGGGAACTTCACGGTGCCAACTCAAGCTAAATTGTAGCCCAATCTAGAGAATACAGCGAGTGATTGAGGTTGTGCACTCACTGGTGGAGCATTGGCGTCTGTCGGGCCTGGCTCAGCGCAGTTACCTCGGGTCAGTCGCCGCCAGGACCGGCTCGGAGCAGCTTGCACGGCTGGTTTGCTAGCGACCGGCAATGTGTGGCAGCGGAGAGTCGGTTCCTGTACAGGCTGGGTGGGTGTAGTTAGTTAGACGCAGGCAGATGGGATCACGGTTGCGGTTGCTGACTTGGTTGAGTCAGTTCAAGTCTGCACTTGTCTTTCTGGTGGACTGTAAATCACAATGGTGCAATGGTGTTTCTCTTCTCTGTGCTGGTGGTGAAGGGATAGTCCTAGACCCCTCTCGATCCTAGTGTTGCTACTTTGACTTGATGTTTGTGTGTGTGTGAAATGGTATAATTTGTTGTATATACGGATTAATTTCTCTCGCTCTTGTTTCTTTATTTCGAGGTTTGACGATGAGTGAGGAGGCTCCTGATTCCTACTTGGCTGGGACGAGAAGTTGACCTGGAGCTGGTCCCCCTGCCTTGTCCACCTATGGGCTTCATCTCAGCCATCCACCAACCTAAGGTACGTCTGAAACTTATTCTTTCTCTCTCTCTCTCTAATAGTGGGAACCTCACGGTGCCAACTCACGCTAAATTGTAGCCCAATCTAGAGAATACAGTGAGTGATTGAGGTTGTGCACTCACTGGTGGAGCATTGGCGTCTGTCGGGCCTGGCTCAGCGCAGTTACCTCGGGTCAGTCGCCGCCAGGACCGGCTCGGAGCAGCTTGCACGGCTGGTTTGCTAGCGACTGGCAATGTGTGGCAGCGGAGAGTCGGTTCCTGTACAGGCTGGGTGGGTGTAGTTAGTTAGACGCAGGCAGATGGGATCACGGTTGCGGTTGCTGACTTGCTTGAGTCAGTTCAAGTCTGCACTTGTCTTTCTGGTGGACTGTAAATCACAATGGTGCAATGGTGTTTCTCTTCTCTGTGCTGGTGGTGAAGGGATAGTCCCAGACCCCTCTCGATCCTAGTGTTGCTACTTTGACTTGATGTTTGTGTGTGTGTAAGATGGTATAATTTGTTGTATTTATGGATGAATTTCTCTCGCTCTTGTTTAATCATTTCGAGGATTGAGGAGGCTGCTACTTTGCTTGGCTGGGACCAGAAGTTGACCTGGAGCCGGTCCCTCTCTCTGCCTTGTCCATCTCTGGGCTTCACCTCCACCATCAACCAAACCCAGGGTACGTCTGAAACTTATTCTTTCTTTCTCTCACTTTCTGTAATAGTGGGAACTTCACGGTGCCAACTCAAGCTAAATTGTAGCCCAATCTAGAGAATACAGGGAGTGATTGAGGTTGTGCACTCACTGGTGGAGCATTGGCGTCTGTCGGGCCTGGCTCAGCGCAGTTACCTCGGGTCAGTCGCCGCCAGGACCGGCTCGGAGCAGCTTGCACGGCTGGTTTGCTAGCGACCGGCAATGTGTGGCTGCGGAGAGTCGGTTCCTGTACAGGCTGGGTGGGTGTCGTTAGTTAGACGCAGGCAGATGGGATCACGGTTGGGGTCGCTGACTTGGTTGAGTCAGTTCAAGTCTCTGCACTTGTCTTTCGGGTGGACTGTAAATCACAATGGTGCAATGGTGTTTCTCTTCTCTGTGCTGGTGGTGAAGGGATAGTCCCAGACCCCTCTCGATCCTAGTGTTGCTACTTTGACTTGATGTTTGTGTGTGTGTAAGATGGTATAATTTGTTGTATTTATGGATGAATTTCTCTCGCTCTTGTTTAATCATTTCGAGGATTGAGGAGGCTGCTACTTTGCTTGGCTGGGACCAGAAGTTGACCTGGAGCCGGTCCCTCTCTCTGCCTTGTCCATCTCTGGGCTTCACCTCCACCATCAACCAATCCCAGGGTACGTCTGAAACTTATTCTTTCTTTCTCTCACTTTCTGTAATAGTGGGAACTTCACGGTGCCAACTCAAGCTAAATTGTAGCCCAATCTAGAGAATACAGGGAGTGATTGAGGTTGTGCACTCACTGGTGGAGCATTGGCGTCTGTCGGGCCTGGCTCAGCGCAGTTACCTCGGGTCAGTCGCCGCCAGGACCGGCTCGGAGCAGCTTGCACGGCTGGTTTGCTAGCGACCGGCAATGTGTGGCAGCGGAGAGTCGGTTTCTGTACAGGCTGGGTGGGTGTAGTAAGTTAGACGCAGGCAGATGGGATCACGGTTGCGGTCGCTGACTTGGTTGAGTCAGTTCAAGTCTGCACTTGTCTTTCGGGTGGACTGTAAATCACAATGGTTCTTCTCTTCTCTGTGGGGCTGGTGAAGGGATAGTCCCAGATCCCTCTCGATCCTAGTGTTGCGAGTTTGACTTGATGTTTGTGTGTGTGTGAAATGGTATAATTTGTTGTATATACGGATTAATTTCTCTCGCTCTTGTTTCTTTATTTCGAGGTTTGACGATGAGTGAGGAGGCTCCTGATTCCTACTTGGCTGGGACGAGAAGTTGACCTGGAGCTGGTCCCCCTGCCTTGTCCACCTATGGGCTTCATCTCAGCCATCCACCAACCTAAGGTACGTCTGAAACTTATTCTTTCTCTCTCTCTCTCTAATAGTGGGAACCTCACGGTGCCAACTCACGCTAAATTGTAGCCCAATCTAGAGAATACAGTGAGTGATTGAGGTTGTGCACTCACTGGTGGAGCATTGGCGTCTGTCGGGCCTGGCTCAGCGCAGTTACCTCGGGTCAGTCGCCGCCAGGACCGGCTCGGAGCAGCTTGCACGGCTGGTTTGCTAGCGACCGGCAATGTGTGGCTGCGGAGAGTCGGTTCCTGTACAGGCTGGGTGGGTGTCGTTAGTTAGACGCAGGCAGATGGGATCACGGTTGGGGTCGCTGACTTGGTTGAGTCAGTTCAAGTCTCTGCACTTGTCTTTCGGGTGGACTGTAAATCACAATGGTGCAATGGTGTTTCTCTTCTCTGTGCTGGTGGTGAAGGGATAGTCCCAGACCCCTCTCGATCCTAGTGTTGCTACTTTGACTTGATGTTTGTGTGTGTGTAAGATGGTATAATTTGTTGTATTTATGGATGAATTTCTCTCGCTCTTGTTTAATCATTTCGAGGATTGAGGAGGCTGCTACTTTGCTTGGCTGGGACCAGAAGTTGACCTGGAGCCGGTCCCTCTCTCTGCCTTGTCCATCTCTGGGCTTCACCTCCACCATCAACCAAACCCAGGGTACGTCTGAAACTTATTCTTTCTTTCTCTCACTTTCTGTAATAGTGGGAACTTCACGGTGCCAACTCAAGCTAAATTGTAGCCCAATCTAGAGAATACAGCGAGTGATTGAGGTTGTGCACTCACTGGTGGAGCATTGGCGTCTGTCGGGCCTGGCTCAGCGCAGTTACCTCGGGTCAGTCGCCGCCAGGACCGGCTCGGAGCAGCTTGCACGGCTGGTTTGCTAGCGACCGGCAATGTGTGGCTGCGGAGAGTCGGTTCCTGTACAGGCTGGGTGGGTGTCGTTAGTTAGACGCAGGCAGATGGGATCACGGTTGGGGTCGCTGACTTGGTTGAGTCAGTTCAAGTCTCTGCACTTGTCTTTCGGGTGGACTGTAAATCACAATGGTGCAATGGTGTTTCTCTTCTCTGTGCTGGTGGTGAAGGGATAGTCCCAGACCCCTCTCGATCCTAGTGTTGCTACTTTGACTTGATGTTTGTGTGTGTGTAAGATGGTATAATTTTTTGTATTTATGGATGAATTTCTCTCGCTCTTGTTTAATCATTTCGAGGATTGAGGAGGCTGCTACTTTGCTTGGCTGGGACCAGAAGTTGACCTGGAGCCGGTCCCTCTCTCTGCCTTGTCCATCTCTGGGCTTCACCTCCACCATCAACCAAACCCAGGGTACGTCTGAAACTTATTCTTTCTTTCTCTCACTTTCTGTAATAGTGGGAACTTCACGGTGCCAACTCAAGCTAAATTGTAGCCCAATCTAGAGAATACAGCGAGTGATTGAGGTTGTGCACTCACTGGTGGAGCATTGGCGTCTGTCGGGCCTGGCTCAGCGCAGTTACCTCGGGTCAGTCGCCGCCAGGACCGGCTCGGAGCAGCTTGCACGGCTGGTTTGCTAGCGACCGGCAATGTGTGGCTGCGGAGAGTCGGTTCCTGTACAGGCTGGGTGGGTGTCGTTAGTTAGACGCAGGCAGATGGGATCACGGTTGGGGTCGCTGACTTGGTTGAGTCAGTTCAAGTCTCTGCACTTGTCTTTCGGGTGGACTGTAAATCACAATGGTGCAATGGTGTTTCTCTTCTCTGTGCTGGTGGTGAAGGGATAGTCCCAGACCCCTCTCGATCCTAGTGTTGCTACTTTGACTTGATGTTTGTGTGTGTGTAAGATGGTATAATTTTTTGTATTTATGGATGAATTTCTCTCGCTCTTGTTTAATCATTTCGAGGATTGAGGAGGCTGCTACTTTGCTTGGCTGGGACCAGAAGTTGACCTGGAGCCGGTCCCTCTCTCTGCCTTGTCCATCTCTGGGCTTCACCTCCACCATCAACCAAACCCAGGGTACGTCTGAAACTTATTCTTTCTTTCTCTCACTTTCTGTAATAGTGGGAACTTCACGGTGCCAACTCAAGCTAAATTGTAGCCCAATCTAGAGAATACAGCGAGTGATTGAGGTTGTGCACTCACTGGTGGAGCATTGGCGTCTGTCGGGCCTGGCTCAGCGCAGTTACCTCGGGTCAGTCGCCGCCAGGACCGGCTCGGAGCAGCTTGCACGGCTGGTTTGCTAGCGACCGGCAATGTGTGGCAGCGGAGAGTCGGTTCCTGTACAGGCTGGGTGGGTGTAGTTAGTTAGAC
The DNA here is from genome assembly GCA_035084275.1 of Hydrolagus colliei. Lineage (NCBI taxonomy): Eukaryota > Metazoa > Chordata > Chondrichthyes > Chimaeriformes > Chimaeridae > Hydrolagus > Hydrolagus colliei. Next base: position 14,817 of record CM068761.1, on the reverse strand, counting down.
GCAGGCAGATGGGATCACGGTTGCGGTTGCTGACTTGGTTGAGTCAGTTCAAGTCTGCACTTGTCTTTCTGGTGGACTGTAAATCACAATGGTGCAATGGTGTTTCTCTTCTCTGTGCTGGTGGTGAAGGGATAGTCCCAGACCCCTCTCGATCCTAGTGTTGCTACTTTGACTTGATGTTTGTGTGTGTGTAAGATGGTATAATTTGTTGTATTTATGGATGAATTTCTCTCGCTCTTGTTTAATCATTTCGAGGATTGAGGAGGCTGCTACTTTGCTTGGCTGGGACCAGAAGTTGACCTGGAGCCGGTCCCTCTCTCTGCCTTGTCCATCTCTGGGCTTCACCTCCACCATCAACCAAACCCAGGGTACGTCTGAAACTTATTCTTTCTTTCTCTCACTTTCTGTAATAGTGGGAACTTCACGGTGCCAACTCAAGCTAAATTGTAGCCCAATCTAGAGAATACAGGGAGTGATTGAGGTTGTGCACTCACTGGTGGAGCATTGGCGTCTGTCGGGCCTGGCTCAGCGCAGTTACCTCGGGTCAGTCGCCGCCAGGACCGGCTCGGAGCAGCTTGCACGGCTGGTTTGCTAGCGACCGGCAATGTGTGGCTGCGGAGAGTCGGTTCCTGTACAGGCTGGGTGGGTGTCGTTAGTTAGACGCAGGCAGATGGGATCACGGTTGGGGTCGCTGACTTGGTTGAGTCAGTTCAAGTCTCTGCACTTGTCTTTCGGGTGGACTGTAAATCACAATGGTGCAATGGTGTTTCTCTTCTCTGTGCTGGTGGTGAAGGGATAGTCCCAGACCCCTCTCGATCCTAGTGTTGCTACTTTGACTTGATGTTTGTGTGTGTGTAAGATGGTATAATTTTTTGTATTTATGGATGAATTTCTCTCGCTCTTGTTTAATCATTTCGAGGATTGAGGAGGCTGCTACTTTGCTTGGCTGGGACCAGAAGTTGACCTGGAGCCGGTCCCTCTCTCTGCCTTGTCCATCTCTGGGCTTCACCTCCACCATCAACCAAACCCAGGGTACGTCTGAAACTTATTCTTTCTTTCTCTCACTTTCTGTAATAGTGGGAACTTCACGGTGCCAACTCAAGCTAAATTGTAGCCCAATCTAGAGAATACAGCGAGTGATTGAGGTTGTGCACTCACTGGTGGAGCATTGGCGTCTGTCGGGCCTGGCTCAGCGCAGTTACCTCGGGTCAGTCGCCGCCAGGACCGGCTCGGAGCAGCTTGCACGGCTGGTTTGCTAGCGACCGGCAATGTGTGGCTGCGGAGAGTCGGTTCCTGTACAGGCTGGGTGGGTGTCGTTAGTTAGACGCAGGCAGATGGGATCACGGTTGGGGTCGCTGACTTGGTTGAGTCAGTTCAAGTCTCTGCACTTGTCTTTCGGGTGGACTGTAAATCACAATGGTGCAATGGTGTTTCTCTTCTCTGTGCTGGTGGTGAAGGGATAGTCCCAGACCCCTCTCGATCCTAGTGTTGCTACTTTGACTTGATGTTTGTGTGTGTGTAAGATGGTATAATTTTTTGTATTTATGGATGAATTTCTCTCGCTCTTGTTTAATCATTTCGAGGATTGAGGAGGCTGCTACTTTGCTTGGCTGGGACCAGAAGTTGACCTGGAGCCGGTCCCTCTCTCTGCCTTGTCCATCTCTGGGCTTCACCTCCACCATCAACCAAACCCAGGGTACGTCTGAAACTTATTCTTTCTTTCTCTCACTTTCTGTAATAGTGGGAACTTCACGGTGCCAACTCAAGCTAAATTGTAGCCCAATCTAGAGAATACAGCGAGTGATTGAAGTTGTGCACTCACTGGTGGAGCATTGGCGTCTGTCGGGCCTGGCTCAGCGCAGTTACCTCGGGTCAGTCGCCGCCAGGACCGGCTCGGAGCAGCTTGCACGGCTGGTTTGCTAGCGACTGGCAATGTGTGGCAGCGGAGAGTCGGTTCCTGTACAGGCTGGGTGGGTGTAGTTAGTTAGACGCAGGCAGATGGGATCACGGTTGCGGTTGCTGACTTGCTTGAGTCAGTTCAAGTCTGCACTTGTCTTTCTGGTGGACTGTAAATCACAATGGTGCAATGGTGTTTCTCTTCTCTGTGCTGGTGGTGAAGGGATAGTCCCAGACCCCTCTCGATCCTAGTGTTGCTACTTTGACTTGATGTTTGTGTGTGTGTAAGATGGTATAATTTGTTGTATTTATGGATGAATTTCTCTCGCTCTTGTTTAATCATTTCGAGGATTGAGGAGGCTGCTACTTTGCTTGGCTGGGACCAGAAGTTGACCTGGAGCCGGTCCCTCTCTCTGCCTTGTCCATCTCTGGGCTTCACCTCCACCATCAACCAAACCCAGGGTACGTCTGAAACTTATTCTTTCTTTCTCTCACTTTCTGTAATAGTGGGAACTTCACGGTGCCAACTCAAGCTAAATTGTAGCCCAATCTAGAGAATACAGGGAGTGATTGAGGTTGTGCACTCACTGGTGGAGCATTGGCGTCTGTCGGGCCTGGCTCAGCGCAGTTACCTCGGGTCAGTCGCCGCCAGGACCGGCTCGGAGCAGCTTGCACGGCTGGTTTGCTAGCGACCGGCAATGTGTGGCTGCGGAGAGTCGGTTCCTGTACAGGCTGGGTGGGTGTCGTTAGTTAGACGCAGGCAGATGGGATCACGGTTGGGGTCGCTGACTTGGTTGAGTCAGTTCAAGTCTCTGCACTTGTCTTTCTGGTGGACTGTAAATCACAATGGTGCAATGGTGTTTCTCTTCTCTGTGCTGGTGGTGAAGGGATAGTCCCAGACCCCTCTCGATCCTAGTGTTGCTACTTTGACTTGATGTTTGTGTGTGTGTAAGATGGTATAATTTTTTGTATTTATGGATGAATTTCTCTCGCTCTTGTTTAATCATTTCGAGGATTGAGGAGGCTGCTACTTTGCTTGGCTGGGACCAGAAGTTGACCTGGAGCCGGTCCCTCTCTCTGCCTTGTCCATCTCTGGGCTTCACCTCCACCATCAACCAATCCCAGGGTACGTCTGAAACTTATTCTTTCTTTCTCTCACTTTCTGTAATAGTGGGAACTTCACGGTGCCAACTCAAGCTAAATTGTAGCCCAATCTAGAGAATACAGGGAGTGATTGAGGTTGTGCACTCACTGGTGGAGCATTGGCGTCTGTCGGGCCTGGCTCAGCGCAGTTACCTCGGGTCAGTCGCCGCCAGGACCGGCTCGGAGCAGCTTGCACGGCTGGTTTGCTAGCGACCGGCAATGTGTGGCAGCGGAGAGTCGGTTTCTGTACAGGCTGGGTGGGTGTAGTAAGTTAGACGCAGGCAGATGGGATCACGGTTGCGGTCGCTGACTTGGTTGAGTCAGTTCAAGTCTGCACTTGTCTTTCGGGTGGACTGTAAATCACAATGGTTCTTCTCTTCTCTGTGGGGCTGGTGAAGGGATAGTCCCAGATCCCTCTCGATCCTAGTGTTGTGAGTTTGACTTGATGTTTGTGTGTGTGTGAAATGGTATAATTTGTTGTATATACGGATTAATTTCTCTCGCTCTTGTTTCTTTATTTCGAGGTTTGACGATGAGTGAGGAGGCTCCTGATTCCTACTTGGCTGGGACGAGAAGTTGACCTGGAGCTGGTCCCCCTGCCTTGTCCACCTATGGGCTTCATCTCAGCCATCCACCAACCTAAGGTACGTCTGAAACTTATTCTTTCTCTCTCTCTCTCTAATAGTGGGAACCTCACGGTGCCAACTCACGCTAAATTGTAGCCCAATCTAGAGAATACAGTGAGTGATTGAGGTTGTGCACTCACTGGTGGAGCATTGGCGTCTGTCGGGCCTGGCTCAGCGCAGTTACCTCGGGTCAGTCGCCGCCAGGACCGGCTCGGAGCAGCTTGCACGGCTGGTTTGCTAGCGACCGGCAATGTGTGGCTGCGGAGAGTCGGTTCCTGTACAGGCTGGGTGGGTGTCGTTAGTTAGACGCAGGCAGATGGGATCACGGTTGGGGTCGCTGACTTGGTTGAGTCAGTTCAAGTCTGCACTTGTCTTTCGGGTGGACTGTAAATCACAATGGTGCAATGGTGTTTCTCTTCTCTGTGCTGGTGGTGAAGGGATAGTCCCAGACCCCTCTCGATCCTAGTGTTGCTACTTTGACTTGATGTTTGTGTGTGTGTAAGATGGTATAATTTTTTGTATTTATGGATGAATTTCTCTCGCTCTTGTTTAATCATTTCGAGGATTGAGGAGGCTGCTACTTTGCTTGGCTGGGACCAGAAGTTGACCTGGAGCCGGTCCCTCTCTCTGCCTTGTCCATCTCTGGGCTTCACCTCCACCATCAACCAAACCCAGGGTACGTCTGAAACTTATTCTTTCTTTCTCTCACTTTCTGTAATAGTGGGAACTTCACGGTGCCAACTCAAGCTAAATTGTAGCCCAATCTAGAGAATACAGTGAGTGATTGAGGTTGTGCACTCACTGGTGGAGCATTGGCGTCTGTCGGGCCTGGCTCAGCGCAGTTACCTCGGGTCAGTCGCCGCCAGGACCGGCTCGGAGCAGCTTGCACGGCTGGTTTGCTAGCGACCGGCAATGTGTGGCTGCGGAGAGTCGGTTCCTGTACAGGCTGGGTGGGTGTCGTTAGTTAGACGCAGGCAGATGGGATCACGGTTGGGGTCGCTGACTTGGTTGAGTCAGTTCAAGTCTCTGCACTTGTCTTTCGGGTGGACTGTAAATCACAATGGTGCAATGGTGTTTCTCTTCTCTGTGCTGGTGGTGAAGGGATAGTCCCAGACCCCTCTCGATCCTAGTGTTGCTACTTTGACTTGATGT